>CM062816.1:1156131049-1156621393 GCA_031772625.1 Pinus tabuliformis
GGTCTGGGGGCATCAGGTATCTTATCATAGAGCGTGCCCAACTGAGTATACACTAAGTCCAAATATTGAGCACGAGCAATCACTTGCTCTTCTGTTACGACACCTCCCTTGGCCACATCTTCTGTTATTGCCGGCAGAAGCGACTTTATAAACCACTCAGCTAATAGCTGATCTGGAACATAGGTTTTTACCATTCTGCGACGACGACGCCACTCATGTATATGATCAGATATATGTGTGGCTGTTGTCTGCTTGAAATTGGTCAAGATCTCTGTCCCAGTTTCGTACCTTATAGGTAACTGAAAGTGTGTTAAGAAAGTCGTGGCTAGGGAACTAAAATTGTCGAAAGAGGCTCTAGGTAATTCAATATACCATTTAGCCGTCGGACCAGTCAATGTCCTCTGGAAAAGACGAAGCCTTATCGAATCATCATTCAAGGTATTCGACGAACACCACAGATGGAATGTCATCACATGATTCGACGGGTCTTCGCCCAGATTTCCATTGAATTTAGGAATGTCCGAAGGAAGTTTGTGAGGAATCGCTGGCCACCAATGGGCATAGGCGATTGGATCGTTCGTTAATCGATGTAAATCTGGTAATTCTAAGGTCGCCACGAATGGCAACTGCTGATTCAGGTTTGGCGAGGCGTACCCAGGATATGATGGAATCGCCTGAGCAGTAGGTCTTTGCACACCAGTATAATGCAACTGATGTTGATATGACTGATATGGTTGGTGGGCTTGGCCACTGTAAAGTGGTTGGTTTAACCCATTCTGAATATAGGGTTGCCCACTATTTGCAAAGATCTGTTGCTCAGACCCCTGGTACACCTGTTGAAACTGAGGTTGTTGGTATTGCACCATCCATGGTTGTGAAGCCATGTTTTGTTGTGCGACACTAACCGACGGACCAAGATGCGGGGTTATGGTTCCCGTTTGTATCTGTGTCGTCCCGGCAGTTGGCAATTGTGGTTGTGTTGCAGGGTCAATAGGCTGTTGCATTACAACTTGGGGTTGACATACAACAGGCATCGATTGAACTTGCGACACGGTTACAATTGCTGGCGTCGTCGGGATACTAGACATAGGTACACATTGTTGCATGGAATATACAACTCTTGGTTGTTGGGGTAACATAGGTACCCAACCACTCATCGTTACTTCAGTCAAACCTGAATGTGGTTGAAAACTGCCGTATGGGTATCCCCCCGAAAGGGGAAGTGAAAGGGCATATTGCCCCCCATACGGTAACAATCCGGAGCTCAAGGGTATAGATGGCCTTTGAGGACTGGATGGCCCAAAATGATTCCCAAAGGGATCAATTTGTCTAGTTTCAACATAAGAATTACCGGGTATTATACCGGAAGAACAAACTGGAACAGACCAAGTTGTCATAATAGTCCCTGGGTGGACTCCTTCTAGCTGATGAGAGCTAGTCGGGACGGCTGGTATGCCGGCAAACATCGTTGGATTGGCAGCAGGAACTTCTGCTATCGCTGTGTCGTTTGGCACAGTTCTAGATGTCGACGGTTGTTCAGACATTTTAAGTCTATCCAATAAACTTCCTAACGATTCTTCAGGAACTTCTGGTGGCGATAGACAAACTTCTGATGCAGAAGGAAAAAGAGGGGTACCTACTCCAAAATGAATTGGAGTATTTGCTTGCTGGTCCTCTACGATTTCCTCTATTGCAATCAGACCAGGAGGAAGAGGAAGACCGTCAGGTCCGTAAAAGATTTCTGGTGCCGAAGAAGGGGTTGCTTCAACAGCGACAGTCGTTTGAACAACAAGACTCTGTGGACCGGTTTCAGATGGAACTGGTTCAGTTATGCAAGTACTTGTCTTCAGACTAGGATCAGTACCACTGTCCTTCTGTTGCTGTTGAACTTCTTCAATAGAGGCAGGGATTCCAGAAATATTGGGAGTGACCAGAATCTCAGATGTTGTTGGAACTTCCGTTCTAACTTTAAAAGGAGATTTTGACCTGGTCAAGCGAGTTCGCTTCGTCCGTACTACTCTCGGTTCCGGAGACAAAGGCGGTTGACTCGCAAGCCTCCCTGAACGACGGGGTTTTAATTGACTTTCCTCCACGGTTGCGGATTACTTGATCAACTAAAATACAAAAAGGGGAATTATGTTTCCGTATTGAATGAATTTTATTAGACGCTTTTTAGACACAACTTTGCTTTTTCATGTTTTAAGAGTCGAGAAAAAGCTAAAGATGACTCTAGTCGCCTTCGATGTATTAACGAGCCCGAAGTGACAAATGCTCGGTTGGACCTTTTCAGTTATAGAGTTTGAAAAGGGCCAAAAGAAACTGCTCTGGAGATCTAGGCAGAGGGTGTGCCAAACCTTTCGCGAAACCACAGAATACGTTTTACGGTACGGGTGGTCGATCTTCGTGAATGCTGTGTTCACTGCATCGCGATCAGTAGGGCAGTCGACACGGCTTCCTAAGGATAAAGGATAAAAGCCTATAGGGGTCTCCCAATATACGCGACGGTACGCGGGAGCTCAAGTCCGTATTAGTGCTATCGTCCCTCAGGAGGAATCACCCACCTTCGTAGAGATCGACAGTCACTACGTTTAACGACGCCGGAACACGTCTCTACCTAGACCTCTACTGTGAGCGTTATGTTACAATGCGTTTTTAGATTCATTCAATATATTTTAAGTTGATCTTGTTTATCAGTTTGTCTTTCAGGATCACCACGAGATGTATTGGTACAAATTCCTAAATGCAGCTAAAATGATAAGCAAGCTTTCACAATCTTTTTAGCTTTGAAAATCCTAACTACTGAGGGGAGAGAAAAACAATATCTTTCCACACAGAGCACAAAGCACAAACTAATGCACTTTCTCCTAGATCAGACACACAAACTTATCAAAAATGCAAATGCAAGATGCATGTATTTCTTTTCTTTTCCTTTAATGTTGATGTAGACAAAAGGAAAACTGTTGTATGACTTTCGAATTCAATTTGAAGCGTAAACAAACAAGCTTTGTCTAAATGAAAAGACGCTTTACAAGTACTTGTTTCAACACTCAAAATATATGAATTCAAACCATAAAGTGAAAAACAAACAAACTCAAACAGCCACGAACAGTAATAAAACTAGCTCATAAGATCACAAAGACACTTTTACAGTTCAGGATCTAAGAGGTCACAGCTATACTGGTTCGCTTTTCACAATGGGAAACTGTAACTGAAACAAGAAATACTGAAAGAACATTCACAGTTTCATCACACAACTGAGGCGGAATAATGTCAAGGAGAAGTGGTCTACAGCAAGTACAATGACCAGCAAGCAATCAGCTAAAACTCAGTGAAAACAGGGCCAAGACTCAAAGGGAAAGCTGAGCAAGACAATGGCTAACTGGACCAGCGCAGGTTCTAGTTTGCCAGTTTGACTCTCAGCGCAGTTCCCGAAGGGAGTACCTGCGCTGTAATGCAGACTGCCTGTGGACAGCCTGCACTGACTCACGAGAGTTTCGTCTACAAAGTTTTCCGGGTCATAAAAAGCTCAAAAATGCACTGTTTTTGCTGAAATAGAAAGCTATAGGTCAAGTACAGGCTAAGGGATGATCAAGAGGATGAAGATCTATCACAAAGAGTAAAGAGTCTTTTGTAGATAGGCTCTTCAAATCTTGAATTTGCTCAACAAATGAGCAAGAGTAGCAGTCCCTCTACTTCGCTTTTGATATAGTCAAAAGCTTTTCGATTTGGTACTCTTTTCTTCAAGAAATGAATAGCAAAATACTACAAACACCAACAAGATACTAGGCTCCCCAGTGGAGTCGCCAGTTTGTTGTGGGGAAAAGTATCCGATGCGGATGACCCTATCCCTACTCTAAAGGTGACAGTCTTTAGCAACAACTGAAAGTAAAGCTTTGATGTTTTCCTTTATGAAAGTACAGAGAGAAGGATGAAAAGATTAACCAACCTGGTGTTTCGCTTAGTCGATCCTTGTCCTCTCTCTTTGTCTCTTGTTCCCAGCTCCTTGCTCTCTTTGCCGGTCCAGCTACACACAGATCCTGCACAACACAAGAGAGGAAACTACAAGATACATATACTCATAACTGATGCATGGATTAGAGTGAATCAAATATACATGTAAATACAATACATCAATGCAATACAAGTATATAGGAGAACATGCAAAACTTTATTGATAGAAGTAACAGGGTTCTGAGAAGGTTACAACCAATAATGGCTCCAATCCAGCAGCACCTCCCCAGCAGCAAGAACTCTCCTCTTCACCTCTAGTAAAACAATCACCCAATAGCTCTAACTATAAGCCAACAGCACCTCCTTGCTTTACACAAAATTCCAGCCTCCTTAGACCTCATAGAAGAGCTCTATATATAGGAGAGAAGAAGAGAGGATGAGTCAGCTTGAGACTGACATAAAGCTGCCTTGTGTCCTCTCCCTCTTCAGTTAATCTTCAGTTCTTGAGTCCACTTGGAGATCCTTGCTTACACATGGTGATCAAGTACCTCTTACTCATCACAGGGCGAATCTCATGAACCAAGTGTCAGTTTGGAAGCTTCCTGGGCAATTGACACCTTGCAGAATGACTGTGCCACTTGGCCAATCTCGCCCAGCGCAGGTAGCCTTCATTGCTTTTGACTTTCAGCACAGGTACAAGGAAGAGCAGTTGACATTCAGCGCAGTTGCTCAGTGGAGCAGCTGACATGATCCAAAATTAGCCTGTTTTGAAGTGTTTTCAGGTGGAGAACTGATTGGAAGTGCTGTTGTTTAATGACCTTGTTCTTTTAGGGGTAAGAACAACATGTTTAGGGACTGAGGACCCCTGTAATTATTGACATTTCATGCTCCATGCTGCGAGGCACAAAAATGTCTATAACAAAGAGGCTGAATTCTTGATCTATCTTTTCTATCTTTTCTTGAGCTGGTTTCATAACATTTGGTATCAGAGCTTTGGATTCTAGGGTTTCGCTGCTCCAAACAGGTCATCGTGGAATTTTCGCTATAACTTTTGTTCTGCGATGTTTCAGAAGTTAAAAAAAAAACCCATTTGATAAGAAATCGCGCTGGACCTCGGGTCTAAATTTCAGAGCTTTTCGCGTTATATTTGTGGATATATGATCTGAGGAAGTTGGTCTTTTTTCAGACTCTTGAATTACATTCCAAACATGTGACCTGGGGAAAATCATCATAACTTTCTCTCTGGGGATCGGATTGAAATTTTGTAAGAAGGTACAGAAAGAGGACAGACTGTAGTTTCTTGTGGATATTTTTCAGAGCCAAAGGTTGAAACAGTGACATGTGGCACTTAATACAAGTTCACTCTTCTGGAAAGGTCTATAATCAGGTCATCTTGGGAGATTGTGCATAACTCTTTCTTGGAGAATCCAATTTGGATTAGACTGGTGGCATTGGAAATAGAACAAAGAGGGCTACCACAGATTGCAATTTGAGAACTTAAAGATCCGAAAGTACAGAGTTACAGTCGTTTCAAGATCGAGCTCCTAAAATCAAGAAAAAGCAAGATGAGGAAGTTTGATGGCAAGGATCCGGTAAATTGGATACTTCAGATGGAACAATATTTTGATCTCCATGGTGTACCACTGTTACAAAAGGTATGTATTGCATCTTCATATTTAGAACCGGATCAATTTTTATGGTATGAAGGGCTTTGTTCTCGTAAACAACTTGTTACGTGGTCAATTTTCACGGAGGAAATGATAGCACATTATGAGGATACAAAGAGCAACACCTTCTTTAGAGAAACTCCACAAAAATTGGAAAGAGTAAAATGGATTTGTGACATATTGGAGAGAAAAATTATGGAAACCAGGAAGCATACCCCTCACAACTATAAAGATGGAAGTGTTGTTTCTCCTAGCCTTCCACAACCTACAAGGGTTACACCACAACAATTGGAAGAAAAAAGAGAAAAAGGGCTTTCTTACAATTGTGATAGCAAATGCACTAAAGGTCATAAGTGTGCTGAGAAGAAATTATTTTATATAGAATATGAAGAGGAGGAAGAAAAGGATCAAGAAACATCAAAAGAAGAAGATATACGCCAGGACCCCACCCCAGAGAAAGAAGAAATGAATCAGACCATATCTTGTAAAGCATTGGCAATAATTACCACTCCTCAAACTCTCAAGATAGAAGGACATATCAAGAAGAACAAGGTGAAAGAAATGAAACATCACATCGAGAAAGAAGAAATGAATCCAACCATATCTTGTAATTCATTGGTCGAAATTACCACTCCTCAAACTATCAAGATAGAAGGACATATCAAGAAGAAAAATGTTCAAGAAGTGAAAGATCACATCGAGCATCAAGAAATGAATTCGACCATATCTTGTAAAGGATTGGAAGAAATTACCACTCCTCAAACTCCAGAGATAGAAGGACATATCAAGAAGAAAAAGGTTCAAGCAGAGAAAGATCACATTGAGCATCAACAACAAGTTCTCCAAATTTTAAAGGATAATGCCACTTCGGTGCAAAATCAAACGAAACAACAGGTAGATCAACATCGTAGTGAAAAATGTTTTGATGTAGGTGATTGGGTATCTTTATTGCTACATCTGAAGCAAGCTATTTATGAGAAGGAAATGTTGGCAATACTACATACACTTAAAAAATGGCGACCTTACCGAATGGGAAGACTCTTCAAGGATGAGGATGTGGAAGCATTGTTTTGTGCTATTTCTATTATTTAACCAGATTGGATAAACGAAGCAAGGGATGAATGGAAGAAGGACGAAGAAGTATGGCCACTTATTCAAAAGTTGAAAAAGATCCCAATTCAAACAATATTGCCTGAAATTGAAGAGGAAGGAAAAATCATATTGGAACCTGGAGCAGTCACAGAAACAAGAACCCGACAGCTACGAAATCAATCAATTTCAGAGTATCTCATCAAGTGGAAGAACTTACCCGCTGAAGATTCCACATGGGAGGACAAGAATTTTATACAGAAGCATCAAGAACTACTCAAGCGTTGAGGACAACACTTTTTGAAGGAGAGGGGCATGTTAGGCCCCTATACTACTAGTGTAACCCCTTATTGTTATTAGTACAATCCACTTATTATATTGATGTACCCATGTAGTGCCCATATTGTTACTATTGTGCCCCATAGAAGCCCACTATTGTTATTATTGTGCCCTTACATTATTATTGTTATGTTGGCTCTGATTATGTTATGACCCCTTGGACTCCTATATATAGAAAGGAGTTATTTTCATTTGTATCATCCAAGAATTGTTCATTTATGTAATGTAAAGGAGGTTGCCCCCTCGAAGAGGCTGAATTCTAAGGCGTTGATCTATCTTTTCTATCTTTTCTTGAGCTGGTTTCATAACAAAGGCCAAGATAACAAAATTATATTTACACAACTTGGCACATCCAAACATGAATCCGTGGGACCCCAATGCTGCATTGGGAGATGTGCAACTCATGGCCATGGCTTCTTGGTTAAGCCATGAGGAAAAGAGGGCAGCAGAAATTCGGAAAGTTATGGACAGGGAGCTAAGTGAGCCACTCATGATTAGGGCAGAACCAGAAGATCCCTTAGATTTAGTATATGCCCATCAACACCTTGCCAAAAACCCTCAGGTTCTCCCAGACTACATCGAAAGGCAAGCTCAGGCCATTTCTCACTTTGAGGACATGGAAAGACTGTTTGGTGATAATTGCATTCATGCTTGCACAAGGAGATGGAACACATTGCCTCATAGTCTAAAAATAAGAGAGTACCACTCCCCAACCAAAATGAGGGAGGCATTGGCAAGAGTGCCACTTTATAAACAGTCAATGCAAAATCTAAAGGCCAACTAGATTGGCCTAAAGTTGAGTCCTCCATTACTTTTAGGACTGTTGGAAGGGGTCAAAGAAGAAGAAGAATATAGGTAATGGGAGGAGGTAGAGAGAAAGGCAAGGTTTCGTGACCGAGAAGGGGACATCACCTCGGAAGCCTAGGATGTCAGAGAGGCAGTCAAAGCAATCAAAGATGATGAGTTGGACTAGTTGCTCAGAGGATAAGCAACACATTCAGCAGGGGGGTGATGATGAGCCCCAAAAATGGGTAGCTTTATGGGCTCATTTTTCCTATTATTCTTGATTAATCCACCATTCTTCATAGTTTTATGCATGCTTTTGAATATATTTATGTTAATTGAATGAATGAGAATAGTCACTTGACCACAAAGTCTAATACGTGCTTATTGCAGATTTTTGGACATCTTTTGGACCAAGATTAGGCATTTATGAGCAAGTTGACAGCCAAATACGAAGGAACAAAGCTGAGGATTTATAGGAGGGGTGTCTATTGCACTAAATTACCCCTTCCTCGAGTTCTCCACCATCAGCTCGGAGTTCAACAACCCACCAAAGATGATTTCAAGGGGCAACCGAGCAGGTTTTGTGAAGTGGCTGATTAATTGCAGTTTTGAACAGCCAAGCTACTAAATTTAAGGAGGACTGTTGGGAGTCCTCGTGTTGCATAAGTAGGAAGGCTTCAATCCTTGGTAGTTTAGCTATTGAATAGTTTTTTTCGCACTTGAGTGTAGCTCTGCATTTCAGCTCATTTTCGAGCTCTTGTTGTAAACAATTTTGTGATATGACTATTATTTTTTGAGTAATGGACATGAATTTCGCTTTGCACCAGCTCTATGCTTTCTTAGGAGGTTGTAGCTCTTGGGGTTGGGCCCAACCCAAGTGCCAGTACCTCATTTTTGTACTTTTATGTGTTTTCCTTGCATTCATAGAATAATTTATGTTATTTAGGTTAAGATCTTGCTTTGGTACTTAGGTTGCTTTTGATGATTAAAATAGATTTTCATGATTCAGGGTGATTTGACAGTTTGGTAATAGAAAAGATCTGCAAAAAGGCCATCAAGCAATCCTTGATCTCATCTCTTCCTCCTCGGGACCATGAGCTGAGACCAAGGCATACTTGTTGCCACATAAACACTGTTTTTTCCTTCCAATGCAACTGCTAGTGTTAGATTTTGACTTGGAAAAGTTGATACCAGTTGTACTTGCATGTTTAGATTTGTTCTTGCTTATTTTCCATAGTTATCTTGAATGATTTCCTGTCTATAAACTTATGTTCATCATGTTTCTGGTTTCTAGGTCAGATTAGGTCAAAGTAGATAGATCTCTGGTTTTTATAGTCTTGGTTCGATTAGTTTTGGAAAATAGTGTGCAGAACAACTGTAACACATTCCCACTTACCCTTCCTCCATCACCCAACTTGTTCCAGCCCCTAATCCAAGATTCCTTCCCTTCATTCGCCACACTTTACCAATTTGCCCTAATTTATATATTTTGTGCAACATTGCCTTCTCCATCCTTGAACAAATCCAACCATCTTCATCACTCCTGAGCTTCATTTACCAGGTCCCGCACCTCTTAAAAACCTTATCCATCCTTAATTTCCACTTCCCCACCATTTTTCCTCCATCAATCCTCTAAAATCCTCTTTCGGCCGTTCCTGTAGAACTTCTTGTAGAACATCTTGTAGAACCCCTGCAGACTTCCTGTAGAAGTTCACGTGAGTAGTTTTCTGAGATCTGATCGTTGTGAAATTCTTTGGAAGGGTGCCAGGGACCCCTTAGGCCTTCTTCTCACCTTCCCAACCTCCTGCAAGCACCCACTCCATTTCCTTTCGCCAATCAACCTCTGCACAGTAAAAAACAATTAAAGCACATGCATAATAATTCTGCAAGATTACTCAAAAATACAAAAAGATGTTTTTTTTCCAGATTTTACTTCAGAAGTAGCTTAGTCACATGCATTTTACCTTTCCAAGAGTCAATGGCATCCATTTTCGCAGCTTTCATCTCTTTTCTTGCACCAGTAGGATTAGTCAGTAAAACTAGGGTTTGCATTTCCTTTCAGCTTTCATCTTCTTTCTGCAAGTAGACTAGCCTCTTTTGAGTTAGCTTTCATCCATCACATTTAAAAGCTTCTTCTAAGATCTCGTGGAAGTTGGCTTAAGCTCCTAGCGAACTTGTGCCAGTTGATCAAGTGACAGCCTGCGGCAAGAGCTAGTACTTGTGCATACATCACCGTCGCTTCCAAGTTTGTTACAAACAACTCGGTTGATAAAAGTAAAGTAGGGAGTCACAGGAGTTGTAGCATCATTGCTGCAATACTGGAGCTCACCACAACTCTCATATAATCAATCAATGCATTGGATGAGAAAAAATTAAAAGGGTTATGCTACAATAATCTTCGATAAATATACAAGTAACATACAAGTATGTCACCAAAGTATGAAATCTTCCATAACTCACTTATGGAAGACTGAAATACACTGAAACATCGAATTTAGTTTTATTTTAGGGAAACTTTAATAGAATCTTATGTCAAATTCATAGCATCGTTGACTTTAGAGATAAAAAATGGAGAGCAACAAATTTTCAAAGAAGCCACATTAAAAATTATTAAAATAGCAATTAGAAAAAAATAAGTATTAGGGAATGTAAATGTTTTTATAAGTTTTTAAAGATAATATTTTAAAGATAATTAAAAAGATTTATTTTAATCAAGGATTTAGTTAGCCCCAAAACATTTTTGAATGCATGAATAGATTCAACGATTTGAGAATTTCTTTGGGAATTTTTATTGTGTAACTTATAGATTAAGATGGTAATCCCAATATATATATATATATATATATATATATATATATATATATATATATATATATATATATATATATATACATATATATATATATATATATATATATATATATATATATATATATATATATATATATATATATATATATATATATATATATATATATATAGATATATATATATATATAAAATTTTCCAAACAATATACATGAAAATTGTTTTAACCATGAGAATTTATGTCTTTCAATTGCTTTATATCTCTATCACACACATATATAGTTGACATTGAAATATTTTACTTAACCTTTCATATTTAAATATTTTATCTTAACCACAGATCTACCAAGCACCAAAATGGATCGGATTTGTTTAAGAGCAAACCTCTTTTAGAGTGAAAAAAGTGAGAAAATGTTTCCACCTATAGAGATTTGATCCCTCTAGAAGCATGATAAATTTGTGGTTAAGATGAATCTATATAAAAATATATACTTGTAAAAGAGAATATATATAGATATTATTGAAAATTTTCCTCAACCTATCCAAAATTGACCATAGGAATGTTAGGAAAAATACTGAGAGGGGTGGGGGGGGTGTGAATAAGTATTTTAAAAACTGACTTAAACCTTTCAATTTCTTATTCATATTTATGTATGCTACTATCCTTAAGTAAACCAACACATGCACAGAACTATGATGAAGAAAAACAACGCATATCGAGTTAACTATGCATTTAATCATTCGTGTTACTTTAACCAATGTATCATTACTTCATTAGCCTTTAATTAAATAGTAACCATGCAAAGTAATAACATAATAAACCATAAAAAATAAGCTATCACAACAACACATGAGCACACTAGGATTTTTAGGTGGAAACCCAATGTGGGAGAAAACCACTGCTGTCGTCGTTTCTGTCTTCTTCTTTTATTATAAAGGAAAACATATTACAATATTTTAATGGATTAGACTCATTACAGTACTGAGGCACCCTGCAGAAGGCTACAACCTTCACTCGTTCTCCATCACCCACTAAAAGGGAGCTACAACCCCCTAATCTCATTTACCAACACCCACCAGAAGGGAGCTCCAACCCCTTGATCTGATTCTACAATTACCACTGGAAGGAAGCTTCAACTTCCTCACTGAAGGCTCCAAACCCCTGATCTAATTCTACAACTACCACTGGAAGGAAGCTTCAACTTCCTCACTGAAGGCTCCAAACCCCCGATCTGATTCTACAACTACCACTGGAAGGAAGCTTTGACTTCCTCACTGAAGGCTCCAACCCTTAGTACCTCTATGGGCTACATTTCATAATATTTCATATTGGATCCACCTGACCGAAAACATAAAAACCTGTAGGCCACTTTTCATCATATTTTCAAACTGGACCCACTACCATCATTTAAGCCCAATACCAGATAAAAATACTAAAACCAGTCAAATTACCCATTCATTGAACCAACTGAATCATCAAAGCAATCACTGAATCTTAATCAATAAATACAACTAGATCAAGCTAAACTAGGATATCATATCAATGCACAACTACTCATTATTAAGTCAAGCGAAACATTATTACCCATCAAAGAAACCAATTGCTGCCACTGCAAAACCCTAATAAACCATATGTTAGAATATATACGCTACTGTTCTGAGTCATACCTACGTATGTACATGCTTATTCTTAAGAGAACCTGCATACAAATATCAAAATACTGAACAAATGAGTCTAAATCACTGTCAAACTGAATCAATCATTGAATCACATACTGAACCCATCACAAATCACTAAACCAGATATAGATCTTCAAACAATAGAATAATCTCTAATCAACATATAATTCCATAACCCAACCAGAATTCTTAAACACAAATTATCATGAAAGAGACATTAGTGACAGAAAACAACAAACATAACATAACTGATCAGACATCGTCAACTCATACATCAAAACCCTAACATATGTACGCGACCATTATAAAGCACTTCTGTGTATGTACACACTTCTCATTCACCACACATGCATACATATGTGTTCATACTGTAGAATATATACACAACTACCCAAAAGTAGATCCGTGTATGTATGCGACTTCTCAATGGGATACTCACATACAAATTTTTAATCACTGAATCATTCCTTTGCTATAACCACAAAACATACTGCACAACCTTTACTATCACATGTTCATGTTAGAGTATCATTACCGTCACATATCTATCATTTTTAGTCATAATCATAAAATATCAAGCAAGCATGTTCATTAGTTACTACAATTCTTTTAGATCTATAAAATATGAACCTCCTTCATGCTCCTTGGTGCACACATGTTTCAGATCAAATTATATATCAATAACCCATAACTTGCAAACTTTGACCCTTGAAATCCATCTCCTTATATAGCTTAGGCCTTATTCAATAACTTAGTCCAATCCCTTAGTAATGCCGATGGTATTCTTTGACAGGACCAAATATTTGTTGTTGCACTCATTATTATGGGACAATACCATGGTAAATACCCATGGTACTGATAATACTGATG
The DNA here is from genome assembly GCA_031772625.1 of Pinus tabuliformis. Taxonomy (NCBI): domain Eukaryota; kingdom Viridiplantae; phylum Streptophyta; class Pinopsida; order Pinales; family Pinaceae; genus Pinus; species Pinus tabuliformis. The sequence goes on from CM062816.1 coordinate 1,156,144,240, forward strand.
AGCCCCAAAAATGGATAATTATATGGGCTCATTCAACATCCTAATTCGACTTAATCCATCATTCTCATTAGTTTATTGCATGTTTTTTATTATATTTATGCTAATAGAGTGAATTGGGTTAGTCATTATACCAACAAGTCTAATGTGTGCTTTATGTAGTCTTTTTGGTCAATTTGGAGACAAAATCAAAGGTTTAAATGAGCACTTGACAGCCAAATTCATGGAGAGGATTTTTAGGAAGGTGTCCCCTTCATTTATGGGCCCTTACCTCGAATTCTCCACCATCAGCTCGGATTTCAAGGGCCACCAAATCAATTATCACAAGGGCAGCCGAGCAAGTGCTAGTAAAAGTGTTGTTAACTACAAGTTTTGGAAGCCGAGTTCCTAAATTTTAGGAGGGCTGTTGGGGTACTCAATTTGTATAAATAAGAGGGCTTAGGGCCTCATTTCAGTTAGTCACTTGGTAGGAAGAAGTTAGCTAGTTTGTAGTTCAATTTTTAGCCATTTTTTAGGCACTAGTTTAGCTCTGCATTTCAACACATTTGTAAGCTTTTCCCTTGTGGACAGTTTTTGATGTAACTATTATTTCTTGCTCAATAAAGATGAATCCAGCTTTGCACCAGCTCTAATACCTCTTAGGAGGCTGTAGCTCTTGGGGTTGGGCCCATATCAAGTGCCCAATACCTCCTTTGTTTACTTTTATGTGTTTTTGCTGCATTCTTAGAATAAAATCTGCTATTTAGATTTAAATCTTGTTTTTCATTTAGGTTTCTTTTGATGATTAAAAAAGGCTTTTCATGTTCAGATTTAGTTGATAGGTTAATAACAGGGAAGATTTGCCTGTACTCCATCAATCCAATCTGCTCCATCCCCTAACTTATATTATTGCCTCTCATTTGGTATGTTTTCACGCTCTACCCTAGTTCCTATACTCTCACACAACATTTCTTCTCTTATCTTTGAACCAACCAATCGCCTTAGCCACTCTTCAGCCTCATTCACCAAGTCCTGGACATCCTCACACCCCTATCTCACCTCCATACCCACTCCTTCATCTTTCTTCCTCCATCCATCCTCCAAAATCCCATTTCTGAACATCCTGTAGAAAAATTACAGACATCCTGTAGAAATTCCAGAACATCTTGTAGAACCCCTACAGACTTCCTGTAGAAGCTCACGAATGAGGTTTCTTGATAAACAAACTCTGTGAAACTCTCTAGAAGGGTGATAGGGACCCCTTAGGCCCTCTCTGAACCTTCCCAACCTCCTCCAAGCATTTCCTCTCACCAATCCACCTCTGCACAGTAAAAAACAGTTAAATCGCATGCATGATAATTCCGACAACTTATTCAAAAAATACAAAAAGATGTTTTTTTCCAGATGTTACTGTCAAAATAGCTTAGACACATGCATTTTACCTTCCTAGAAGTCAATGGCATCACTTTTAGTAGCTTGCATCCTATTTCTTGCATCAGTAGGGCTAGCTGGTAAAATTAGGGTTTGCTAGGGTTTACGTTTCCTTTCATCTTTCTAGTTTCTTTCTGCAAGTAGATTAGCCTTCTTTGAGTTAGCTTTCGTCCATCAGTTAAAAATATTCTTCTCAGAGCTCATAGAAGTTGGCTTATGCTCCTAGCGGACTTGTGCCAGCTGACCAAGTGACAGTTGCGGCAAGAGCTAGTACTTGTGCATATAGCACCGTCGCTTCCAAGTTTGTTACGAACTACAGGGTTGATAAAATTAAAGAATGGAGTCCCAGGAGTTGCAGCATTATTGCTGCAATACTGGGGCTCACTACTCTTTTTGGTGCTGTTGCCGGGGAAGCGCAAAGTATTGGTGATTGCTACTTTTCTTCTATTTTCCACTACAACCTTATGCTAAGTATTTTATTTCATTTCATTTCCGCAAAAGTAGAGTAGATATTTCCTGCTTTCATAGATTAGCATTTCAATTCCGTAATTTCAATTCTACAAGTGTAGATTAGCATTTCAATTCCGCAATTTAAATTCTACAAGCGTAGATTAGAATTCAATTCTGCAAGCGTAGACTAGCATTTCATTCCTGCAATTTCACTTGAGCAAAATAGATTAGTCCTTTCTTGATTTCATTTCAATTCCACATTTTCATTTCAGCAAGATAGTTAGTTGCAGTTCAATCTATTTTAGTTTTTGCAGGTAAAAGCAGAAAAAAAAAGAAACAAAAATCAACCAAAAATATTTCCTTTCATGCCTTGTAGGAGTAGAGATAAGTTAGAAAAACGTTTGCACAACACCCCCACTGTTTCACACAGGCAACCTTCTCTCTTCTTCGATGGCTGTGATTAAAGAACCCTTAGGTGGACAGCAAGACATATTTGAAGAACCTCAAGGGAAGAAGAAGAAGAAAACATTCCTCTAGAGCAAATGGTTACAAGCAGTAATGTTGGGAGCAGTACCTTGTCCAAAAACGAATTTGAAAATCAGATGGAAGATTTCAAGAGTGATATGAGGCAGTTTCTTGCCATGCAACTGAATACCTTACAGATCCAAAGGAAGCAATAGAAAGCCAAGAGGGATTTGGTCATATTTTGTCCTAGGTGCACTAGAAAGCATCCTAGGAACGAATGTCCAATGCACTCCTTATAAGTGTGTTTCGTCTGTGAAGGATACCATCCTACGAATCAGTGCCCTTCCTTGCCTGGACTTAAAGCTGCATATCAGAGAGCCAAAGGAGCCATTGGACCACTCTATTATATGAACCAAAGGTGGCCACATGGACCCATACCCTACCAGCAAGGAATGCAAGGGACATCCCAGACCTATTATGACCCATATCAAGCCACTTTCATTCCTTCTTGGGGTCCCCCTGCTCATCCTTTCTGGTCCACACCCCCTCCTTGGTCGGATCCATCTCCACATTATGCCCAACTAAATGCTCAATCATTTCACTCTTATGCTCAGCCACAGCCTCAGTGGAATGCACCTCATCAGGGGTGGAGGCCCCAATACAACTCTCCTCCTGCTCATTTGCCTCCACCACCTGCCCAACCACAACCCCATCCACATCCATCTCAAATATACACCCCCACTCAACTACCCGTACCACCATTTCTAAATCCACACATTGGAGTAGCTCAACTCCATTACAATGCTGAGGCGCAACATGTCCAAACAACTCCTCTTGAGCTCCAAGAAATTCACCATAGCTCAGGAAGAGTATTGGAGAAAAGAGATTATATTGACAGCACTGAAGGATCACATCCAGCAAAAGAAGATCCAAGAGAGGAGATCAAAGAACCATGGGCTGCACTTGATGAAGAGAAGAGATCAGAATCAGAGATCGAGAAAGCTCCCTCATGGTTACCATCAAATCATCCAAATACCATGGTGTAGAAACTATACACGACTTCTCTTCATGATACTCGCGTATGTATGCGGCATTTGTTCATAGGAATTGTGTATATTTTCCTACACTTTACCTTTGTCATTCCTATGTCTCTAAAGTGATATGCCTTTTTCCAATCTCTTTGTCACACCCGTACTAGATTGTATACACATCCCGCTACCATCATGTTGAGATTTTTATCAAGTAGGTTTCCATAAAGGACAACACATTATTCATAATGCCAATAATCCTCCCCTTTGGACTTGATGGCAACCACTTTAGTGTTTGGTTACCACCACTTGTAAATAGCTTCTTTCCCAAGTCACCAAGCATTCTAAAAACACCAAGATTCTCTCCCCCTTTGACATCAAGGGAAATGGGCTGACCAATGCTGAATGAAGTCTTCTTTCCCCCTTTGTACAGATGAGCACTATATATCTGATGCTGCGGAATATGAGAACTAACCATGCTCCCCCTGAGCATATGCTAAAATTTATAGAAGATATACAAAGAAGTACATGATGCTATTACAACCAAATATGGCCTTTCCTATTACCAACGTATCATGCATACATCAATCACCCAACACAGTGGGGTTACCTATTTGACTCAATAGTACATCAAGTGCCAAAAACGATGGGATTACATACATAATTGACTTGACTCCAATAGTCCAAACATGTCTGAATTTAACAATTATTACATCATGGATCTTTACATGACCTTTACATCAAGAGATAGATACGAAATTTATGACCAACACCAAGGACATAAACCTCAACCACGAGGTAGAAATATGATAATAGTCATCATAGGATCTTGTAACATAGATAAAAATAGAATGCACATCCTCATCATCAATATGAAAGATAAGACAATTTAATATCACCAACCTATGACCAACTATGCACCATCATAAGATAGTTTCATAGAGATCTATTATCAACTCATCTGCTTGACCTCATCAAGGTCAACTTTCTCTTTCCATTTATAAAATGAGCCTCAATACACGTATATCAAAGACATATAGATCTTTTGTATCATAACCACATATCTCTTCATGCATCAACAACATACATTAGAACCAAGAATATCATCATAAAATAAGATAGGACAATGTAGCATCAATATTTATCCACATCACCATTTGACCAAATCTTTCAAGCATCAAGCAGTAATAGCAACAGTATATCAATAACCTTCCTCTTTTCTTCATGTACCCTACTTTTACCTCATGTATGAAGAGTTATAATTCATAGGAAGCAATATAATTCTCTTGGCCCATTATATTCATGCAAGAGGTGCTATCATGCCATAAAAACATTCACCAATATGAAACTCAGGTAACCATCAATCATTGGTAGCCTATGACATAGAGATAGCAATATGGACTCATCATCATCAACCAGACATAAGACCATGCAATCAAACTTTGTTAGTAACCCATCTCCTTGATCTCATATCATTAAGATCAACATGCTCTACATACTAAGGGCCACAATCCTCTATCAACATACCATATGTAGCATAACATATACATGTATAATCACCATGTAACACATGTGAGAACCAAAAACAACACTATAGGCATCATTAATAACTGTACCATATGCAACTTATGCATCATTGAAGACATAATAACAACAACGTATAAGTAGTTAGTGAAACTTATCATCATCAACTAATGTCAATAAGGACCATATTATGAATATCCCCTTCGTGCAACTATAAATAACATCCATGACTTCATCTTCACTAATGACAAAATAACAACATATGTGGCTTCAACAACATATACACATCATCATGCAACAAGGAAGTCTCAAGAAATCATAATGCCAACAATGCACCATTAGAATCATAGTAAATGCTCACCCTGAACTTGTGCCATCGTATTCACTATCATATATGATCATATCTATCTTCATCCACTAGTACATCTATCAAACTAATCATATAGCAACAATTTATAAATCATCATAAGACAATATTACTTCTAAGTAGGATATGAAAATCAACAAACTATAACCAACCAATATCAGAACCAAAAAGCCAAAAAATAACTAACCGAAGCATATCAAAACTTCTCCTTGAGTTTTTCCCACAGTTTCTTCTTCTTAGATAAACATACATGACTTTATAGACCAAATCTCATGTACATAGACAATTGTCCTTTATGAGATATGGGTACAGAAAGTAAAGTGCTAAACATTCATAGCCACAGCTCCCCCTGAGCCTGTACTGTATGTTCTTGTTTCAATGTTACTACATCAGATGCACTATTAGTGATATAAGCAACATGGATATTAAATCAATATTTGAATCATCATTAAGCTATACATATGTATAGCTTCCCTTGAGATCATACATTACTGATCCTACGGACCCGATAGTCATCCTCTGCTTCTCATGAGGTCACATACCTCACATAATTTATGCAGTTACTGTGAGAAGTATTCTTTTAATAATAATGTACAACAATAGAGATCATATTCTTTAATCTAAGTCTGAATCCTCCTCATCTTTGCAAGCATTCAGTTCTTTAAACACATATAATTTGTCTGGATTTTTGTATTCTCTTGCTATGACCTTTCTAGTTTCTTCATCCATAACCTTGCACATGGTTGATGCAAACACAATTATATTTCCCTTATCTGCCATTTTACCTACACTTATAATATTCTTCTTTAGCCCTTGAAATAATAAAGTATCAGCATCTCCTCTATGTTTATTAGTTATTGCTCTACCTTTTCCCAAAACTTTTGCTGGAGAATTATTTCCAAGAATAACCTTACCATATTGGTTTTTCTTGAGAGACTCCATATTACTCTTATCTCCAGTCTTGTGATGAGTTAGAATTCATTGTCTATGTACCATTCATCTTCTTCTTCAAACGAACAAAGAGAAAGATGAGTTGGTGGATCCATCTTTTTTAATTTTTTTGACATCAATATTCTTATCTGATTGCTTGCCATGTTGTCTGAGGAGATCCAAAGATTTGTTCCTGCATTCTTTTGCTACATGCCCAAACTTGTTACAAGCATAAAATATTATATGAGCAGAGGAATCATAATATTTATATTACATGTTCCTTCTATTGCAATCAATAACTTTGTGAACAAATATGATGCAAGCAAAACAATATCCCTTAAATAAGCTTGAGTACCTAGAACCTGATGATCTTTTTGTGAAGCGGTTATTTGCTTGAGATCGAAACAATTTTCTTCTATAATTGGATGCAACGTGTCGATAATTATGACATATAGATCATTCAACATTTTTTATTAGAGGAGAGAATTGATTAAAGTATGCATTATTGGGAGAAAATGATTTGTTTTGAGAATTCATGTTCTTTGGATTTTGATCTAGTTGACTTCTAATCTCTTTGACAAGAATTTCAGATTTCATAATGTTATCTTTTCAAGATCCTTGTACAAGCTTGTGAACTATATTCTCCTTTTACAATTTCATGAAATCCAAGACCGGATTTAATGGTGGGAGACCTTTTACTACTAAGAATGTTATTCAAAGTCTTAGTACTATCTTGAAATATCAAATTCTTATCCTTTTCTTCCAATTTACCTTTTAGAATGTTTACCTCAACCTCAATTCATTGGTATTGCTTTTACTTTTCAAGGTATTGCTTTCTCATTCCTTCTTCAACCTTTATTCCTTCTGTCATTTGCTCCGTTAAGTTGATAACTTCTTCCTTTAGCCCATTCTCTTGTTCTTCAAATGCTTGAAGTAGTTATTCATTTCGCATGTTTGATTTTTCAAGATATGATTTTAGAGAGGCAATCTCTGTTTCAAGGCCTTCACAATATTGTTTAGATTCTATTGAAACATTTATTGATCTAAGATGATCCTTGTTATCATATGCCTACAACTTATCTTTAATATTAATAATATTTTTCAAAGAAACATCAAGTTTTCTTCTAAGTTAAAAAATTTAATCTATCTTGTCTTCTTCTGAATCAATAACTCCATCATCATATTCATCTTTGATGCATCATTATTTTCTTTAGAAATAACGTTACCTGTTGGTTCTTCTGATGAACAATCTTCCTTTGTTCTTCCTTCATGTATGCTATTAATGATGTCCCTTAATGCCTTACCGTTCTTTTACACTTCTTCATATGATGGAGAAATTTTGGTGAATCCTTTTCATACTAAATTCCAAAAATCACATTCATTAGATTAGACTTCATGTTTTCTTTCCATTGTTGATAATTATCATTTCTTAGCATAGGTACCCCTTCATTGTCTATTGTTTCTAACTTTCCTTTTTCTTCTGATTCTTGGGCCATCGTTATTGAATATGTTTTCTCTTTGAAATGCTTACTTTAACTTTTACCCATGAGTGCAAGTTCAGTTGATAATTATCATTGCTTAGCATAGGTACCCCTTCATTGTCTATTGTTTATGAATTTCCTTGTTTTTCTGATTCTAGCGCCATCATTATTGAATATGTTTTCTTTTTAAAATGCTTACTTTCACTTTTACCAATGAGTGAAAGTTCAGTTGATTCACTGTCGTCTTCACTATCATCATTATTATGTAGACACAGAAATGGACCACATCTAGAAGAAAAGCTCATACTTGATAGCTCTTTGTTACTGTCTTCTTCATTCTTGATCAATAAAAATCAGGGTGCTCCCAAAATTGAATATTTGCTAACATCTGTAACTGTCACTACATCTGATATATTACTATCACTACCACAGTTTTTTGACTCCTTCCTTCAAGTTATCTTCTTCTTTCCCATCATCCTTGATCCACTCCTAGTGGTTAAGCTTTAACTGAAGTGACTTTCTATGATACCAATTGTTGGGAAAAATACTGAGAGGGTGGGGGGGGGGGGGGGGATGAATCAATGTTTTAAAAACTCACTTAAACCTTTCAATTTCTTATTCATATTTCTGTATGATAGTTTCTTTACGAAAACCAGCATATGTACATGACTATCACGAATTAAAACAACGTATATCCTGTTAACTTATGCATTTCATCATCTGTTCTACTTTAACTAGTGTATCATTACTTCATTAGCCTTTAATTAAACATTAACTATGAGCAGTAAGAATAGAATAAACCATCACACATAAGTAATCACAAAAACACATGAGGACACCCAGATTTTTAGGTGGAAACCTAATGTGGGAGAAAACCACCGCTACCCTCATCTATGTCTTAATATTTTATTATAAAGAAAACATCCTACAATCTTGTACTAGCGCAGACTCATACCACTACGTAGGCACCCACCTATAGAAGACTACAAACTTCACTCATTCTCCAACACCCACTAGAAGGGAGAGCTCCAACCCCCTGATATGATTCACCAACTACCACTGGAAGGAAGCTTTGAATTACCCACTGAAGGCTCCAAACCTCAACACCTCTGTGGACCACGTTTCATAATATTACATACTGGATCCACTTGACCCAAAACATCAAACCTGTAGGCCACTTTTCATCATATTTTCAGACTCAACCCACTACCATTATTTAAACTCAATACTAGATAAAAATACTAAAACCAATCAAATTACACAATCACTAAACCAATTGAATCATCAAAGAAATCACAGAATCTTAATCAATCAATACAACTAGATCAGGATAAACCAAGATAGATCATATCAATGCACAAATACTCATCAGTAAGTCAAGTCAAACATTGTTACCCATCACAGAAACCAATTGCTGCCACCGTAAAACCCTAATCAACCATATGTCAAAATATATACGCTACTTTTATGAGTCATACTTACATATGTACACACTTATTCTTAAGAGAACCTACATACATATCTCAAAATACTAAACAACTAAGTCTATATCATTGTCACACTGAATCAATCACGAAATCACATACTATACCCATCACAAATTACTGAACTAGATACATATCATCACACAGTCGCATCATCTCTTGTCAACATATTATTCCATAACCCAACCGAAATTGTCAAACACAAATTATCATGAAAGAGACATCATTGATAGACACCAACAAATATAGCATAACCGATCAAACATCATCAACTCATACTACAAAACCCTAGGAGATGTAAGAGACTACTATAAAGAACTTTCGCATATGTACGCACTTCTCATTAACCACACATGCGTACAGATTTGTCCATACTATAGAATATATACATGACTACCTAGAAGTAGATCTGTGTATGTATGTGAATTCTAAATGGCATAACCGCATAAATATATGTAATCACTAAATCATTCCTTTGCTGCAACCACAAAACATACTGTGCAACCCTTACTATCACATGTTCATGTCAGAGTGTCATTACCATCACAAATATATCATTGTTAGTCCTAATCATAAAATATTAAGTAAGAATGTTCATTAGTTACTACAATGCTTTCATATCTCTCACATATGAAACTCCTTCATGCTCCTTTGTACACACCTATTTCAGATCAAATTATTCATCAACAACCCATAACTTGCACACTTTGACACTTTGAACTCCATCTCGTTATATATCTTAGGCCTTAGTCAACACCTTAGGCCAATCCCTTAGTAATGCTGATGGGATTATTTTACAAGATCAAATATCCATTGTCACGCTCATTACTATGGGCCAATACCATGGTAATGACCCTTAGTATTCATAATACCATGGTGCAGAAACTGTATGCAAGTTCTCTTCATCATACCTGCATATGTATGCGGTCTTTGTTCGTAGGACCCACATATATTTTCCTACACTTTCCCTTTATCATTCCTCTATCTCGAACTGATATGCCTTTTTCCAATCTCTTTGTCACATTTTTATTATCCTTCATACACATCCTACTACAATTATGTTGACATTTTTATCTAGTAAGTTTCCATCAAGGATAATACATTAGTCATAATGCCAATAATTGTTAGGAAAAATTACACGGGGGGGTTGAATCAGTGTTTTAGAAACTCACTTAAACCTTTCAATTTCTTAACAAAATTTCTATGCACTACTATCTTTAAGTAAACCAATGTATGTACACAACTATGATGAAGTAAAACAACACAAATCTAGTTAACTATAAATTTCATCATATGTTCTACTTTAACCAGTGTATCATTACTTCATTAGCCTTTAATTGAACATTAACCATGAGAAGTAAGAACAAAATAAATCATCACACATAAGAATCCACAAAAACACATGAGGGTACCGAGATTTTTAGGTGGAAACCGAATGTGGAAGAAAACCATCGTTACTATCATCTTTGTCTAAATATTTTATTATAATGAAAACATCTTACAATATTGTACTCATAGAGATTCATACCAATACACAGGTGCCCACCTATAGAAGGCTTCAACCTTCACTCATTCTCCAACACCCACTTGAAGGAATCTCCAACCCCCTGATCTCATTTTTTGGCACCCACTGGAATGGAGCTCCAACTCCCTGATCTTATTCACAAGCTACCATTGGAAGGAAGCTTCGAATTCCTCACCGAAGGCTCCAATCTTTAGCACCTCTATAGAACACATATCATAATATTTCATACTTGATCAACCTAACCCAAAAAATCAAACCCGTAGATCACTTTTCATCATATTTTAGACTAGACCCACTATCATCATTTAAGCCAATACCAAATAATAATACTAAAACCAATCAAATTACCCAATCATTGAACCAACTGAATCATCAAAGAAATAAGGGAATCTTAATCAATCAATATAACCAGATCAAGCTAAATCAGGATAGCTCATATCAATGCACAACTAATCATCAATAAGTCAAATAAAACATTGCTACCCATCACAAAAACCAACTACTACTACAAGAAAAACCTAATCAACCATATGTCATATTGTATACACTCCTTTTTTGAGTCATACATGCGTATGTATGCTCTTATTCTTTAGAGAACCCACATACGTATCTCAAAATACTCAACAACTAAGTCTAAATAACTGTCACACTAAATCAACCATTGAATCACATACTGAACCCATGACAAATCATTGAACTAGATACAGATTATCACACTATAAAATCATCTCTAGTCAACATATCATTCCATAACCCAACCAAAATTGTCAAATACAGATTATCATGAAAGATAAATCATTAATAGACAGTATCAAACATAATGGAACTGATCATACATCATCAACTCATACTGCAAAACCATAATAGATGTACGCAACTATTATAAAGCACTTTTGCGTATGTACACACTTCTCATTCACCACACCTGTGTACATATTTGTCGATATTGCAAAATATATACGCGACTACCTAGAAGTAGATCCACATATGTACGTGACTTCTCAATGGCATACCCGCTTACAAATCTGTAATCACGGAATCATTCCTTTGCTGCAACCACAAAACATGCTGCGAAACACTTATTGTCACATGTTCATGTTAGAGCATCATTACCATAACAGATCTATCATTGTTAGTCATAATCATAAAAGATCAATCAAGCATGCTCATTATTTACTACAATGCTTTCAAATGCATCAAATATGAATCTCCTTCATACTCCTTGGTGCACACCTATTTAAGATCAAATTATTTATCAATAACCCATAACTTGCACACTTTGACACTTTGAAATCCATCTCCTTATATAGCGTAGGCATTAATAAATACCTTAGGCCAATCCCTAAGTAATGCTGATGCTATTCTTTGACGTGATCAAATATCCATGGTCGTGTCATTACTCTGGGCCAATACCATGGTAAAGACTCCTGGTATTCATAATACCATGATGCAAAAACTATATGTGACTTCTCTTCATCATACCCATGTATGTATGCGGTCTTTGTTCATAGGACCTATATTTTCCTACACTTTACCTTTATCATTCCTCTGTCTCTGAACTGATATGCGTTTGTCTAATCTCTTCGTCACATCTCTACTAGCCTATATATGCATCCTGCTACCATCATGTTTACATTTTTATCAATTAGGTTTCCATAAAGGACAACACATTAGTCATAATGCCAACAATGTTCCCCTTTGGACTTGATGGCAACCAGTTTTGTGTTTGGTTACCACCAACTATAAATACCTGTAAACACAATGATAGACATGCCAAGCTTCTTTCCCAAGTCACCAAGAATTCTCCAAACACCAAGCTTCTCTTCCCCTTTGACATCAAGGGAAAAGGGCTAACCAATGATGAATGAAGACTTCTTTCTCCCTTTGTAGAGACGAGAATTTTAGATTTAATGTTGTGGAATATGAGCACTGATCATGCTGCCCTTGAGCATATGCTGAAACTTCTAGAAGATATACAAATAAGTATATGATGTTATGAATTAGAAAAATATGGCCTTTCTTATTACCAAGTACTCATGCTTACATCAATCACCCACACAGTGGGGTTACATATTTGACTCAATAGTACATCAAGTGCCCAAAACAATGGGATTACATACATAATTGAATTGACTCCAATAGTCCAAACATGATTGAATTTTACAATTATTACATCATGGGTCTTTACATGACCTTTACATCAAGAGACATATGTGACATTTATGACCAAAGAAAAGTACAAGGACCTCAACCATGAGGTAGCAAGACCATAACAATCATATTAGTATCTTGCAACATAGATAACAATAACATGCACATCCTCATCATCAATATGTAAGAAAAGACAATTCACTATCGTCAACCTATGACCAAGTATGCGACATCATAATATTGTTCCATAGAGATATGTTATAAACTCATCCCCTCGACCTCATGAAGGTCAACTTTCTATTTCCCTTTATAGAAGGAGCCTCAATCAATGTATATCAAAGACATATAGATCTTTTGCAGTAGAACCCATATCTCGGTATGCATCAACAACATATGTGAGAACCAAGAATATCATCCTAAAGTAAGATAGGACAAAGTAGCATCAATATTTATCGACATCACCATGTGACCAAATATTTCAAGCATCAAGTAGTTATAGCAGCAGTATATCAATAACCATCCTCGTCTCTTCATGTACCCTGCTTTTTCGTCATGTATGAAGAGTTATAATTCATAGAAAGCAATATCCTTCTCTTGGCCCATTATCTTCATACAAGAGGAATTATCACACCATAAACACATTCACCAACATGCAACTCAAGTAACCATCCATCATTGATAACATATGACATAGAGATAGCAATATGAACTCATCATCATCAACCATGCATAACACTGTGCAATGAAACTTTGTTAGTAACCCATCTCCTTGATCTGATATCATCAAGATCAACATGCTCCACATACAAAGAGCCACAATCCTCAATCAACATACCATATGTAGCATAACATATACATGTATCATCACCATGTAACACATGTGAGAACCAAAAAAAACACTATATGCATCATACATAACTGCACCATATACAAATTGTGAAACATTGAAGACATAACAACAACATCATATAAGTAGTGAGTGAAACTCATCATCATCAACTAATGTCAATAAGGACCATAGTATGCATATCCTCTTCATGCAAATTTAACCAAAATCCATGAATTCATCAATATTAATGACACAATAGCATCATATGTGGCTTCAACAACATCTACACATCATCATGTAACAAGGAATTCTCAAGAAATCATAATGCCAACAATGAACCATTAGAAACATAGTAAATGCTCCCCCTGAACCTGTACCATCTTATTCACTATTAGATCTGATCATATCCATCTTCATCCACCAATACAACTATCAAAAGAATTATATTGGAGCAACTCATAAATCATCATAAGACAATACTACTTCTAACTAGTATTTGAGCATCAATATACTATAACCAATGAATGTCAAAACCATAAATCCAAAGAATAACTAAATGAAGCATATCAAAAATTATCCATGAGTCTATCCCACAGTTTCTTCATCTTAGATAAACATATGTGACTTTTTAGAACAAAACTCACGTATATAAGCAATTATCCTTTATGAGATCTGCGAACAGAAAGTAAAATTTCATAACCGTTACACAATATTTTTTCACACCTCTTGTTCAATTCATGTTCCATATTCTGAAGTGCCAAAATGTTGACAACTATGAAGTATATTCATCATGATACAGAGACAAAAACATCCATGAAAAACCATAGGAAAACTACCCTGAGTCAATTTTGAAGAAGGTTAGCTAAAACCGTAATTTTTATGGCCAACTCTCTTTGCTCCACTTCCTACCCATGTTTATGGCATGTTGCACTGCTTTAATCTATCACTTCCATCACGGGTTTTGATATGGAAACCCACGCTGAACCTCTTCTGGCAGGTTTTCCCAAAATGGGGGAGAAGCTTCGTATGCTAGAAACATTGAGAACAACAAGATCGATATTGGTTGTTGTAGATATGGTCGAGTTCTCCCATTTGGAGCTCTTGATATTATCATTATGGGCCTTCTCCTTGATATGTGGACCTTCCTCCCTCGCTTTTGGATCCATAACTCCTCTCCCTTCCTATAAATCAACTCCCTTCCATCCCCAAATGGTTGGTCATTGATTGCTTGCATTCCTATACCGAGATTATGTCCAAATGCTGACCATTCTAACTTGGAGAAGGAGTGATTGAAGAGTCTTTGCTTGGACTTGGACATCAACCAAAAGGAGGTCTCCAAAATCAAGGCATAGGTTGTATGCTTCCCTTTTTAGCTCATTAATAAATACATTTGATGTTCACTTTCCATAATTATGTAAATGTTTATGCTATTAGCTTAATACTACTTAATCTATTAAGTAGTCTATGTTTGATATATGCTCTTGTACCTTTTATTTCCCTTTGATCTTTCTTGCAAGTACCTGGACGTGAAGATCAAGTAAGGAGTGAGCTTGGAAGCGAAGGAATCAAAGTCATCTCCAAAGGATTGAGTTATTAGCATCAGAGTGAGGTAGGTCAATCTCTCTCTGCATTTATTAAACATAAGCTACAAAAGTGTATGTAAGTTTGTTTATTTTTTTGCTAGACCCACTCATTGGGATAGAGAGATCGCCTCTATTCGTAGAGGGGATTTGACTTCACAACAAAATAATGACTCCACTAAGGAAGCCATAGCCTCTTCAATCTCTTTTTCGATCTGATCTCTTGATCAATTTCACTGACCATTGAGTTCTCAGTCAATTTGAGCCTGTATAAGTCTACACAGTCATTGATTACCTCCTTAGAGTGATGAGTCTGGAGTGTTTGTTGAAATATTTTTTGTTTTTATCCTTATTCCTCTCCCAACGCATTTTTGACTTAGACAGTTGCACTTCCAGTGCTCTTTCCTTTAAAATAGTTTTGTTGAACCCCTGTTCAGCATGATTTTGGCCACTACAGCCACGTTGATCTCAGAGATTCATGAAAATTAGTGTTTCTCTGTCAAAATCCAGCATGTCTTAGCCCTTGAGGTGATTTTTCTTGTCCATTGTGATTGGATTTTTTGGTGTTTTGTCTGATTATCTTATTTGATTAGAAAATTCTTGTCTCTTCAGATTTCAAGTGTTTGGAGTAAAATTGGATTGATTCTAATGTTTTTAGGTCATTTGATTATCACTTTCTGCTTGTAAGTGTCACTGCGTTTGCAGTGTGCCAATTGGTTAGATTTGGTTATCTGTTAAAATCATTCAAAACGTCAATTTGCATTAGTTTTGGCTTGTATTTTGTAAAGTTGATTTTTGATTGCATTAGGTCATATTGCACTTGAAAAATCATCTTTGTTATTTATCGAACATATATTATGTTGTTTGGTTTAAAATTTGAAAAGGGTGCATTGTTTATTCATTCAAAAGAGAAAAGTGAAAGACATTTTCATTTAAGTGCTTTTGGATTTGAGTTGGTGTTGCTTTAATTGGTGCATTGTTAGCATTAGAAGATTTTGAAACCAAATATCATTTTTGCTTTGATTAAAGGTTTGATTGCATTAGATCATCCGATATTCAAAGAGAGCATCATTTATATAAAGTGCATCTTAGTGAAGTAAACATCATTTTTCTTTTAATACATTGCATATAAGATAGTGAAGATTGTTTTTTCTTTTGAATATTTCATTTGGAAAGAAAAGTTAGTGGAGGCATGTTCTTTGATGCATTGTCTTATCTGATGCATTAATTGATCGAATTCTATTCCCTTGTTAGTTTAGCTTTCATTGAAGTGAAAAGTTCTGTTTTAACATATAGTTGCATTTTAGGATTCATGTGACATCGTTTGAGCCAAAAAAATTGAAACATAATTCAAGAACAACGTTAAAATTTACTCAATTAAATTAAGGAGAATTTGGAACTTAACAAAAACATTTAGAGGTCTAGGGTAGAGACATGTTTCGGTGTCAATAAAGCTAGAAGTTGTCGTTAACTGCCTGCAATGTATCCTGGGGGTGAAATCTCATTCCACGTATCAAAGTATATAGGATTGTTCTCCAGTACTCTCAAGTATACTAGAGACGCTCGACGTGTGGAAAGTATATGGGAACGCTCTCATCAAATGGATATGCATTAGACAATGCTAACACAGACTTGTGCTCCTTATACCGTTGCGTATATATCATGAGACCCCTTAAGTTGGTATCCTTTAGCCACAGGTAATCGATTCATCCGCCTTGTAGATGTGATACACCAAACACATCATTCAGGGAGATCATCCGCCGTACGTTAAGTCCTTGGTTTCAGCTAAGGTGTATATAGCGGTTCACGGATGCTTGGTAAACCCTCTTACCTAGTACACCCTTTTTGACTTATTTTTTGTTTTTAAGCTCTAAAATTTAGTTGCCCACGATAACATGACTTACGTATGGAGTTATCCTTGGCCTCAAATTTCCTGATTAATACTAAATTTTAATTATAAACTAAAATAAACCACCTCCTATTATTTTTGAGAGAAGGTCATCATGGTTGAACCACCAGGTTCACCTTACATATCCCCTTCATCCTCTGCATTGAAGGGTCACGACAAGGAACCTTTCTTGAGATTTCACAGTCACTTGAAGCCTAAGGTTTTGAACTTAGAATTATCCCAAGTATTCAACCCCTTGCTTCTCATCCTCCACCTCGAGACTCGTCATCTCAGGAATCTGATCCAGAAACTCCCAAGGTTCCTCAAAGGTATTTATTATTCCCTTTGAATGCACTTTTCGATTCGTTGGTCATATCTCCTCAATGACCCTATAGCCCATTTGATAATCATGACGTACCTTTGGAGCCTTCTCCTTGATCATCACAGATTCCCCCTCAACAACCATTTCCACCCATGGCATCAGAAGGTAAGATTCCAATCTCTACTTGATATCCTCTTCCAGAAGTCTCAACCACTCACACTCCTGGTGTTGGTGATGAATCTGAATATAACTTTCCACCTGAAGGATTTTCGTATGTGGGAAGTATGCCACCTCCACCGCTGCTTGGAAGTAGTGAACCTTTGTTTCCACCAGGTTACACCTCTTTGGCTCAATTTCTTTCAAGTACTCCAAGTGCATCTTTAGTTTATTATAATCCCATTGGTTGTCGGGTGGTATGCCTACTTCTGGTCCATTTGTTTCAAGCGTGGCCTCTCAAATTCCTATACAAACTGTAGTTTCTTCAGTTCCTATACAACTGACAGTTACGGTTGGGACAGTTAATGTCCCTATAGGCTCCTCAGGTCCTCCATTAAGTGGACAGTATGTGCCACCACCTATCCCACCACACGGGGGGAAACAACCACCTCCTCCATAAGTACCTCCTATTTTAGGTGGAACTTATGTGAGTGGATCTCAAACTCACGCTACCGGAGTTAGTCAAACTGTTGGCAGTGTACCTTATCCTGGTGGATTATCTATTCCATCTGGATAAGGCCCAATCCTGTATAAAAAACCTCTTTTGGTCCATATACCCTACCAACAACCATACCCTCTATATGAATCACAAAAGCCTCAAAATCCACCTTTTAATCAGCAAGCAGGACCCCAAATGTAGTTTGGTCCAAATCCCTCATTTGGGACATCTGGTCAATTTTAAATTGGAACCTATGAGTACCAACATGGAACCTATCAGTACCAACATGGAACCTAACAAATTCCACAAGGAAATTTCCAACAACAGAAGCCTTATGTACAACAAGAACCTTATGTACAACAAGGAACTTATGTGAAACAAGAGCTTTATCAACAACCATTGTAGTATCAAGGTCAATGCTTGTGGCAGCAAAACCAACCCTTACAGCAAAGAGGTCAACCCCTACAGCAACAGGGTTAGCAATTTTACCACCAAGGTCAACCGTTACAACAAAAACCTTATACTCCATACTCGTCGCAAGATGTTTATCCACCTTATGGTTCTAAACGACTTATGACAGGTCAGTATCAACCTTACCCTAGTCAAAACCCACCTTTGTGGGGACACAATCCGCCCTTGTATGGTCAACATACCCCTTAGTGGGGGCAATATCAAACTCCTTATGGTTAAAATCCATCGCTTTGTGGGAAGAACCCATACCAACAAGGTTGGAATCCATAAACGCGGCCTTATCAAAGTCCCCCATGCCTTTCAATCCACAATTCCCATTTCTAGAAAAGTTGGAACTACCAGATGTGTTAAGGCTCACAAATGACCTAATACTCCATTCGCTGTATTGGCCTCCAGCTCCTACTAAGATTCCTGGAGATTATCCGAAATTTGAAGGAAAGTCTCGAGAAGACCCCCAAGCCCATGTTATGACTTACCCTTTATGGTGTTCATCCAATTCTTGGGTTGATGATTCAATTCATCTACGTATTTTCCAGTGAACTTTGATAGGCGTTGTTGTGAAATGGTACATTGAGGTGCCTTCCAAGACTTCAACACTTTAGCAATGGAATTCCTTACTCACTTCCAACTACTAGTTCAATATGAAACTGGTACCCATCTGCTTCTATCTTTAAAAAATAATACCGCTACCTACATCTCTGATAATATCCATGAATGGAGACGTCGGCATTTCCTTATCAAGTTCGATGTTCCTGATGAAATTTTAACAAAATGGTTTACCAAATCATTCATTAATAAAATTTCCAAGGAGACAACTATGGGTGGCTGTGTGACTGAGGATCAAACCATTACTCGTGCCCAATATATTGATATGGTGTATTCCCAATTTGGCACATTGTATGATCTCTTACCTAATGCTCCAAGACCATCTACTGATCCGACATCTTCCAAACCTCTAGATGCACTGCCTGTCGACAATATTATTAAGAAAATGAATCAAACTCATAGTAAATATTATTCTACTTATATGAAGTAGAAATCCATTTCAACTACTGCATCCAATTCGCCTTTGAATCCCTCTCAAAATCCTTATAAAAACTCTGAGGTTAATGCTGTTAAATTTACCACAACAAACAAAACCTCAAAAGGTAAAAAGAAGGGTAAAGGAAAATCCAAATCTGATACCTTGAAATAGGATCCTCCGAAATCATCTGCTGATGATGTGTCTAAATGTAAGCACAAATATCCTTGCCTCATTTGTGATGAAGATCACTACACCAAGGATTGTCCCCATCATGCTGAAGTCAATCATTTGTTAAAAGGCACCCAAGGGACATCGAATGTATTAAAAGAACCTTTTCCATCACATCAAACCCAATTGGTAGAGAAACCGAAATCTTCTACATCTTCGGGCTCTTAGATTTATATGAGTGGAATGGTACCTAGTTCTATTTCCACTCTGTCAAAAGACTATCCGACTCCTCCCAAATAGGTGGTGGAGAAAGAAGTTACTAATATACCTTCCACTTCTACTCCACCCAATTATGGTCCTCTTCATATTGAGACGCCTAGTAATGACTCCATTATCCAACCACCTCTTAAGGGTGTCCTTTGGAAATCATCATATAATCCGCGTGAGCTGCTCAACATTATAATATTGTCAAAGACTTAGCTCAAGCACCTTTGGAAATGTCTACCTTGGAAGTTCTCTAGAGTTTTCCATCACAATAGAAAGAATTACTATCTGCTATAGGAGGAATTGAACCTAGTGGTTTGAGTTTGATTACCTTTGACCTGGAAAATCATGTTCCACGTCTTCTGTTAGTTCTAGTCTTCGCAGCCTGTCACCAGGGATCAACATGAGCTCTTATTATGTCTGGTTTTGTTATATGTTTTGCACATGATGTTTAGCACAAAACATGTCACAAGTGTGTCCATCAGAAGAAGCTTAGAAAAATATTTCCAATGGTATATCACACTCCCATAACCGGTTCCTGGATTAGAAGAAATGAATGAGTGATTCTTGGTTATGCATGTTTTGAAGTCAGTTGCTGCACACAATGACAAGTTTAGTACAAAATCAGTTTTTGAAATAACGGTAAGGAATTTTTCAAAAGTGAAAGAGAAATTTGTTCAAAACATACTAAATAACAGAAACCCCCTTCAGTTTATGCACAGGTGCTACTATGTGGTAGATATACAGTGATATTTGGAGCCTACATTAAAACAAAGCAAATTTTTCATATTTGTTTACTGTTTTAGTAATTTTA
The DNA here is from genome assembly GCA_031772625.1 of Pinus tabuliformis. Lineage (NCBI taxonomy): Eukaryota > Viridiplantae > Streptophyta > Pinopsida > Pinales > Pinaceae > Pinus > Pinus tabuliformis. Next base: position 1,156,165,067 of record CM062816.1, read on the forward strand.
GTGCGGGACCAGTTTACATAAGATGGAAAGTCATTTTTCAAAACCCAAGGAGGTTTTTGTTAATCACGAGCCATATAACAAAAACCTCTTTCAGTGTATTCACAGGTGTCATGGATTGGGATATGTGACTAGATCATTATAGCTCATTTTCACATAATTAAATTTTTAATCATTTTCTGTTTTAGAGATGATTTTGTGGAATAGATTGTGAGCTACTGGAAACGAATTTCCAAAATTTGAGAGAGGTTTTTCTCCAAAACGACCTTATCTACAAAAACGTCTTTCAGTTTTGTAACAGGTGTTATGGTTTAGGAGATACGAGTTCATCTTCAGCACCTATTTTCAGAAACTCGGCCCAAGTTTAATGTAACTAATTCTATTTTGAAGAAAATGGTTGAGCTCAATCCCTTAGTACAAGGATGAGAAAATGTATATATTTTATCAATTTCATAGTGTAGGGGTTGGATTTTGGTAGAATTTTTGACACTTGGGATTGCTTGGCACTCCATTGTACATCCGATTTCCGCATTTTTGGCAAAGGAAAGACCAGGATTTTGCAGCACTTGTTGGGATCCTTGTGGCTCTGTGTTTTGATGGTATTTTTCTTCATGCAATTGTAAGTTCATTGATGTTTCATGTATGCCATTTCCCTTCTCTTGTCTTCTGCAATTAAACAAATGAGTGATTAAGGTAGAATTCATTGGACTGCTATGCTCTGCCTTGATATTTTGTTTAATTCTACATGTTTTCATCTGTTTGAGGAGGACGCTTGAGAATTTCTTGCCCTCCTTAGCCCCTCACCAGTCTGATCCATCCATTCATTCAATCCAAAGCATCAAAACTACTACCTATCTTGCCTGTACCTGAACTCTGCAAAAATCTGGCCTCATCCCCGGACCCAAATTTGCCTATCCCTTTTTTCCAACAAAAACCTTTAAAAACTCAAATCAAATCCTTGTACTTCATACCTAGCCTAAAATTAGTTTTATTTTAGTCATCTCAAGCCCCATTGATTATCTTTTGCTGAGATTGACCCGGAGAGAGCCCTCTCTTGTCCTCGTAGGGCTAGCTACGAGGCTGAGCATGGTTTGATGTGGACCTAGAACCTTGCCTTTTCAGCGTGAGGCAAATCTAGGCTCTAACATAGTGGCGACCATACTAGGGAAGAAAATGGTTTGCTTGTTAGTGTTATTGATTTATAGCTACAGAAGGAGCCTGAAGTCATGCCAGGTAGCCTTCGAAATGATTTTTCTTTGCATTAGCAGAAGTAGATAAACGTTGCTTCAGTCAATCTCCTGTTTAGCTTGTAATCGTAACACTTAACTTATAAATCGCCCCAGTACATGTATCAAGTTCAGATCTGATTGTTGATGGTGGAAAATGATCAGAAATATGAATCTTGAAACATTCACCTGGCGACTCCAACTCAATCCAGATATTCCAACACTCACTGATCCATTCATGCACTAACATAAAATGGTAGGGTATGTGGCAGGCCCTGTGTTTTGTGAAGCTTTCAAAGAAGTTAGAGATCAGTTAGTGGATGTTGAAATTAATGAAGCATTTTTCATTGCCATTCTTCAATGTTTGAGATCTCTGAAGTTTCCTCCTAAAGTTAAAGTTGGTTTCTTTGAGTTAGTCATTCAAAAGTTTGAGAAGGAGATTCAGTATTTAAATGATCAGATCCAATCATATGAATTCCGAGATCCCAAAAAGTTCTTGTAAACTCTCCCTCCTTCAAAACAAGAAACAATAGAGTTGCCCGTAGATGTTTGCATTGACAGTTTGCAGTTGGAGGTCAGTGTTGAGGAATTAAGGCAGAAAATAGAGTCTGGTTTCTTTGATCCTATTGCAACATACATGGAATTTTTTTTATTTTTTTTCAATTTGAATGATAGATCAAATTGTTTTTTACACAACCAGACTCGTTATGTGCAGGTATGGCTGTCAGCATTTACATCTGTGTCCTGGTTTGAGCACTTCCAAGCAGCATCCTTGTCACAGTTACTGGATTGGTTGATCTAGCATCACAGTGTTACTTGATCTATCAATTTTGCAGCAAAGTAGGTTAGATTTGTACATAAATAAGCTGCTTGAGGCAGCGTTTCAGTTTTCAGTATTTTTCTATGTACACGTTGCAGTATGTATATGTTTTTGGATTGGTATGAGTTGTTTTGGGTTTGCAGTTATTTGACCATCCATGCCCAATGGAAGAGGCACTATCTACTTTCCAGAGATCTATAGTTCTTGGCACCTCCAAGGAGCTACCATCCCCATTGGAGCCGATGTTAGTTCCAATCTTCGCAGCCTGTCACCAGGGATCAAAATGAGCTCTTACTATGTCTGGTTTTGCTAGATGTTTTGCACATGATGTTCAGCAAAAAAAACATGTCACAAGTGTTTCCATCAGAAGAATCTCAGAAAAATATTTCCAACGGTATATCACACTCCCATAACCGGTTCCTGGATTAGAAGAAATGAATGAGTGATTCTTGGTTATGCATGTTTTGAAGTCAGTTGCTGCACACAATGACAAGTTTAGTACAAAATCAGTTTCTGAAATAATGGTAAGGAATTTTTCAAAAGTGAAAGAGGAATTTGTTCAAAACATACTAAATAACAGAAACCTCCTTCAATTTATGCACAGGTGCTACTATGTGGGAGATATACAGTGATATTTGGAGCCTACATTAAAACAAAGCAAATTTTTCATATTTGTTTACTGTTTTAGTCATTTTAGTGCGGGACCAGTTTACATAAGATGGAAAATAATTTTTCAAAACCCAAGGAGGTTTTTGTTAATCACGAGCCATATAACAAAAACCTCTTTCAGTGTATTCACAGGTGTCATGGATTGGGATATGTGACTAGATCTTTATAGCTCATTTTCACAGAATTAAATTTTTAATCATTTTCTGTTTTAGAGATGATTTTGTGGAACAGATTGTGAGCTACTGGAAACGAATTTCCAAAATTTGAGAGATTTTTTTCTCCAAAACGACCTTATCTACAAAAACATCTTTCAGTTTTGTAACAGGTGTTATGGTTTATGAGATACGAGTTCATCTTCAGCACCTATTTTCAGAAACTCGGCCCAAGTTTAATGTAACTAATTCTATTTTGAAGAAAATGGTTGAGCTCAATCCCTTAGTACAAGGATGAGAAAATGTATATATTTTATGAACTTCATAGTGTAGGGGTTGGATTTTGGTAGAAGGTTGGACACTTGGGATTGCTTGGCACTCCATTGTACATCTGATTTCCACATTTTTGGCAAAGGAAAGACCAGGATTTTGCAGCACTTGTTGGGATCCTTGTGGCTCTGTGTTTTGATGGTTTTTTTCTTCATGCAATTGTGAGTTCATTGATATTTCATGTCTTCCATTTCCCTTCTCTTTTCTTCTGCAATTAAACAAATGAGTGATTAAGGTAGAATTCATTGGACTGCTATGCTCTGCCTTGATATTTTGTTTAATTCTACATGTTTTCATCTGTTTGAGGAGGACTATTGAGACTTTCTTGCCCTCCTTAGCCCCTCACCGGTCTGATCCATCCATTCATTCAATCCAAAGCATCAAAACTACTGCCTATCTTTCCCCTACCTGAACTCTGCAAAAATCTGGCCTCATCCCCGTACCCAAATTTGCTTATCCCTTTTTTCCAACAAAACCTTTGAAAACTCAAATCAAATCCTTGTACTTCATACCTAGCCTAAAATTAGTTTTATTTCAGTCATCTCAAGCCCCATTGATTATCTTTTGCTGAGATTGACTCGGAGAGAGCCCTCTCTTGTCCTCGTAGGGCTAGGTACGAGGCTGAGCATGGTTTGATGTGGATCTAGAACCTTGCCTTTTCAGCCTGAGGCAAATCTAGGCTCTAACATAGTGGCAACCATACTAGGGAAGAAAATGGTTTTCTTGTTAGTGCTATTGATTTATAGCTACAGATGGAGTCCGCAAATGGGCTCCATCTGAAATTTTTCACGCATTTTTCATGTAAATACATTTTTACATTAGTGTGTTTCATTAGTGTGCATTGTGGTTTTGGTGTGTTAGTTTTCTTTTACAAACAAGTTTTCCTCTGCTTACCTCATGCTCTACTTGGTTTGCAAATGTCATCCCATCGTTACATTGGTTTTTTTGATGGTGCTTGTCGTAGTACACAAAATCTGTCTTCCACTGCATGGGAAATCTATGACCTAATGACGAGTTAGTGAATTTACAAGGTATATGTTTAGGTGGTATGACTAATAACATTGCCGAATATAGTGCAGTCATCGAATGTTTGTAAGAATCTATCTCTGTTTCCATTAGAGAGTTAATCGTGAATCTTGATTCATAGCTCATTGTAATACAACTTAATAAACAATATTCAGTTAGAAACCCTCAAATTTTTAGAATGTATTTGCGATTTCATCTCTTGGAATGAAATTTTGATTTTTATTACTTATCATCACATTCTGAGATGCATGAAAACATTAAGAAATGCATTGGCTAACTATGTGTTAGATAGACATTTGCGAAAAATGTAAATCAAAGAACATCACATAATAGACATGGTGAACACACACACACACACACACACACACATAGAGTGTTTTCAAAAGATTTTTTTACATCAAAATGACAAAATTTGTGTTCTGAAACACATGGCTTTATAAGCCTACATCAGTGCAGAAAGTAAACTAGAGCTGGCTATTCGCCCACATGGTGGTCATGGTAGCACAAAATAGCCTTGATAACTCGACCCAAAAACCAGTACAGTCTGGCAGAAACCCTACAATTTGTCTCTTGTACTGCAATGTCACCTCATCTATCGAGGAGTACTCTAGAATGCCCCTGCTTAAGGCTTCCAGGTTATGCTCTACCTCGACAATCCGATCTGCTCCCTCCTCATAAGGAGCTTCCTTAATCTGGAGTGTCGCTCATCTGGCTATAGGAGAAAACCACAGAGGTCTCTCTGTTCCCACATCTACAAATCATCATAAGTTAAATCTCAGTACACATACAGAAAAGAAATCCAAAAACTTTAAAAATAGTTTTTACCTACATCAATCCATTGTGCACCTAGTGGAAGTGGAAGATCCGAATCTCCTTGGAAATCCATGCCTTCATATGCTGAATCATCAACCATGATTAGCTGCTAACGCAACCATCCATAAAATGTTGGAGGGAATGAAATTTTATGGTTGCCTCCATGTTGAGGCATCAACTCGCCCCATCTAAGTAATCGTGGATCTCTAGGTGCTGGCACATTAAGTTCTATCCACTAAAATCGAAACAATGGCACGCGTTCCAGGAAGAACGTCACTAAGATGGATTTGAAACTGAATTGTTTTAGTCTTCTTGACTTGCACTTTGTAAGTTAGCGCTTCATACCGACCAACAAACCCTCATACTAGTTGAAGACCGTGGGATTTAGACACTCGATTGCATACTAGAAATGAGATTTTGTTGGTTCATGCAACGCCTGAGCCCTAGATATTCAGGCCATAGTATGCAGGATTGTTCGTAGTGGGAGATTTGTGATGGTATTTATATCTATCTTCCCACTTTGGGTATTTTTAGTCACTAGACAATGCCTTTCAATCAAAATATCCTTGCTCTCTCCTCTAGTGCAAGAACAGAACAACTGAATCCGTTGTCTTTTTCTAGAAAAACCAATAATGAAATAAAGTTATGAAAAATCTATTTCTATACCTTCATCCCCAATCATGAATAGTTGGTGATCCCCATCCCACCAGTTAATCAAATGTTGTAGTATCTCATGTTGGGATCTAATCCCAGAAATCCTAAAGAACTTGAGCAACCCACATGCTCGTATGGTATTAATACAATTTGGATCCTGAGCTGCTTGATGGTCTTCAACTTCATGTCCTCTTTCTTTCCATTCAACCACCATTTTGGACTGATTATCTTGTGGAAAATTAATAAAACAATATTTCATGAGCTTCCATGGAGACAAAATTGAAGAGAAAACATTCAACATAGAGGATTTCACAATTTTTTTTTTACCTCGGCGCATGCGCGACTGTTTATGAATTGTCTCATGCTTCTAGCACACTGGCCTAGTTGACCATAGGGGGATTAGCGCGAGTCTGATGGGTAAAACCCGCACTGATTGCCCTCGACATAATTTTTTTGCAAATCCTATTTGCAACCTAATGTATGGATGAAAATTCATGAAATGAAAACCAAAATGAAGAGAAGGGACAAATCTCTTACCTGCAACAAATGACTCGGTGAATAGTGTCCGAGATTGATCATACTCCTTGCCTGAAAATCAAGGAAAAATGATGTAAAATGCTCTCAGATTTGCAAATTGGGAAACTGGTAAAAATGATATACTTTTTGGTTTTTTATAAGTTTTAAATAATATTTTTTACCAAATTAGGGCATATTTCACTCATATTTTAATATTTTTCCTTGAAATTGGTAATGCCCGTTTCCTTGTGCAGTGAAAGGTTATGCATACTTGGTGACGATGATTTATTTTGACTGATTCAACGAGTTTTATTTTATCACTTTTTCGGACTCATAAAAAACAAATGAAAAAGAGACCCCCTGGAGTCATATTTAAGCTCTTTTCTATCTCTTGAAAAATGAAAATATTGTCGAGTACTTGTCGTTTCAAACTTGTTAAAGTAAATGAAAATAAGTCTACTTTGTATAAGTTTAACCCTTTTATGAACTAAGATAGACTATTGTAGGAAAAAGGAATACCTTAGTCGAAAATGGCTAAGGGTTTCTCTTGGATATTGTTTTCTACCTTTTTTGGTTCAGGAGACGATTTACACAAAGGGACCTTTGGATTTTTCTTTTCCGGTTCTTTTTCAAACTCTCTAAACATGAAAAATATGTCGATTTTCCCCTTCGTCAGACTTGTAAAACTCAAATGACATAGGAATTGTCACCATGATAAGACCGAGTTTCTCCTTCCTAGGGCTCGTAAAAATTACTAGGATGGATTCATATGAAGGATGAACTTATATGGAAAGCATATGCTATCCCCTTCAATCTTGCGATAAAAAATAATGGGGTACTCACTAGAAATGGTGGGGGAAAAAGTGAAAGTGATCATCTCTTATATTTTGTAAAGGAAGCGTGTCGCTCTTGAACATGACACTCATCTGTTTCTCATGCCAAGTTTGGGATATCCTCACTTAGTCACTTGCCTTCTTGGGTTTGGGAAATCCATTTTAACTCTCATTTGATTATACGACTTCATAATCATGACCTCTAATCTCGTGTTGAGTCAAATGCTACCAAAATTTAGAGTCATGTCACTGATATGTTCAAGAGAAGTCCTATCTATAGTTCTTTATCACTTATACACTGTCTGACTTTCTATCACGATCCTGGATCACACTTATCTACTCTACCACATCCTTTGTTTCATGTCGATGATGTGGGATCCAGGAATATGATCTAGAAACTCCCGTCCAGTGCCTTAGAGCTTGCATGCCTCAATGTTAAGTTCTTTGCATTTGACGACATGTTTACATCATTGACCTTCGATCGAATGATTCCATGGGTGTTCAACTTCAACTTCATTATTCACATTCATGGATTGTGTTGATTGTATCTTGGGAGCCATTGTCATTATTGGTGGTTTATCTAGTGCCTGTTAACAATTTACATCATTGACCCATAATCGGGTGGTTCTCTATCATGTTCAACTTCGACACATCTATTCACATGTTAGAATTCATACATTGATCAGGTCGAGACGGAGCACAAGACCCTAGATTTTGTCTAATAAAATCCAGTTTGCATGGATTTATGAGTTATTCATGATTGTACACATGTTTTTTGTTGTACGGATGGCTGCAACCATACCTGGGTCCATATATATGATCCTCTTTATTCGGATGGCTGCGACCATATTGTGGATCCATACACATGATCCCTTCTATTCAGATGGCTACGTCCATATCGGGGATTCATCTATCATTAGATGCCTATTTATGTATCACTAGGCATGTTTATCAGAGATGTCTAATATGTATATGTATATGTATATGCTTGATTTACATGTCTCTTGACAATGTTGTTCTAGTCCTTGCCTTAGCTTGTAAAGCATCTCAACCATCACTCCTTATTCTGCCTTCATGATTTAGGGGTCATCTGTTACACAATATTTTGTCACACATCTGTTGTAGTAGCTACAAACACCCTCCAAATTTTTTCCTTAGCTTCGTTTTGGAAGCTCGCTACCAACCATCCTCAACAACATGTCTTGCACCATCAAGCATATAGGCTCCAGCTATTTCTCAGTGTCTTCTCAGCCTGTGCATGTTAGTTTGCTTCACTCCCCTCACAGGTTGTCTTTCTGGACTTAGACCATGTGCTGGTCAAGCAAATCCCCCAGAAAATTGTGTAATTCTAGAGGGGAACCAACCTTCCCTCCAGAAATTGCACAAATCAGCTAGCTAGCCCGCTGAGCTCAAGAATTGCGCAAATCAATATGTCAAGCTTCCCTCAGAAAATTGTGCAATTTCTGGAGGGGAACTAACCTTCCCTCCAGAAATGGTGCAAATAGGCCTGGCAGCCTGCTGGGCTCCAGAATTGCGTAAAGCAGTAAGGTAGTCTTCCTCTAGAAAACTGCGCAATCTGACCCAACACCACTGCTCAGCCAAAAAATTGTGCAATTCTGGGAGGCAGTCACCTGCAAACCCAAGAAATTGTGTAATACATCTGGGACAACTAGCCTAGCTCAGCCCAAGAACTACACAAATTTTCATCCTAGGCTCGCAGATCGATGCATGTGCCTTTAGGTTGACCGGTTCCCACGGAGACCGAGAAAAACTGATTTGCATGCATGGACTGCTTTTCTGAAGGTATCATGTAAAGGCACCCCTAGATTTAGGGATCTATTTTTAGCAGCTGTAGGTTACATGCAATGCTCATTTTAGAAACCTCTTGCCAAGTATCGCTTTTCCTAAATTTGTGGCATGCACGTCATAACCTTGATTTGATCAAAACTTATGAACCAGACACTACAGAGCTCATTCCTCACATCGATCTTACAACTCTGACATCCCACGTCGCATTTAGGATTCATCGGTACATTCAACTCAGCTATTTTGGGGTAAGCCCACTTTGCATGTCTTGCGCTGCGTTTCTATTGCTTTTTGTGTTTCGGCTTATGTAAGCAGTGTCTTCTTAATTTCAATGAACGTCTGTTGTCATTTGCATGTATGTTAGCTTGTATAAGCATTGTTTTAGTTTTCATTTGCATCTCACTGTTGTTGCATGCATGAAACTATTTTTGCACTGATGGTCACCGTTGTGGCGACTCGTTTCACACACATGCATGATTTCCTATTTTTTGAATCCTACTCTTACTGTTTGCATGCATGATCATTCACTCTTGTTTAAACTCAATATCACCATGCATTCAGACTTCTCATGTTTTCAGTTGCCCATCGGTGGGTTTGGGTTGCCTTAGCCTGGATCTTGCCTTGCCCAGCTAGCATTCTGCATTTCTGGAAGTGAAGGCTCTGCGTTCCCTCCATAAATTGTGCAAGTCTAGCCCAACAATGACATGTAGGCTTGCATTGTGCAATTCTGGGAGGTAGTGCCTTGCTGGCCCTAGAAACTGTGGGATGCAGTTTGCTAGTTTGCATGTCACTACTGACTAGAATTGCACATTGTGTAGTTTCAGTCATTAGTAGGATAGGATGGAATTTGCATTTCATAGTTCTAGCAGTCAGTCAACCTCCTGATAGCTTGGATTGTGCCTTATGCAGTTTTTGGCAGTCAGTCTCCCAGCCTCTCGGTGAAAATTGCACAATCTTCACGGACAGTCACACAGGTATGTTGCATGTCAGTCCTTCAGTTTGTTTTGGTTTTCAACTGAAATATTTCTTGCCATGAGTGTTTTTATGTCTCCAGGTATCACAGGTGTTTTTCTGCCTCTTAGCAGCGTAGGTATAATGGCTTCCACGAGAGAAGACAGAAGAATCCTTTCAGAGCACAACTGGGGATGCAGTCGATCAAGTGTCTATGAACTTTCCTATCTATGAAGACATTAAGTTGTTCATTAACAAGGCTATCAAGATGAAATAGAAATGACGTCACAACGAGCAGCACAAGAAGGTAGCACACCTGCATGCAAAAAATGCAAGAGGAAGGCTGTTGATAGTGCAAAGGCGGAACAAAGTTGCAAGATCAAGCAAATCCACTTGTGATGAAAGCAACTTTGGATATTGAGGCTATGAGGTGATGATGGGACAAGAGGATCGCGCGAAGGAAGAGAGAGAAACATAGAAGGATTTATAGGTGCTGAAGCGACAACTCAAAGAAGAACAGCAGTTGCACTGACAGGAGAAGGCATTATAGCAGGAACAGGCACAGCAGGAGGCGCAACATGCACAAACTGATGAAACTACACCCATACAGGTTATGGATATATCCAGAAGCTGGCATGGAGCAGACAGGGTGAGTAGTTTTGTCGATCGCATGAAAGGGTATTCATGAGCATGGATGTCATTGTGTGCACGCATGTGATCCCACCCATTTGGCACACTCACCGAAGCGAAGACAGGAAGCAAGTCTGACTAGAGCTTAACATGTATTTCAACAAGTTGATGCGCATGGTCACAAACACACACTTGGAGATCATCACAGACACTATGCATCAGTATGTTGCTGGTCCATATGCACTCAAGACGATGATGGACATGTTATTAGACATGTTGGACAGAGGATCCATATTAGTGTACCCGGATGAAACGGAGGCAAGAGTTCACTTTCAACAGGATGTCACATTTTAGCGCAAGAACACCATCATAGATGACCAAGCTTTGCATTAGCCTACCACTGTTAATCATCGGAAGGATTTCGAAGAGTTGGTCTTCCCACAAATGTCTGAGTCTTAGCGATGACTTGCATGGCTTGCTCAAGCCTATTTTGTCTCACATGGGTACATGTGTAGATTGTTTGTAACATCTTGTCAAGTGGAATTTCAAGTGTCAATAGTTGAATGTAAAAGTCATAGAGTAGTTGAAGAGTCATGAGGGTAGGCGAACAATCAAAAAGGGGAATGTCAAGGGTCACCCAACCCCTTGCTATATATAGTACCTCATAACTCATTTTAGAGGCTTTTGGTCAGCCAAGCTTCTGATAGGAGTATCTTAGAGAAAGATTGGAGAGTATTGTAATGAGCCTTGACTTCTCCACTGTGTAGAGCTAGTATATCTCTTTGGAGGAGCAGGTGGAAGTGACTGTAACATTCTGCTATCAGAACTAGTGGTTGGTCATGGTTGTATTGTATGATTGGGACTTTCACTTCTTAATATAAAAGAGCCAACACGTTTCATGCATATGTTGTTATTGTATTTCAACTAACTTGTTTACTCTAATGATATATGTATCTGTTTGATTACGCATGCACATATGGAATTTTCTATATAAGTATGTATGAATCTTACTAAAATATGTTGTTGGTTTCACCATCACTTTGGATTGCTATCTTACTTGCCTTCTAGTTTGTTATTCATCTTTGCTTGTGTGTTCCCTTCTTAACCCCGTGCTTTCACAGGTTTCCAAGGGGTGCACTCACATCACCCTCCATGTGTTAGAACTATTCATGCACCTTCCTTGACTTTCTACATATGTCACACCCTTGCTACCAATAGGGATATCTTACTTGCCTCTATGTGCAACCACAGTCAAGGCGATACCGTGCGACCCACTGCTGGGACTCCTACACCAAACAGTTTGAGGTCTAATTGGGACTTCTTACCAGGGAGTTCCCCTGACATGTTGCAAGGTCCAACATCGTCAACAACATCCTATTCACTTCCTATTCCATATCCTTAAGTGACAAAATGTTGACAAATGTGAAGTATATCCATCATGATACATAGACAAAAAAATTCCCTGAAAAACTAAAGGAAAACTGCCTTGAGTCAATCTCGAAGAAGATTAGTAGGGCTAGTGCTCTTTGCTCCACTTCTCACTCATGTTGATGGCAAGTTTCACTGATTTAACTTAGTGTTGCCAGCGGGGGTTTTGATATGAAAACCAGCGCTGAACCTCTTCTGATAGGTTTTCCCAAAATGGGGGAGAAGCTTTGTATGCTAGAAACTTCGAGAAAAAGGAGCTCAATATTGGTTGTTGTACATATGATCAAGTTCTCCCATTTGGAGCTCTTGATATTATCATTATGGGCCTTCCCCTTGAGATGTGGACATTCCTCCCTCTTTTGTGGATCCCTAACTCCCTCTGCCTTCCTATAAATCAACTCCCTTCCATCCCCAAATGGTTTGTCATTGATTGACTGCATTCCTATACTGAGATTATGCCCAAATGCTACCAATTGTCACTTGGAGGAGTGCTTGAAGAGTCTTTTCTTGGACTTGGACATCCACCAAAAGGAGGTCTCCAACATCAAGGCAAAGGTTGTATGCTTCCCTTTTTATCTCATTAATATATACATATGATGTTCACTTTTCATAATTGTGTAAATTTTTATGCTTTTAGCTTAATACTCCCTGATCTATTAAGTAGTTTATGTTTGATATATGCCATATATTCTCTTGTACCTTGTATTTCTCTTTGATCTTTCTTGTAGGTGCCTAGACGTGAAGAAGAAGTTAGGAGCAAGCCTAGAAGTGAAGGAATCAAAGTCATCTCCAAAGGATTGAGCGATTAACATCAGAGCGAGGTAGGTCACTCTCTCTCTGCATTTGTTAAACATAATCTAAGAAAGTGTATGTTAGTTAGATTAGTTTTTTTCTAGATCCACTCATTCAGCTAGAGAGATCGCCTTTGTCCATAGAGTGGATATTCCTTCACAACAATAACCATAGCTCCCTCTGAGCCTGTACTATATGTTCATGTTTCACCATTACTACATTAGATGCACTGTTATTAATATAAGAAACATTAATATTAAATAAATATTGGAATCATCATCAAGATATGCATATGTATAGCTCCCCCAGATATCCCACATAATAGATCTTGAAGACTCGATAATCATCTTCTTCTCCTCATGAGGTCACATACCTCACGTCACTTCTGCAGTCACTGTGAGAAGTATTCTCTTAAGAATAATTTACTGCAGTAGAGATCATATTCCTTTACTTTGAGTATGAATCCTCATCATTTAAGTGAGAATTCAGTTCTTTACACACATGTAATTTGTCTAGATTTTTGATAGACTCCATATTACTCTTATCTCCAGTCAAGTGATGAGAAAATCCGCTTTCTATGTACCATTAATCATCTTCTTCAAATGAGCAGAGAGAAAGTCCACACCTTATATGTTCTTCTTCTTTCTGCTTATTATGAGAAATGTTGGTGGATCAATCTTTTTCAGGTCTTTTTATATGAATATTCTTATTTGATTTCTTTCCATGTCGTCTGAGGTGATCCATAGATTTGTTCCTGAATTCTTTTGCTACATGCCCAAACTTGTTACAAGCATAACATATTATATGAGAAGAGGAATCATAATATTTCTATTTCATGTTGCTTCTATTGCAATCAATAGCTTTGTGACCAAATATGTTCCAAGACAAACAATATCCCTTAAAGAATATTGAATACCTATGATCCAGATTTAAACATGAATGAAACAAATTGTAGATATAACCATAAATACATAGATGCAGTAGAAATAAAACTTCATTTCATTAATATCAAATACTGAAGTATGCTTACAAACATAATGGAAATAAGACTAGCTCGGGTGATGGTAGCTTATCTCTGAGAAGAGATGTGGTGGCTACATACCTCTGAACTGAGTTACAATGAGGCTCAAGGGCCTTTTATTATTGAAAAATAAGAGAAAACCCTAAAGAACCAAAACCCTAACCCGAGGAGATGTAACACCAAGAGTTTATGGGCCCCGTTGGGGTTAGTTGGAAAACCAAATTCCCAGGGTTGTAACTTTATCATATTATCTATGTTTGATGCATATGATACCTCATTGGAAATATCTCTCTGAGGAATACAACTACTAATGTGATTGCTATAGCAATCACTAATTGAAAATTTTGCAAAAAACGTCGTTTAGGCCCTCAAAATGGATCTAGAAGTTTAGGACCCGAAAAACTACCAAAAATAGTATATTGTGCTACAATTAAGGAAACAGATGAAATTGACTGGGGGGTCTAGGTGGAATAGGTGGGTGGCCACAAATATCCACCTAGATCATTCCTCCCCCATTAGGAAGCAATGGTCCCTAGTGCGTGCAAAGCCTCCATGAGGTGAGGAAATTTCTGTTGAACTTTGTCCCTGGTGAACCACTTGCCTTGGTGAAGGAGTTGGCCTGCTTTGACAACTCAATATAGTTGTATATTCTATTGCCGAGTGATCTTGATCTGTGTGTCTAGTAATGGTGGGAAGCATGGTCGAGGGTGGTCCACATTGAACACTCAGTGCAAGCCAAGGAATGGGGGAATGTTGTGCTCCAAAGCATTGTTTCCCACAACCTTGGTAATGGTGTAAGGACCATATCGGAGTGATCTGAGCTTCCGATGGGATCTTGTAAGGGGTTCTTTTTGCAAATGCAACCATACTTTGTCGCCCACCTGAAACTTGTGTGGCTTCAATGTTGATCATGTCATTGCTTGTACTTGGAATTTTTCCCAATGGAGCGGTGATATATCGGCCCGTTGGGTAGAAGTGCTCCGGGAGTCATATCAAACGAATGCTTGACCTGACAGTGAAACAGTACCCCTGTGGGTGAGGATAAGATGTCCCTATATTATTTCATGACCATATCCACCTTCTTCTTATGCATGGAGGAACCTTTCCTGGGGGCCATGGATGTGGCTACGATATTCCCCTTACTTTGAGAGTGAACTAGAAAGAAAATAAATTACCTAGTCTGGGAAATTATCTTGCTGCATTTCTTAGCAAAGATCAAAGAGGTGTCAGTAGGTGGGGCTGCCTCCGATATCCTATATAATGTATTATCCAAAGAAATAATCATAGAGTGAGGTGTAGACTCATATATATCATGTTGCTTCCACAAGTATGGTTGTCCTAATAATACATTACAAACATCGAGAGGAGCAACATAACACAATACCTCATCTATGAAGGGCTTGATGCTTTAGGGAAGGCGGCACTGCTGGCTAACTTAGAGATCTTGTCCCTGGTGAAGTCACCCGATTTTGTATGACTACAAGTGTGGTATGGTCAGTAGGCCCAGCCGCTTCACAAACTCTGCTGAAATGATGTTCTTTTGGATGCCATTGTTGAAAATTAATTGCAGCGGCAAACCCTCCACCCACATTTGTGATTAGAAAATATGCCCCCATCTTTGGATATTCGGTCTCATTCTTCTGTATCTTGGCGATAGAAACAGTGGCGTTGGGCTCCACATCAATAATTTTCTTCCCTTTATCATTCCTCTTATCGGGTTCAGACTCAGGGTCAGAACATGCATATGATTTTGAAACCTTCAACTTGGCCACCAATGATTGCTTAGCCCGACACTCACTTGTGTTGTGAGTGGAGCTCTTATGGAACTTACACCACTTTCCTATGTCCTTCTTTGACTTCGTGGTGGTGTTATTTTCTTGTAGCTTCAACGAGTTGTCTTGGGTAACCCCGCCTTGGTTTTGACCCTTTTTTTTTGGATTCACAGATCCAATGTCTCGCTTCTTTTGTTTAAAATTCTGCTTGATCTTGATAGCGTATCGGTACGCTGTGCCAAGCGAGGAGATGTCTAGGAACTCCATCTCATCCTGGATGTACCTTTGTAGGAAGCAATAATATTTGAGTACCAAATACCACTCAGAATCCTTGATAACCAACTTTGTGCGAAGGGTATGAAAAATATTGGTAAACTACAACACGTCTTGGTCCCTTCCCTGCCGCAGCATGGTCCAATTTATGTATTTATCCTCATAGCTTTTGACATGGTAGTACTTCTCCTTGATGGCATCCTAGAGTGATTTCCAAGTAGTTGCGGTTGAAAACAATGAGGCCATACTTTCATCCTTCTGCTTACAGTAGGTTTCCCACCAGTCTCTGACGTGGGGGGCGGCTTTGAGAAGCGCAAAAGTGATATTTTCAAAGCTGGAAAAATCGTGAACAAAAATATATCCTTCTAGTAGATTTAACCATTTATCTAGGACATTTGCATCTATCTGACTCTCAAATATGGGAATGTCAAAGTTAACTTGTACCTTAAAGGGTGTGGCGCTTCCAGAGTAGTTGCTGGAAGTAGATGCGTCGCCCCTGGGTAGCTGCTGAAGGATCTGAGCAAAGTTTTCCATCATCGCGTTACTTTGTCACTCGAGGGCTTCTTCGAGAAAGACTTTTATAGGATTTCCTACCACCTCGTCTTTCTTTTCATCTACCATGGGAGGCTGTCGGGATTTAGGAGGCTAGTCTTGCAAAGGTTTTACCATTTCAAGCCCTAACTCTTGATATCCCGACCTCGTTCGGGACATGCAAAGAAAAACTGAGAAAGAGTAGACCACTCTGATACCACTGATCCAGATTTAAACAGGAATGCAACAAATTGCAGATATAACCATAAATATAGATATGCAACAAAAATAACACTTCATTTCCTTAATATCAAATAATGAAGTATGCTTACAAACATAATGGAAATAAGACTAGCTCGGGTGATGGTAGCTTATCTCTGAGAAGAGATGTGGTGGCTAAATGCCTATGATTTGAGTTACAATGAGGCTCAAGGGCCTTTTTATTATTGAACAATAAGAGAAAACCCTAAACAACTAAAACCCTAACCTGAGGAGATGTAACACCAAGAGTTTATGGGCCCAGTTGGGGTTATTTGGGCAACCAACTTCCCAGGGTCGTAACTTGGTCATATTATCTTCGTTTGACCCATATGATACCTCATTGGAAAGATCTATCCAAGGACTACAACTACCTATGTGATTGCAAAAGAAAATACTAAAGATTTTCTCCAAAAAAATGTTGTTTAGGGCCTCAAAATGGATTCAAAAGTTCAGGACCCAAAAAACTGCCAAAAATAGTAAATTGTGCTACAATTAAGGAAACACATGAAACTGATACGGGGGTCTAGGTGGAATAGGAGGGTGGCCACCAATATCCACCCGGATCAACCTAGAAGTTGATGATATTTTTGTGAAGCGATTATTTGCTTGAGATCGAAACAATCTTCTTCTGCAATTGGCTGCAACGTATCCATAATTATGACATATAGAAAATTCAAAATTATTGATTAGAGGAGAGAATCGATTAAAGTCTCCATTATTGGGAGAAAATGATTTATTTTGAGAATTCATCTTATTTGGATGTTGATCTGGTTGACTTCTAAACTCTTTGACAAGAATTTCAGATTTCATAATGTTATCATTCAAGATGCTTGTATAAGCATGTGCACTAGATTCTCCTTTTATAGTTTCATGAAAACAAAGACCGGATTTAATGGCGGGTGACCTTTGACTACTAAGAATGTTATCCAAAATATTAATACTATCTTGAAATCTCACGTGTTTATCCTTTTCTTGTAATTTACCTTTAAGAATATTTATCTCAACCTCAATTCTTTGGTATTGCTTTTCCTTTTCAGGATACTGCTTTCTCATTTCTTCTCCAACCTTTCTTCCTTCTTCCATTTGCTCCTTTAAGCTGATACTTTCTTCCTTCAACCCATTTTCTTGTTCTTCAAATGCATGAAGTAGTTCTTCATTTCACTTGTCTGATTTTTCAAGATCTCCTTTTAGAGAGACAAATTCTGCTTCAAGGCCTTCACAATATTGTTTAGATTCTACTGCAACATTTACTGATTTAATATGATCCCTACAACTTATCTTTAAGATTAATAATTTTTTCAAAGAAAGATCAAGTTTTCTTCAAAGATAAAAAAAATTCTTATGACCTGTCTTCTTCCAAATCAATAAATCCATTATCATATTCATCTTTGATGCATCATTATTTTATTTAGAAATACGATTACCTGTTAGCTTCTCATGAACAATATTCCTTTGTTGTTCATTCATGGATTGCTTGTAGCTTATCCCATACTCCCTTTGTAGTTGCATAATGCATAACCCTATTTAATGCTAAATCAAGTATTCTATTAATGATGTCACTTAATTTCTTACTGTCTTTTTGCACTTCTTCCTCTGATGGAAGAATTTTGGTTAAACCATTGCATACTAGATACCAAACATCATGGTTCATTAGATTAGACTTCATATTTTCTTTCCATTGTTGATAATTATCATTGCTTAGCATAGGTACCCCTTCATTTTCCATTTTTTCTGACTTTCCTTGTTCTTTTGCTTCTAGGGCCATCATTTTTGAGTCTATTTTCTCCTTAAAATGATTAATTTCACTTTAACCCATGAGTGCAAGTTCAATTGATTCACTATCATCATTATTACACAGAAAAGGAATTGGACCACAACTAAAACAAAATCCCATACCTAATATTTCTTTGTTACCATCTTCTTCATTCTTGATCAATAGAAAGTGAGGTGCTCCCAAAACTAAATGTTTTCTGACATCTGTAGCTATCACTGTATTTGATATATCACTATCACTACCACAATTTTTTGACATCCTTCATTTGATCTATATTCTTCTTTCCCATCATCCTTGAGCCACTCCAAGTGGTTAAGATTTAACTGAAGTGACTTGCTTTGATACCAATTGTTGGGAAAAAGACTGAGAGTGTAGGGGGGGTGAATCAGTATTTGAAAAACTCACTTAAACCTTTCAATTTCTTATTCATATTTCTATATGCTACTATATTTAAGTAAACTAGTGTATGTATGCAACTATGATGAATTAAAACAACATATATCTAGTTAACTATGCATTTCATCATCTGTTCTATTTTAACCAGTGTATCATTACTTCATTAGCCATTAATTAAAAATTAACCATGAGCAGTAAGAATAGAATAAACCATCACACATAAGCAATCACATCAATGCATGAGGACACCCAGATTTTTAGGTCGAAACCCAATGTGGGAGAAAACCACCTTTACTGTCATCTGTGTCTTTATTTTTTTATTATAAAGGAAAATATCTTACAATCTTGTACTACTGTAGACTCATACCAGTACATAATCACCCACTTGCAGGAGGCTACAACCTTCACTCGTTCTCCAACACCCATTGGAAGGGAGCTCCAACCCCTTTATCTCATTTACCAACACCCACCAGAAGGGACGTCCAACCCCCTGATCTGATTCACCAACTACCATTGGAAGGAAGATTTGAATTCCTCACTAAAGGCTCCAACCCTCAACACCTCTGTGGACCATGTTTCATAATATTTCATACTGGATCCACTAGACCCTAAACATCAAACCTGTATGACAATTTTCATCATATTTTCACACTGGACACACTATCATCATTTAAGCCCAATACCAGATACCAATACTAAAACAAATCGAATTACCAATTCACTAAAAAAAATTAATCATTTAATAAATCACTGAATCTTAATAAGTCAATACAACTAGATCAAGCTAAACCAGGATAAATAGTATCAATTCACAACTACTCATCAATAAATTTAGTAAAACACTGTTACCCATCATAGAAACCAATTGTTTCCACTGCAAAACCCTAATCAACCATATGTCAGAATATATTCCCTACTGTTCTGAGTCATACCTGTGCATGTATGCGCTTATTCCTAAGAGAACCTGAGTACATATCTCAAAATATTGAACCACTGAGTCTAAATCATTGTCACACATAACCAATATTTGAATCATATACTGAACGCATGAAATATCATTGAACTAGATACATATCATCACACAGTAGCATCATCTCTAGTCAACATATCATTCCATAATGCAAACATAATTGTCAAACACAAATTATCATGAAAGTGACATCATTGACAAACATTAACAAGCATAAAAAAACTGATCAGACATCATCAACTCATACTGCAAAACCATAGTAGATGTACGTGACTATTATAAATCACTTCCGCATATGTACGCGGTTCTCATTCACCACACCTAAGCACATATTTTTCAATACTTCAAAATATATACACGACTACTCAGAAGTAGATCGCGTATGTATGCGACTTCTCCATGGCATACATGCGCACAGATCTATAATTAGTGAACCATTCCTTTGTTTCAATCACATAACATACTGTGCAACCCTTACTATCACATGTTCATGTCAAAATATCATTACCATCACAGATCTATCATTGTTAGTCATGATCATAAAATATCAAGAAAACATGTTCATTAGTTACTACAATGCTTTCAGATCTATCAAATTTGAATCTCCTTCATGCTCCTTCGTGCACACCTATTTCAGATCAAATTATTCATCAATAACCTATAACTAGCACACTTTGACACTTTGAAATCCATCTCCTTATATAGCTTAGGCCTTAGTCAATACCTTAGGCCAATCCATTAGTATTATCGATGGTATTTTTTGACAGGATCAAATATGCATTTTTGTTCTCATTACTATGGGCCAATAACATGATAAAGGTCCTTGGTGTTCATAGTACCATGGTGCAAAAAATGTACACGACTTTCTTCATCATACCCATGTATTTACGAAGTCTTTGTTCACAGGACCCGCGTATATCTTCCTACACTTTACCTTTATCATTCCTCTGTCTCTAAATTGATATGCCTTTGTCCAATCTCTTTGTCACATCTATACTATCTTGCATATGCATCCTGTTACCATCATGTTTACATTTTTATCAAATAGGTTTCCATCAAGGACAACGTATTAGTCATAATGCCGATATATATATATATATATATATATATATATATATATATATATATATATATATATATATATATATATATATATATATATATTGTAGGAAATAATACCGAGGGGGGGTGTCAATCAATATTATCAACCTACTAGCGTTTTCTTTTCATAATCAAATTTATATACGCTACTTTAGTGAAGGGAACTTGCATGTGCACGCAACTGTTTTTAAGGCAACCAACGTATATCCAATGAACTTATGATTCAGTTAATTCATCATCTGTTGATCTTTAATTAGTGAAACAGTACTTAATTAACGATTTAAAAAATAACCATGTGTAGTAATAATAGAATAAGCAATCACACATAAGCAACACACATGAACACCAAGATTTAAGGTGGAAACCCAATGCAGGAGGAAAACCACCTGTTGTTGTCGTCTTTGTCTTCTTTTAATATAAGAAAAACCTGTTTACAATCTTGTATTGGTGTAGAATCATACCAATATGTAGGCACCCACCTATAGAAGGCTACAACCTTCTCTCATTCTCCAGCTTCTACTGGAAGGGAGCTACAAACCCCTAGCTCTTGTACTAGCTGATATGTTTACTAGTACATAGGTTCCGGCCTATAGAAGGCTCTAACCTTCAATCATTTTCTAGCTGCTACTGGAAGGGAGCTCCAACCCCCTAGCTCTTGTAATGGCTGATATGTTTACTAGTATGTAGGTGTTGGCCTACAAAAGGGTACGACCTTCTCTCTTCCTCCAAGGACCATGTTTCATAAATTTTCAGACTGGATACTCTTGGTACACAACAACACAATATGAAGGCCAAGTTTTATCCAATTTTCATATTGTACCCATCAGCAACATTGAAGCTCAAAATAAATCACCACTGCAATACAACCAATCACTGAAAACACATCATCATTGAAGCAAATCACAATCAATCAATCTGAACATTCAAAACACTGTCACCAGAACACAGAGAAGAACCCAAAACTCTGCATCAACAACCAGAACCATCTGAAACTTCAAACATCATATTTCATAATGTATACTCTACTTCGAAGTACCAAACCATCGTGTATACGTGCCTTCACCAAGGTGAACCAACATATAGATTTGCAAATACTAACTTAAAACATCAAAGTTGTTCCATTTCAGTGTGTTGATGTGTCACTGTGTCTATGATTGCATCCTTTTTTGCCAAATAGATTTTGAGTTGAGTGATTTCTTTAAGGAAATATTCCTTTTCTATGGTATCATTTTCATATGCCATGAGTAGTTTAATATCTTGATCATCTTCATCACTATTAGACATGCCATCACTATCTTCATGAGTATAATAACTTCTATTACCTTTTGCAGAATTTTTGTCTTTGTCATGAAGGCATTTAGTAGCGTAATGACCAACTCTTCCACAAGAAAAACATTTGAAGGGAAGATTACCTCTTAATCTTCTGGAACCCCACTGAAGTTTCTTCACAAAGTTTACCTCTTCTTCTTCTGATATATATCCTGATTATTTGAGATATCCCTTTTCTTTTCCTTTTGCAAAATCTTTGAAAGTGGCTTCTCTGATTTCTGATGGACCTCCTTTCCTCATTTCAAAGGCAGTTAAAATTCCATGAAGTTGAATAATAGTAACAAATTGTAGATCTTGCTTTTCTTCAATGGCAGATACTTTTGACTCAAATTTAGAAGAGAAAGATCTCAAAATTTTGTCAACTATAGTAGCCTCATTTATTTCTTCACCCTAATTTCTCATATGATTTACAATCCCATCTACTCGAAAGAAATAACTAGAAACACTTTCATCACTATGCACCTTGAGAGTTTCATACTAGATTATGAGAGTTTGGAATTTAAAACGTTTTACCTGGGCTTATCCTTCATAGCTCTGAATAATTCTGTCCCATATTTCCTTGGCTATGTTGAACTGCATGACTTTGATGAATTCTAATTATGATAGACTTCCCAATAAAGCATTGATGACTTTGGCATTGATTTTATATGATTTCTTTTCTGTTGGATCCGTGGGGACTGCTGCAAGATATTGGTACCCTCTTTCCAAAATTTCCCAAACATCAAATACAAGTGACTAAAGATAAGCTCTAGTTCATGTTTTCCAATATACCAAGTTGTTCCCATTAAAGATTGGTGGTCTGATTGATCCCACACTTTCGTGATTGTTCATCTTGAAAGATCTCCCTTCAAGCGATCAAGCTTCTTCTAAAGGACCTGCTCTGATACCAATTGTTAGAAATAATAATGAGAGGGTGGGGGGGGGGGGGGGGGGTGGGTGAACCAGTGTTATCAAAACACTAATTTTTTCTTTTCATAATCAAATTTATATACGCTACTTCAGTGAAGGGAACTTGCGTGTGCACACAACTGTTCTTAAGGCAACCAACGCATATCCAATGAACTTATGATTCAGTTAATTCATCATCTATTGATCTTTAATCAATGCATCAGTACTTAATTAACCATTTAAATAGTAACCATGTGTAGTAATAACAGAATAAGCAATCACACATAAGAAACAAACATGAACACCAAGATTTAAGGTGGAAACCCAATGCGGGAGAAAAACCACCTACTGTTGTCGTCTCTGTCTTATTTTAATATAAGAAAAACCTGTTTACAATATTGTACTGGTGTAGACTCATACGAGTATGCAGGAACCCACCTGCAAAAGGCTACAACCTTCTCTCATTCTCCAGCTTCTACTGGAAGGGAGCTACAACCCCTAGCTCTTGTACTAGCCGATATGTTTACTAGTACGTAGGTGCGGCCTACAGAAGGCTCCAACCTTCACTCTTTTTCCAATTGTTACTGGAAGGGAGCTCCAACCCCCTAGCTATTGTACTAGCCGATATGTTTACCAGTATGTAGGTGCTGGCCTACAGAAGGCTACGAGCTTCTCTCTTCCTTCAGGGACCACGTTTCATGAATTTTCAAACTAGATACTCCTGGTACACAACAACACAATATGAAGGCCACATTTCATCCAATTTTCATACTGGACCCATCAGCAACATTGAAGCTCAAAATCAATCACCACTGCAATACAACCAATCACTAAAAACCCATCATCACTGAAGGAAATCACAATCATTCAATTTGAACATTTAGAACACTATCACCAGAACACAGAGCAGAAAAAATAGAACTCTGCATCAACAACCAGAACCAACTACAACTTCAAAAATCATATTTCATAATTTATACGCTACTTTGAAGTACCAAACCATCGTGTATACACGTCTTCACCAAGGCGAACCATCATATAGATCTGCAAATACTAACTTTAAACTTCACAGTTGTTCCAGACTTTAGTCATACCTAGATCATAACATTTACAAAATAAAAAAATACGTTAGCAATCAGATCTAACCCAACCAATATCAGATCATTAAATGACAAGTCATTTCAGGTCTCATGACCCTGATCCAACATTGAATTCAAGGTGCACAAAATATTTCAGATCATATCATAATCATAGCTCCTACAACATAAAATATACTTCATATAGAAGTATTCCTAAGAAACCCTTACACTTGCACACCTAAACCTTTGATCTTCTCCTCCTTATATAGCTTTTGGCCTTTCTCAATACCTAAGACCAAAACAACACTTAGAACCTGTGGTATTCTTGGACATGATCAAATAGTTGTTACTTTGCTCAATATTATGGGCTAATACTATGTTATTGACCCTTGGTATTATTTACTCTTGAATTTCCTTGATTTTCCAACTCATACGTGCTTTTCCTCTTGTGAAAGTGCATGCATATGTATATGCGGCTTTTGTTCTGTGGACTCGCGTGTATACACTACTTGGACAAAGTGAACCAGCATATACTTCTTAAAACATTCTCTTTCTTCAATCTCTAGAGTCTGATCTGTAATCCGTTGCTATTAACGTGTTACACTATGAACTATCATCTATGTGAGTTGCCATCAAGGACAACACCTTTATCATAATATATATATATATATATATATATATATATATATATATATATATAGATATATATATATATATATATCTATATATATGGAGAGAGAGAGAGAGAGAAAGAGAGAGACTGTTTGGAATGTTTTATCCATAAAACTTATGTCTTTAATGTTAATTGTGACACTACTTAGAACATTATATTACTATTAATATTTTTTAAATACCACATAATAATTTTATATTAAGAATAAATGAATTACAAATATCTTCTTATAACATTTATTATGTAATAGCCCTACACTAGCATATTTATTTTGGCATTTATAACTTTATTAACATGGAAAATTTATTATTGGGTTAATATGTTGATGTGGCCGCAATTGTTGATATCAAGAAACAATTTCCAAAGAACTAGTTATAGAGTGTGAATTTCTTTTCCCACGATAATGACGATTCAAGTGGTTCCATTAAATAACACGGTAAAAAGCATAAAATCCAGCTACCAAGTGGTAACTAGACTTATGTGGCTTCACATTCTCTTTAAATATGAAATGCACTATGAAGAGCTTATGATATGGTAGGAATTAAAAAGCTAATTTTATTGCTTTCACTCTATGTCTTCATTGTTCTGAACAGTGGAGAAGTTGAAGCATATTTCCAAAGGGTTTTAGGTTTGGTGTTGCCACATCTTCCTATCGGGATTCACGTGTTTCACGTCCACAATCCATAATTTATTTTTATACCAAACGTGAAAGAGGAGGATAAATGTAATCTTCAACTAATGTTGGATTATTGAGTTGTGAAAGCATTAACTACTTAGAGGGATAATGAGTTGTTGTGTTGAAGGTCGCAGTGAAAGAATTAGGTGTTTCTAGTTAGCACCATCATCATATTCTAATCATAAAATGGAAATGATAAGTTAATCTAACTTTTCATTTCATTGAAAATATTGGAAGGTTTATATGCGTAGGGATGTAGGTAAATTAGATTTACCTTGTTGATTTATTTTTGAAAAGGAATATGTAGTTATGTGTAAGGATAATAACCTATGATTTATATGTGTGGTTATATGCACATAGATAGCAACTATTATAATAGTTTTCCTAAGAAAATAACATGTGGTTATAAGCATGTAGATAATAACTATTTTTCTAATTTTATTGAAAACTAATGTGCATTTATTTTACTAATTTCCTTGAAAAAGATTAGGTAATTATTTTGCTAGTTTTCTTGAACGCGAATATGTATGTGTGTGTGTGTGTATATATATATAGTATATATATATATATATATATATATATATATATATATATATATATATATATATATATATATAGATATATATATATATATATATATATATAGTGTTAGTTTTCTTTTACTAGAATATATGTTTATGTGCACAAAGATAATAATTGTTGGGCTAGTTTCCTTTGGAAAAGGAATATGTGTTTTTACACACAAAAATAATAGCTATTGTGTTTGATTTTCTTGAAAAAAATAATGTGTTTATATGCAAAAATATAATAGCCATTATGTTAGTTTTATTTTTTAAAAATAATATGCTTTACATACACAAAGATAATAGTTGTTGGGCTAGCTTCTTTTGGAAAAGATTGCGTTTGCAAGCACAAAGATAATAGCTATTGTACTAGTTTTCTTTAAAAAAAATATATGGATTGATGGGCATGCCTTGGTAATATTTATGTATTTTACTTTATGCATGTGAGGTTTGGATGGATAAACATGTGTCATATCCATACACATGCATAGATAAATAGACGTGTCTTTGTAATTGTGTACCTTTAATTAATACGTGCGGTGTCAATAAAGAAGCATGCCTCGACACTCTATATGCATTTTATTTATGCACAAGAAAATATGTTTGAAGCATAATTAGCAAAGGCTTATTATTTTGGTTTGAAAAATATTTTATATAATCATGGTGTCAATGTTGTTGATGACAGTAAATGCAAGAAAGAAATGTGACTTATGAGAGGGATGAATTAATCGTGTCTAACACATCCCTTATACACCAACCAAAAATGGTTATAGTTAACACTATGACAGGTAATGAGGTCATCTTGCTTGATTAATGGTCTATGTAGAGTGAAGGATCATCAAATGATGGATACTCCACTATTGAGGACAACTGGGCCACAAAGATACAATGCTCAAGGAGTTATGGGGTAAAGTGTTTTGATAACATGATTAATGTAATGGATTCTAGCTAGTTATGCATGAATTAAAGATGATATTTCTTTGTAAGATTTTTAACAATGGAAAAGGGATGAAATCCATTGCTTCCATTGAGTGAGGGGTGAACACCCTCACAAACTGTCTAATAAAATAAAATTTTGCTAGTTTTTCCCTTCGGGGATTCTAGGGTATATCAGTGTCCATTGACATGTTTGCCTATTTTTCCATTTTGTTGCTATTTCTACCTTGCATTACATTGACACTTACATCATCGAATATGATATTAACTAGCCTAATTAAATGAAAAATGATAATGATGGAAGGTTACAAATAAAACTTTATGTTAACAAGTTGCATCAAAGGTTATTACGTTATGTGAATTTCTATTCCATTTCCAAGGTTACTTTATTTATTGACGGTGATTTTATCTAATGATCAGTTAAGGAATATCAAATAATTCATTGGAAAAATTACATGATATTAAATATGGTAAATTTTTTCTAACCCTATGTGTTTTTGCATGAGATCTACTAGAGGATGTTACAAGTGGTATTAGAGCAAAGGTTGCAACACTGACACTTTTTGGGTTCTGTAAGAACGAGGAGCAGATGTATGATGCTATTGGATATAATTTTAGGTATGATACTAATGAAAATTACATGGAAATATATGCAATAAACTACATTTGATATGAGATGCATGATGGTGTTAATAACCACATTGAAGAATGCTAAGTGTAATGTCTGGTTTAAAGAATAATTGTGCTCATGACATTTGAGTCTTTATGCGGATAAAATGCAATAATAAATTTCGTTGCATTGCTTGTAGCTAAATCATGAACAATTTTGAATACTCACTCTCTAAATCATGATAGTGTGGATTAACTTCTAGCATTTGCATGCATACTTTTAGAATGGTGCATTGAAATAAAAATGCTTCGAGTTACAATGCACAACTTATAAGATAAGAATGAATGCATTTATTATTTTGTGTGATAGCAAGGGAAGGTAGAAAGGTGGGGGATATCGCTGAAGAGGACAATAGAATGTTTTTAAATACATTGAAAGAACCCCTTTGAATGTTGAAAATAAACAATGATTCAAGTGGTAGGTTTTGATTGTAATGGATAATCAACGATTGTGTATTGTTGTGGATTTTGAATGAGTTTATGATGGTTGGCAGCATTGATTATTTAGTATATTGCACTACCTTTCATGAATTAGTATTGTATGACATCATTGTTGGTAATTGACATACTAATAAATTGTATGTGATATTTTGAAAAAGTATTAAACTTATCCTTGAAGGTATATTGCAATATGCATAATTTAGTTTTTGATTGAATATTATTAGTCTAATGGTGCCAATACGCTGTTGAATTTAGGGTTTGATTGGAATTGTTACTATAATTGTTATTGGAACTCAAGTACTAATGGTGAATTAATGTTCTTGTTTGAGTAGAGCTCTCTATAGGCTTTTATGCATAATAATATAGTATGCAAGAAACTATGATGACTACAAAAGTGGATGTTTGTTTAATAATGCATATGCATCGTTGTAAGTTCTTGAAGCTTACATAGAACTTAGATCATGATAACAATAGTGTATATAAAGTGACCGATTTAATGGAAATGCATTATTATGTTACTAATAAAACATAAATGGAAAAGGGTTGTGGCCTTACGTATGAACATACATAAATGATAATTGGTAGGATGAGGGTAGCTAAGATTATCTGATAGTTTAAAAATGTATAGAAATGCATGAGATAAAATAGATTATGTATATTCTACCCACATAATGATATAACTAGTAGTAATCGAATGTTGTTTATTACATTGTGTTGTAGTGGTTACAACCACCCTCCAAAAATTTTCCTGAGCTTCGTTTTGGAGCCTCCCTACTAACCTTTCACAACAATATGTATTGCTTCGTCAAGTACACAAGCTTCATTATTTTTCTTGCAGAAAGGAAACCTATCTATCAGAGCTTGATGCATCCCCCACATAGGTTGTTTGTCCGGACTTGTTCCAGCTACAGGTTGAGCAGCTCCCTCAAAAAATTGTGCAATTATGGAGGGCAACCAACCTTCCCTCCAAAAATTATGCAATTCAGTCTGGTAGCCTACTAGGTTCCAGAATTGCGCAATTCTGCCAGTCAGGCTTCATCACGAAAATTGTGCAATTCCTCCTAGTAGCGATGCTCAACTCAAGAATTGCACAATCTTGGGCAACAATTAGTTGCTTTGCCCAAAAATTACACAAATCTCCTGGGAAGCTAGCCCAGCTCCCTTCAAGAAATGCACATTTTCTCCTAGCAGTTGAGCAGCCTCTTGCATGTGCAATTGAGTTGACTAGTTCCCTTTGAGACTGAGCAAAACTAATTTGCATGCATGGACTAGTTCTCCAAAAGCAACATGCTAAGGCATCCCTTGATTCAGGGATCTAATTTTAGCAGCTGGAGGTTGCATGCAAGGATTGTCTCTGAAACCTCCCACCAAGTGTCGTTCTTCCTAGATTTGTGGCATGCACGTCACATCTTCAATTTAATCAAAACTCATGAACTAGACATTGCAGGGCTCATTCCTAACATCAACCTTACAACTCTGACATCAGACATCGCATCTCGGAATCGTCGGCACATTCAACTCAGCTATTTTGGGGTAAGCCCGCTTCCCATGACTTGTGTTGCATTTCTGGCACTTTTTTTGTTTTGCGTCATATGAATGCTATCTACTTGATTTTGGTGAGTGCTTGCTGTCATTTCAATACATACTAGCTTGTACTAGCACCGTTTCATTTTTCATTAACATCTCACTGCTGTCACATGCATGAATTCTTTTTCACGAAAAGTCACCGATTCGGCGACTCGCCTCACCCACATGCATGTTGTTCCATTTTCTGAATCTTTCATTCACTGTTTGCATGCATGGTCATTCACTTATGCTTCCACTCAGTATCGCCATGCATTCACATTCATATTCACTTTCAGTTGCCCGTTGGTGAGTCTGGGCAGCCTTCACCTGGACTCTACCTCACCAAGAAAACATTGCGCAATCTTGAGAGGGAAGGCTCTGTCTTCCTCTCAGGAAATTCTCATTTATGCCTAGTGACTGTCCTCCAGTCTTGCATTACAAAATTCTGAGGGACAGTGACTACTGGCCTAGAAAATTGCGCAATGTAGTCACTAAGCCTGTAACCATTGCCAGCTGAGATTGCACATTGTGCAGTTCTAGCAGTTAGTCTCCCGACCTCCTAGTGAAAATTGCACAACCATCATGATTAGTCATAAAAGTATTTTTCAAGTTAGTTCTCAGGTTCATTTTGGTTTTCGACTGACGGATTTCTTTCCATGAGCGTTTCCATGTCTCCAACTATCGCAGATGTTCATCTGCCTCTCAACAGTACAGCTACAATGGCTTCGAAGAGAGTAGAGTCGAAGACACCATTCAAAGCACACTTGGGGATGCAGTCAACCAATTGTCTATGGAGTTTCCTACCCACGAAGACATCAAGTTGTTCATAGACAAGGACATCAAGATATGATGGTAGCAACATCACAACGAGTATCATCATGAACAACAGCTGAAGGCAGCATACCGGATCCAACGAATGCAAGGGGAAGGTTGTTGACAACAAATAGGCGAACAAAGTTGCAAACTCAAGCAGATCCACTTGTGGTGAAAGAAACTTTGGAGACTCAGGCTATGAGGTGATGGCGCGACACGAAGATCACACAAAGGCAAAGAACGAAATAGAGAAGGAGTTGCATGTGCTAAATTAGCAACTCAAGGAAGAACAAGAGCTTCATAGACAAGAGAATGAGTTGTAGCAAGAACATGTATAGCAATGGGTGCAACATGCACTCATGAATGAAATTGTGCCTGTAAAAGTTAAAGATCCATCCCAACAGCTAGCACAAAGCAGACATGGTGAGCACTGTTGTTGATCGCATGCAAGAGAATTCAACAACATGCACGTCATCATGCACACACATGCGATCGCACCCATTCAACAAACTCACTAAGGCAAACACAAGAAGTAAGTCCAACTGGAGCTAAACATGCAGTTGATAACTGATGCGCATGACCACCATAACACACTGGAAGATCAACATAGACACTATGAATCAGTGTGTTTCCAGTTCGGCTGGACCCAAGAAGACCATGTGCATGTTAGCAGACGAGTTAGATAGAGGGGCTACACCAATGCACCCGGTTACAATGGAGGCAAGACTTCACTTCAACAAGATGTCATTGATCCAGGAGGATTCAGTTAATTCAGTTGCACAGGTGATTAAGTATCGTCATTAGTGTTTATTGTCGTCATCACTTCAGTTCAACTTAGACAATGTTGGTTATGGATTAGGTTGTTTAGGTAATGTTTTGGTTTTACATGGCGTTCAGTTGATACGGGTTTGTACCTGGCTATTGACTTATGGTCATCGACAGTTCCACCAAGATTTGGTCAACAACATGTGTTGTCATTCGCCTCGCAGGATTTGGGTTGTGTCATCCATTGCAGAAGTTCAATAAGGTTCATCATCAAGATTGTCGTTGCAAATGTCGCTTTGTGACATTTGGGGACAAATGGGTTTTTCTCTATTTTTGATGTAAAGTCCTAAAACCCTAATCTAAATCCTAAACCTAAACCTAAATCTATGCAACAATGCATGAGAACCTAATCAAAATCCTAATCCTAAGTCTAAAACCCTAAGAACAAACCTAAAGTCCTAACCGAAAGCTCTCGATCTAGTGTTAAACATTGAAATACATTACATTACAAAACAAATCCAAACTATGTGTTTATACATAAACCTAGCTCTAAAACTAACCCTCGGCATATGTTTTTAACATATAAAACATTACAAAAACAATTAATAATGTTGTCCAAATTGCAGAGGGTTATAAACCACGTCAGAGAAGGCATATATATGTGACCAGGTTAGCCGTCATTGTATTAAACTGCCAGTTGATTGCGGAGTTCTCACCGCAGTGGAGGTCATGTGATCAGAGCTGGATAGACCGTCCATCAGGTTAACCGCCAGAACTACAACTGCATCGGGGAAGTCGCTAGATGTAACCGTTGGACAACGGTCACACATGGACAGTTAGCGCAATCGTCACTAGAACTACCAGGGGAAACCATAGAGGTGGCATTTGGTGGTTAGATCTCCGATGCTCACATGTAGTGGTTACAACCTTCCACCCGGTTAGCTGACTGCTAGTGGGGAAGAATTTATAATATGGTTTATTTTGGGTTTTTTGAACATTTTTATTGTTAGAGTTAATTCAGCCACCATGCACCTAGCCTATGTGTCCCTATGCTACAAGACCGAGCTTTTAATCCCATCCAAACTCAACCAATTCATCCTGCAATCAGCCCAAAGTGGTTATGATGCATCTAATCACTGTATAAATGAACATTTGCAGATTTGTGAAGAGTTAGTGAGGATTTTGAGTGTTTTTGGAGCTTGTCATTCAAAGGCTGAGACAGAGAGGCAGTCGGTGTTGTGATCATATCTTCAGCATCCAAAGTCGGTTTTGGAAACTGTAAGAAGCATTGGAAATCTGGTTCAGAGAGCTTCCTGGTTATAGAGGTCAGAATTTCCTTTGTGCAAGTTCATCTTGACTAAATCCCTATGTAATTGACTCCTTTATTTTCATTCCTAATAAAAATGGTCACCCATATTGAAAGCGGACCCAGAGACGTAGTCCATCAGGGATGAACTCCGTCATCAATCTCGCTGTCTGGTATAACTGTGTTTTTACTATTTTCACTTCTGTTATGCATCTTTCTTGTGTTTAAATAGCTGTCGTAAAGTATTATTCTCAAGCATTTTCCTCAATTTCTTCATTTTCAGTTAACATTCAAATCATAAATGGCTAATCACTTCTACATCAATTTTTAGTTTATGTTCATTTCATATCAGTCACCATGGAGCACATGCACAACATCACGAAGGATCAAGCTTGGCATCAGCTCACCTCCTTCACCATCACAAGCATGCTAAAGAGTTGGTCTCACCACAATGGACTAAGTGTCAGTGATGTCTTGCATGGATTGCTCAAGCCATTTTGTCTCACATGGGCACATGTGCATTGTAATGTAACGTCTTGTGAAGTGGAAGTTCAAGTGTCGATAGTTGGATATAACAGCCATAGATTAGATGAAGATTCATGAGGTTAGATGAACTGTCACAAAGGGGAAAGTCAAGGGTCACCCCACCCTTTGCTATAAAAAGAACCTCATAAATCATTGTAAGGGATTTTGGTCAGCGAAGCTTTTGATAAGACTATCTTGGAGAGAGTTTGGACAATATTGTAACGAGCCTTGGCTTCTCCACTGCAAAGAACTTGTTCATCTCTTTGGAGGAGCAGGCAGTTGTGGCTGTAATGTTATGCTATCAGAACTAGTGGTTGGACATGGATGTATTGTACGACTCGAACTTACACTTCTTAATATAATAAGAGATAACACATTTCATGAATATGTTATATTGTATTCTATGGTACCTGGTTTAATCTAAATGATATATGTATCCATTTACTTATGCATGCATGTATATCTATCTGTGTATGTATGTATGAATCTTTCGGAAATGTGTTGTTCGTTTAACCATCACTTTGGATTGCTAGCTAACTTTCCTTCCATGTTGTGATGCATCTTTGCTCGTGTGTTCCCTTCTTAACTGCATGCTATCACAGGTTTCCAAGGGGTCTACTCATCTCAACCCCTGTGTGTTAGAACCTCTCATGCACCTTCCTTGGCTCATTGTAGCTGTCACACCCTTGCTACCAACAGAGTTATCTTACTTGCCTTTGTGCGAAATTGTGGTCAGCGCATTACCATACGACCCATTGCTTGGGACTCCTACACCAAACAGTCTGAGGTATAATTGGGACTTCTTACCAGGATATCCCCTTACATGTTGGCGGGTCTAGCACCGTCAACATTTTGGCACTAAAAGGAGGGCCAGATGACAACTTGAGCCCTCATCATCTATTTTGAATCTTCACAAATCTATCATGGAGTTTGTTATAGTTCGCCCTCTGAAATTTCTATCCAACAAACATATCTTTCACGTTGAGAGGGAGTTTTGGGATCACTTGTCACAACTCACGTATGATGGTGAAGGTGAAGTGGCTTGTCCTGAGCACTTAGATGACTTCCATATGCTCATGCGGGGCATGGAAGATTTTAATGAAATAGAGGTCTGTTCATTGCTCTCACACACACTTCACGACCACCCATCACAATGGTGTGGCACACCACCTCATAAATCCATGCACTCATTCAAGTAGTTAAACGATCTAATCGAATCTATTTTCCACCATTTTGATCCTGAAGTGTTTGATAAAAAATTGTTAAAACAATGGTAGGCTGCACACGAATCTCCTATGGAGTTTTCAGAGTGCTTCTGTCTATTCATGTTTGAAACCCCGAAAAGTCAAATGCAATTTCAATATCTCATGGAAAGATTCAAATACTGCCTTGCCAATCTGTCAATTCCAAGAAGAAATTCAGGTTTAAACCCCGCTCAACATAATTCGGTGATGGAGATGCACAATCACAGACGGACATGGTCACTGTCACAAGTGATTGTCCACCGTCCCCTCATCAAACAACTCCACCATCATAGAGTGATGTGAGATAGCATGCAAGCACATCTGTTCAACCATCACATCCTCCCGACATTGCTCCTTCTGATTTTTGTGCAGACTTGGTTGTGAGTCCAACACCTCATCACGTGTATTTTGTACCTCAACCTCCATCTTCGAACTGGGATTATCCTCCGAATGACATTATCTTGTGTTCTTTCGTTCAAAACTCTATATTTGTTTTGAACGAGGATAGATCTATCGACGAAGTCGGCGTTGCACAACCAACATGCACTGACATTCATGAATAGCATGACCGAGAGCTTGAACATCCAACAGTAATAGAGGACCATCCTTGTCTGTCCATGCCTCCTCCATTTTTTCTTGACCTCCTTGGTGATCCTGCCATCCCTAATTTTTCATGTGTATCTCCGTCCATGGAAGCACGCCTTGTTGATCATTCATAGGAGACACCGGATGTCGGTCCATCATCTGACAACAGAGAGGAGTGATCATTCTTTGAACATCCACTTGATTTTTCATCTATATTTTCCAAAAACACAGAGGATGAATTTTCTTGCTTCTCATCTACCCCTCTGTGCGATTCATCGAATCATGAGGATGCCAACCAACATTCTTCATTTTTTGATCTTAGTTGTCGTGATCTCTTCACCCCATCATCTGATCACAATGTTGATTCACTTTTTTTTAATCTGTCTAAGACACTGGTCTACAATGATCCATCTATCAACGAAGACGAAACCCCCCAGATTGTCGAGGAAATTTAGCTAGAGTTGATGGTTATGTCAGGCCCTTGCTATCCTGAGGTTGGTTTCACTTCTGATCAGGAAATTGTTCAAAAATGCAAGGCTCCTCATCACTCATATGTATGCATTGAAGATCAATCTAACACTCATATTTCACTTCCTCCACTCGAACTATGCGATCCCATTGCTTGTCCATTGGAGGAATCTTACTTAGCACACACACTTGTGCAAAGTAGGTGGTCTACCTTCCTCACGCATGCTTTCAGATCACAACACAAAGTTTGCTTATGCTTAACATCTATGCATAGTGTCACACATCATTCTGGTATGTCCATAGATTGCATGTCGTGCACTTTCACTCATATATATATATATATATATATATATATATATATATATATATATATATATATATATATATATATATATATATATATATATATATATATATATATATATATATATATTTGTTGTGGATGCATGTAAGCTCAGGGTGTGTTTGTCTTCATTGTTGTATCTTTCACAACTGCTGGTCTGCACGACCGTGTTGCTCGTGGACCATGCCTTCACCAACATGGGTCAACCAATCCATCGATGGTTGCATTGGAAATATCACTTCACATGATTAGGTCCATGCACCGTTATCTTAGGAGTAGGAGTAGTGTTTGATTTTAGTTTGCTTGCTTGCATGCTTGTTTCTTTCTTGCTTTGCATGTTTATTTGTTTACTTTCTTGTTTTCTTACTTACTTTTCATTTGCATTCACTTCTACTTCTACTTTGCTTTGTTGTTTGTTTGCTTGTTTTTGTTTGTAGGTTAGTTTCGCATGAAACCATGCATGAATCTTGAAACAAGATGGGTAAAGTACAATAAGCCTTGTGCAACTATCACTACTTGGTTATTTGCCATCCTACCTTTGTATGAAGAAATTGTTACTTTTAGTCCATGATACGTCGATGGGAAATATGTATTGTTTGAAGTGAACCATGGTGAAAACACAATGCTTGTGCACTAACTAGTGTCACCTACTCTAGTCGATTGTGTTTGGGTTAACCCTTGTCAGCTCAGTCAAGTAGAGTAAGGTGAGGGGGGAAACCTTAACATGCATGTCAGAGGTATGATAAACTACTTCTCTACGGGAACAACCTCTTCTTCTCTCAATAAGTCGGGATCCCTCTTTTGCCTTTGAAATGAATAAGTGCTATGCAAAATTATGAAAAAATGAAAAAAATGAAAAATGAAAAATGAAAAAAATGAAAATGAATAAGGTGAAAGAAGAGAAAGGCTTCCTGTGCAGAGAGGTGCTGCAAGTAACTCCACCAGGGTACTAACCAGGCTTGCTGGCAGTGGAGCCATGCCTATATTCCTATGTGACCCCGCCGGGGTATTGTCTAGGCCTGCTAGTAGCGAAGAAACACCAGAGATGAAACTAAGACTCTGATGACTATATTGCTTGTGCACCAATATACCCCTCGACCCCAATCAAAACAAATGTGTTGAATTGGCTTGGAATGTGTGTCAATCGACCTAGAGATTGGGATATGCTACATCTTACAATTAAGAAAGTATGGAAACCAAGACGAAGTAAGAACTGAAAAATAGTTCCGGAGGTGTTAGACTTGCTTTTCATGAACAAGATTCAGTTAGAGAGTTGGAGTTCTACCAATGTGTCACCAAGTATTGTAGTGGCTAAAAAAACCCTCCAAAATTTTTCCTTAGCTTCGTTTTGGAGCCTCCTTACTAACCTTTCATAACAACATGTCTTGGTTCATCAAGTACACAAGATTTAGTGTTTTTCTTGCAGAAAGGCAACCTGTCTATCAGAGCTTGACGCATCCCCCTCACAGGCTGTTTTTCCAGACTTGGTCTAGCTGTAGGCTGAGTAGCTCTCTCAATAAATTGCGCAATTTTGGAGGGAAGCCAACCTTCCCTCCAGAAATTGCACAATTCAATTTGGAATCGTACTTGGCTCTAGAATTGCACAATTCTGCCAGTCAGGCTTCATCCAGAAAATTGCGCAATTCCTCTTAGCATGATGCTCAGCCCAGGAATTGTGCAATCCTAGGCAGTAGTTAGCTGCTCTGCCCAGAAATTGTGTAAATATCCTGGGCAGCCAGCCCAACTCCCTTCCAGAAATGCACATTTTCTCCCAATAGTTGAGCAGCCTCTTGCAAGTGCAGTTGAGTTGACCGATTCCCTCTGGGACCGAGCAAAACCAATTTGCATGCATGGTCTGCTTCTCCCAAGGAAAGATGCTAAGGAATCCCTTGATTCAGGGATCTACTTTTAGCAGCTAGAGGTTGCATGCAAGGATCATCTTGGAAACCTCCCACCAAGTGTCGCTCTTCCTAGATTTGTGGCATACTCGTCACATCTTTGATTTTATTAAAACTCATGAATAGGATGCTGCAAAGCTCATTCTAACATCAACCTTGCAGCTCTGACATCTCACATCGCATCTAGGAGTCGTCGGCACATTCAACTTAGCTGTTTTGGGGTAAGCCTGCTTCCCATGTCTTTTGTTGCATTTCTGGCACTTTTTGTGCTTTGCTCTATATGAATGATGTCTGCTTGATTTTAGTGGGTGATTGTTGTCATTTTGATACATGCTAGCTTGTACTAGCACCATTTCAGTTTTCGTTAACATCTCATTGTTATCGCATGCATGAAACTGTTTTTCACAAACGGTCACTGATTTAGCAACTTGCATCACCCACATGCATGTTGTTCCATTTTTTGAATCTTTCACTCAATGTTTGAATGCACGATCATTCTCTTATTCTTACACTCAATATCTCCATGCATTTGCATTCACATTCACTTTCAGTTGCCCGTCGGCGAGTCTGGGAAGCCTTGGCCCAGACTTTGCCTCACTAAGACAACATTGCGCAATCCTGAGAGGGAAGGCTCTATCTTCCTCTAAGGAAATGTGCATTTCTACTCGGTTACTATCCTCCAGCATTTCATTATGATATTCTGAGGGATAGCAACTGTTGGCCTAGAAAATTGTGCAATGGAGTCACTAAGCCTACAACCATTGCCAGCTGAGATTGCACATTGCACAGTTCGAGCAGTCAACAACCAGAATAGATTGTGAATTACATAGTTCCAGTAGTCAGTCAACCTCCTAGTAGCTTAGACTATGCCTTGCATAGTCTTGGCAGTCATTCTCCCAACCTCGCGATGGAAATTGTGCAACCTTCATGATCAGTCACACAGATATGTTGCAAGCCAGTTCTCAAGTTTGTTTTGGTTTTCGACTAATGGATTGCTTGCCATGAGTGTTGCCATATCTCTAGGTATCATAGGTGTTCATCTGCCTCTCAGCAGTACAGGTACAATGGTTTCGAGGAGAGCAGAGTTGAAGACAACATTCAGAGCACACTTGGGGATGCAGTTGATCAAGTGTCTATGGAATTGCCTACCCACGAAGACATCAAGTTGTTCATAGATATGGACATCAAGATATGATGACAACAACATCACATTGAGTAGCATCATGAATAACAACTGAAGGAAACATACCAGATGTAATGAATGCAAGGGGGAGGTTGTTGACAACACAAAGGCAGAACAAAGTTGTAAGCTCAAGCAGATCCACTTGTGGTGAAAGAAACCTTGGAGACTTAGGCTATGAGGTGACAGTGCGACATGAAGATCACGTGAAGGTAGAGAACAGAATATAGAAGGAGTTGCATGTGCTCAGGTAGCAACTCAAGAAAGACAAGAGCTGCATAGACAAGAGAATGAGTTGCAGCAAGAACCAGTACAACAACGGGTGCAACATGCACTCACGGATGAAACTACGCCCATACAAGTTAAAGATCCATCCCAGTAGCTAGCATAGAGAATAAATGGTGAGAAATGTTGTTGATCACAAGCAACAGAATTTAGCACATGCATGTCATCATGCGCACGCATGCGATCCCACCCATTCAACAAACTCACCGAGGCAAAGACAAGAAGCAAGTCCAACTGGAGCTGAACATGCAGTTGACAGCTGATGCACATGACCACCAACACACACTGGAAGATCAACATGGACATTATGCATCAATGTGTTGTCGTTTTGACCACACCCAAGAAGATGATGCACATGTTAGTAGACGAGTTGGAGGGAGGAGCCACACCAATGCACTTAGATGCAATGGAGGCAAGAGTTTGCCTGAGCAAGATGTCACCATGGAGTGCATGCACACCATCACGAATGACCAAGCTTCGCATCAACTCACCACCTTCACCATCACAAGCATGCCAAAGAGTTGGTCTCACCACAACGGACCGAGTGTTAGTGATGTCTTGCATGGCTTGCTCAAGCCATTTTGCCTCACATGGGCACATGTGAATTGTAATGTAACATCTTGTCAAGAGGAAGTTCAAGTGTCGATAGTTGGATGTAACATCCATAGAGTAGGTGAAGGGTCATGAGGGTAGATGAATTGTCACAAAGGGGAATGTCAAGGGTCACCCCACTCTTTGCTATAAATAGAACCTCATAACTCATTGTAAAGGCTTTTGGTCAGCCAAGCTTCCGATAAGACTATCTTGGAGAGATCTTGGACAATATTGTAATGAGTCTTGGCTTCTCCACTATGCAGAGCTAGTACATCACTTTAGAAGAGTAGGCAGTTGTGACTGTAATGTTTGCTATCAAAACTAGTGGTTGGTCATGGATGTATTGTATGACTGGAACTTACACTTCTTAATATAACAAGAGCTAGCACGTTTCATGCATATGTATTGTATTCTATGCTACCTAGTTTACTCTAAATGATATATGTATATGTTTACTTATGCATGCATGTATAGCTATCTGTGTATGTATGTATGAATCTTTCTGAAATGTGCTATTGGTTTAACCATCACTTTGGATTGCTAGATAACTTGCCTTCCATGCTGTGATGCATCTTTTCTCATGTGTTCCCTTCTTAACTGCTTGCTATCACAGGTTTCCAAGGGGCACACTCATCTCAACCCCCGTGTGTTAGAACCTCTCATGCACCTTCCTTGGGTCGCTGCAGCTGTCACACCCTTGCTACCAACAGAGTTATATTACTTGCCTCTATTCAAAATCGTGGTCAAGGCATTACCATATGTCCCACTGCTGGGACTCCTACACAAAACAATCTAAGGTCTAATTGGGACTTCTTACTGAGTAGATCCCATTACATGTTGGTGGTGTTACCACTCAGGTTGTTCCCAAAAGTTGTAATAAAGGGAATACGGCCGAGGTAACCACAGACCAATCTTTTAGATACAGATTCCAGCCAATCTGCATCCAGAGAGGGCTCTCTCTTTATGATTTAGCTTTTTTTTTAAAAGGTTTTAGGCTAGTTATGAAGTTCAAGGGTTTTGTTTTGAGTTTGGGTGATGAGATTCAATAGAATAGTGAGGTAAAACTGAAGAGTTTAGTCCGTTGGGCATGATGGGGTCAAAGAAGGATGGCTTCCTGGATTTGGTTTCAAATAGAGGATGGCATCACAGAGCAAGGTACTCAAACATGGAACAATTTAAAGGATGGAATCAGATGGAGTGGATTCAAATGGATGAAGGGCAGTTAAGAATCCTTCATCATATTGAAAGGGGGAAAATGGATGCTTACTGACAAAGATCAGTTAAGAATTCTTTATCAAATAAACAACATGAGAGAACCAGGAAACATGAGCAATTAAGAATTCATTGTTTATTCTAATTCTGAAGAAAAAAACATAGAATAATAAAGATTGAAAACATAGTGCAGTTAAGCAAATTCTGAGTTAATATTTTTCTTTACTATTCAGATCATGAAACACAGGTGATTTAACACACTAGAAAACAGTATAACACAAAGTAGAGAATAATTATTGATCCATGGGTTGATTCAAGAATTCTGTGATAGGTATTCTACATCAATTCCTCATCCAGTAGGCTAGACAACAGTTAGTTCCAACAGCTTTTTATTCCAAAGTTTAGAGTTACAGCAAAGTCTAAGAAATCTACATAGACCCAACCTCTTCAAAACTCTGATGAAGGGGCTATTTATAAAATAAAATATGTACAACCAGATGTCTCATCAAGGCTATGAGATAATATCTAAGTTTAACCAAAAGTAATTTACA
This sequence comes from Pinus tabuliformis, assembly GCA_031772625.1. Taxonomy (NCBI): domain Eukaryota; kingdom Viridiplantae; phylum Streptophyta; class Pinopsida; order Pinales; family Pinaceae; genus Pinus; species Pinus tabuliformis. Next base: position 1,156,206,398 of record CM062816.1, read on the forward strand.
AGCAAAGTAGAAACGGATCGGGAAAAAATATCTGATGTTGTGCTGGATGCAGGCCCATTAGGGCCCAGCCTGCAGCTGTCTGAAGTAGCTGTGTGCTGACTCTCTGTCTTAACTGCTCTTTTAATTTCTGATCTACTTTCCTTGGTCAGATCAGATACTGTTTAATGATGATTTGGTTTGTCTTTAATTCTGCACTGATACTCTTTATGGCTCCTCTGATACTCTTTGACTTGTTTTGTACCCTGATAAATGTTGAACCGACCTTGCTCACTGCTGTTCGGAAAAATGGAATTGCTAACGTGTCTTCTGAGTGCTTTTCCTCTGGTAAATCATGTCTCTAACTGTTTCACACTAACGGCAGCATGTATCCCTGTTTATCTTTGTTTCTTCTTCTGCGAGCTCAGGAATCCCTCTGCTTTTTTTCGAACTGTACAAAGAGGAAGACAACTGTAAAATGGAGGGTCGGCAGTCAGCGAGCTCGTTGCTGGAGCTTTCGTGGTTGGGAGGTGACCGAGAACCGAGTACAAAGTCGGTTGATTGCATTCCTGGAGCGCTGTTTTTGCAGTGAAAACTATAAAAAATGACCTTTTTACCCTGTATTGAACAAAATATTTTTTGGCGGGAAAATTTGATTTTTCGGACGGGTGACGTCAGCAGGGGGTACGAAACAGATGATGTGGCAGGTGACATGCCAGTACAAATGGTGACATGGCAGTGACATCAACATAAGGTGATGTGGTAGGGTGACGTCAGCAAGGGGGAGGGCGGTAAGCAGTTTTGCCCGCATCTCTTTGAGGCTCGGGCGGTTTTGGGCGGAGGGGTAGCGAACACCACGGGAGCTTGACACGTGGATCTAGTACGGGTGCAATATCGCTAGCTTCCCAGGACATAACGTTTGGTGGCAAGGGGGCTAGCGAAATGAATATAGGTCGTCTGATGTGGAGTGACTGTTCGAACGGTTGACGCAAGTTGGAGATGGCGGTGGTTAAGCGGCAGGTCTGATTCATTCAAACTATTATTAATTGTATCGGGGGCATTCTCATTGGTCTGCGGGATTGGTTAAGTTATTAATTAACCGGAGGTTAACTAACCTTTGAGTGCACGGTGGGGAGGCTATTAAGGGATCCAAATGAACCTTTAATCCCTGCTTAATTAATGTTATGGTTATAGTTTAATTGGGGGGCGGGGATATTATATATAATATGGGATAAGGGTATTGATTTACATGGGATTTATATAAAATAAAGTTAATGAGTTAATATGAATTTTGTGTAAACATAATTTTTTGGAATTTTTACATAAAACTTAGGCCAAAAGGGAAGAAAAGGGGTTTTCATAAGGAATAGGGTCAATTCCTAGGTAAAACAGATTCTTACTTAGGCAAATGCTATGGAATGATATGAGTGACTCAGTGATATTAAGCAGATCTCAATATCATTGGGGGCAATTAGTAAATGATTTGGGAAACAGTATGAAGGGGAGTTATTCATGCCTCGCTTGAGCTGCTCCAAAAATATCTGCCATGGCACTTGTGATGGGACTGAAAGTTAGCATATTTACACAATACATCACAAGTCACCTTCTGCAACACCAAAACTGCCTACCCTGCCTACTTTGTCTAGCATTTTTTCTTCTTTACATTTGGGTGCACTTAGACTAGCAAACCCTCTCAACTTTTTCTTTTCTTTTCTTTGTAAGCCTACCTAAGTCTACACTTATTTCTTCCAAGGGCTTAGATTAAATAGTTGAGCTCCTTTGCTTCTCTACCTATCTACTTATCTTCCAAGTTTAAACAATTTGGACAGATTTTATTCTCTATCTCTAAAACAGGAAATTTAAACATGAAATGGCCAAGATTAAGCTGTTTGGCCATTCACCAATTGTGGAAAAATTTCAACAAGCTGTACATGATGCTTTATTTACAAAAAACGAAATAGTAGTGGCATTTAGACTTGCACACTTTCCTGGTATTTTTTATTTGGGGTTCATTTCTTTTCATTTTTTCTTTTGACCATTTATTTTTTTCACCCTTTGATTTTTCTTTTAGGGTATACCCTCTCTACATTTTTTAATTTTTTAATTTTTTCATAATATGGAAACCTTTACAGCAAGGAAAGGATGAACATATTATAGGGCTCAACCAGTCAATCATGAAATATGACACCTATAACTATAGGAGTATAACATTGGCTCCACTTGGGGATGGCTTTTCCTTGTGGAAAGTCAAGAACAGCAGGTCAGATGGCCTTCTGCATGACTTTTTCTCTACTCTAAAATTTTCCTTTGCTAGTTTCCTTATTAATATGTATGAAAACACACTTGTGGAGCTTAGGGCCTTCTCTTCGGGCTTCAACTACAGCAAGTTACTATCCAATCCACATTTAAATAATTTTTTTCATTTTTTCTTCCTCCTTGAATCCTTCTTGAGCACCTTGTTACTTGGGTAGGAACTTGCAGCCTTAGTCTTTTCATCAAAATCTTTTTAATTTTCTCCTGCACAACTATGAGATCTGGCCTGAAACAAAAAAGTGCTGCAACTTCAAACCAAATTAGTAAATCATCAAGATCTTGGATTCAAACATTTAAGGATTTATTTCCTAAATTATTGAAAACTGAATTAAAACAAACTGAAATCCTACCTACTTTACTCTAATCAGATTTCTGACTGTTGGTTAGGTAAAATGAAACAACCAATGCAACCACTTAAGTATTATATACATCAGTGACCTTTGTTGCTTATGCTTGTTGGTGTTCAAAATTGAGATATTGCAATCAAATTTGGCTTTGTTAATCTTTGATAAGATAAGGAAATCCCTGATCTCCTTTGTTGAATCTAGAAACTGTACAAAAGGATCCTGTAAAATATATACACTAATCTTGGGCTGATTCAAACAAAAACTGTACAAATGTCTTGGATAGCTTTCATGCCATGAAACTGAAATATCACCCTTGTCTTTATCACCATGTATGTTTTCAACTGTTCTTTGTGGTGATATTTTTACTGATTGTAATGCCTGTCTTGTAAAACCATTATCATCTAGATTTTGACTCTCATAGTCTGCTAATGGAGAAGAATTCTTATTTCTTTCATCATTCAACCTGTTAGCTGTGGGATCATAGAGAACTTGGAAGGATTCTTGCAGCTTATTGCACACGGGTTCAAATGGAACTTGAAAGATTTCTACCAGTTGTTCTTCTTTTTCTTTAAACAATTTAGATGATTCAAAACAAAGGGGCAAGGAATCAACTTGGATTTTTTGATCATCTATTCTTGCTTCCAAGCTTTCTTCTGCAGCCTGATATTTAATAGCATTGTGGGAATGCAAATCTAAATATGATAAATCTTGAACAAAAATTTGATTGCCCCCTAGATGGTTAATATCAGGACTTGTTGACATTTGATTTCTAATTGTATGATAGTTATCCCTGATAAACTGAAAAGAATCAAAACAAAATGGTAAAGTTCCTTCACTGATTTCAAAATTTTCTGCACTTTCCTCCTCATTCACTTTGCTGAAATGAACAAGCTGATCACTTCTTTCAAGTTGTTGGTCCTGAAATTTTTTATTCCCCAAATTATCATCTGATTCCTCTGCAAGGTTAATTTGGATTTGAGAAGCATAATCATCATCATATTGATCATATTTGGGTGAGCCATTGAAAGAAGAAATGTTATCAAATGCACACAGTAGATCAAGAGATTGCTCCTCCACACATTGCTCTATGAATCTGTCTTCTGATCTATGGTAGGTTGAGTTGGTAAAAATTTGTTCATGGATATCAACCCTTTCTTCTTGTGAAACAAATGTGTCATGATGATTTTGAACAAAGCATTCAACTTTCATTGTGATCTTCTGTATCATTTCCTCTGCTTTCTTTATCAAAATGTCAAGTTTTTCCTTTTTCTCTGTTTTCAATTTTTCTTCTCTAATTTTCAAATTAACCTCTACATCCACTACCATGTTCTGCATTTGTTCCATAGTGGAGGGGTTTCTCTCTCTCAGATGAAATTCTATCTCTGAATCGAATGCTCTTGGGTAATGTAGTAAAGTTGAATCAAGGGGAGGTTTTATATTCAATGGTATAGAATGATAGATTTGATTGAATCTGTCTGAAAATTGTTGCACTGTTCATCTGGATGTCTTTCTAACTGATTATATTCTTCTATGATCATGAGGAGATTGACTTTGATTATCCATCTATCAAGGAAGAGTTTGAGAAACTGCTCAAGACTTGAGATGCTTGCCTCAGGCAGGGTTTTGAACCAACTCCTGACTTTGCCTTGCAAAGAAAGAGCAAAAATCCTAATACTCATATCCACTTCATCCACTTCAAATAAGTTAAGATAATATTCAACAAATTGGATTTTTTTTGGGCAGTGACACCATTCTCTCCATCAAACCTAGGGAGATACTTGGGATAATCGTTAGGGAAAGCATGGAGTGTAGGAGGAAAAATAAGTGGTTTATACCTATCAGGAACTTTATGAGGTACCGGAATATGTTCAGGGATTGGATGATTGGTCTTGATTTTTGGATTCTCCTTAACTGAAAAATGATCTTCATAAGAATTAGAAGACTGTTGTTCAAATGTGTAAGGAGAATTTGCATCTATATTTCTGGAAGGAAAATAATACAAATTTAATCTGAAGTCATCTCTAAAATACAATATACATTGAAAAGTCTTGTCAATGATAAAGAACATAATGTCTTGGATAACAATCCAAATCAAAAGCCTGATCTTTTCATACAGTTCTTTCAGGTTCATTTCTCCAGTGGAGTCTTGATTGTGAAAATGATGTGGAGTCGCCAGGTGGATGATTTTAACCTTTGTGTGTCTGATCCCTGTCTACCATCACAGATCAGATCTAAATCTGTAAAGAAATTCTGAGAAAAAGGTTCAGTTTCTCCCGGAAAAAGAAATTTTTGAGATTTTTATGATTATTTCGATTTTTTATGATTTTTCAAAACAACTTTTATGATTTCTTTAAGAGGCTTTAGATATGAATTTAAACTTTCTTAAATATTTTATTTGACAAGAGGAACTGATAAAGTATTTGGAACCAACTGTTCAAACCATAAACTAGACCGGAGATAGATTGAAGCAGCATTTATTTACTTCTGCAATTGCAAAGCAAAAGAAGTTTAAAAGGATACCTGGCTAACTTTAGGCTCCATCTGTAGCTTATACGGAAAACAATAGCAACAAACAAGTATTCAGGTCCCCAGTGGAGTCGCCAATGATGTTATCACTCAGGTTGTTCCCAAAAGTTGTAAGAAAGGGAATACGGCCGAGGTAACCACAGACCAATCTTTTAGATACAGATTCTAGCCAATCTGCATCCAGAGAGGGCTCTCTCTTTATGATTTAACTTTGTTTTTTAAATGTTTTAGGCTAGTTATGAAGTTCAAGGGTTTTGTTTTGAGTTTGGGTGATGAGATTCAATAGAACAGTGAGGTAAAACTAAAGAGTTCAGTCCATTGGGCATGATGGAGTCAAAGAAGGATGGCTTCCTGGATTTGGTTTCAAACAGAGGATGGCATCACAGAGCAAGGTACTCAAACATGGAACAATTTAAAGGCTGGAATCAGATGGAATGGACTCAAATGGATGAAGGGCAGTTAAGAATCCTTCATCATATTGAAAGGGGGAAATGGATGCTTACCGACAAAGAGCAGTTAAGAATTCTTTATCAAATAAACAACATGAGAGAACCAGGAAATAGGAGCAATTAAGAATTCACTGTTTATTCTAATTCTGAAGAAAACACAGAGAATAATAAAGATTGAAAACAGAGTGCAGTTAAGCAAATTCTGAGTTAATCTTTTTCTTTACTATTCAGATCATGAAACACAGGTGATTTAACACACTAGAAAACAGTAAAACACAAAGTAGAGAATACTTATTGATCCATGGGTTGATTCAAGAATTCTGTGACAGGTCTTCTGCATCAATTCCTCATCCAGTAGGCTAGACAATAGTTGGTTCCAACAGCTTTTTATTCCAAAGTTCAGAGTTACAACAAAGTCTAAGAAATCTACACAGACCCAACCTCTTCAAAACTCTGATGAAGGGGCTATTTATACAATAAAATATGTAGAACCAGATATCTCATCAAGGCTATGAGATAATATATAAGTTTAACCTAAAGTAATTTACAAGCAAAGTACAAACAACTCGGGAAAAAATATCTGATGTTGTGTTGGATGCAGGCCCATTAGGGCCCAGCCTGCAGTTGTCTGAAGCAGCTGTGTGTCGACTCTCTGTCTTAACTCCTCTTTTAATTTCTGATCTGCTTTCCTTAGTTGGCTCGGATACTCTTTAATGTTGATTTTATTTGTCTTTAATTCTACACTAATACTCTTTATGGCTCCTCTGATACTCTTTGACTTGTTTTGTACCCTGATAAATGCTGAACCGACCCTGCTCACCGCTGTTTCGCAAAATGGAACTGCTAACATGTCTTCTGAGTGCCTTTCCTCTGGTAAATCATGTCTCTGACTCTTTCACACTGACTGCAACATGTATCCATATTTATCTCTATTTCTTCTGTGAGCTCGGGAATCCCTCTGCTTTGTTTTGAACTGTACAAAGAGGAAGACAACTGTAAAATGGAGGGTCGGCAATCGACAAGCTCGTTGTTGGAGCTTTCGTGGTTGGGAGGGGGCCGAGAACCGAGTACAAAGTCGGTTGATTGCATTCCTGGAGCATTGTTTTTGCAGCGAAAACTATAAAAAAATACCTTTTTACCCTTTATTGAACGAAAGATTTTCTGGCGGGAAAATTTGATTTTTCGGACGAGTGATGTCAACATGACGTCAGCGGGGGGTACGGAACAGACGACGTGGCGGGTGACATGGCAGTACGGATGGTGACATGGTGGTGATGTCAGCAGAAGGTGATGTGGCAGCGTGACGTCAGCAAGGGGGAGGGCGGTAAGCGGTTTTGCTCGCACCACTTTCAGGCTCGGGTGGTTTTGGGCAGAGGGGTAGCGAACACCGCCGGAGCTTGACACGTGGATGTAGTATGGGCACAATACCGCTAGCTTCCCAGGACATAATGTTTAGCGACAAGGGGGCTAGCGAAATGAATATAGGTTGTCCGATGTGGAGCGGCTGATCAAACGGTTGACGCACGTTGGAGATGGCGGTGGTTAAGCGGCGGGTCCGGTTCATTAAAACTGTTATTAATTGTATCAGGGGCATTCTCATTGGTCTGCGTGGTTGATTAAGTTATTAATTAACCGGAGGTTAACTAACCTTTGAGCGCATGACGGGGAGGCTATTAAGGGTTCCAAATGAACCTTTAATCCCTGCTTAATTAATGTTATGGTTATAGTTTAACCGGGGGGCGGGGATATTAAAATATGGGGATTATATTATATTTAATATGGGATAAGGGTATTGATTTACATGGGATTTATATAAAATAAAGTTAATGAGTTAATTTGAACTTTATGAAAATGGAAAGCGCTAAGCATAATTTTTTGGAATTTTTACATAAAACTTAGGCCAAAAGGGAAGAAAAGGGGTTTTCACAAGGAATATGGTCAATTCCTAAGTAAAACAGATTCTTACTTAGGAAAGTGCTATGGAATGAGATGAGTGACTCAGTGATATTAAGCAGATCTCAATATCATTGGGGACAATTAGTAAATGATTTGGGAAACAGTATGAAGGGGAGTTAGTCATGCCTCGCTTGAGCTGCTCCAAAAATATCTGCCATGGCACTTGTGATGGGATTGAAAGTTAGCATATTTACACAATACATCACAAGTCACCTTCTGCAACACCAAAACTGCCTACCCTGCCTACTTTGTCTAACATTTTTTCTTCTTTACATTTGGGTGCACTTAGACTAGCAAACCCTCTCAACCATTTCTTTTCTTTTCATTGTAAACCTACCTAAGTCTGCACTTATTTCTTCCAATGTCTCAGATTAAACAGTTGAGCTCCTTTGCTTTTCTACCTATCTACTTATCTGCCAAGTTTAAATAGTTTGGACAGATTTTATTCTCTATCTCTAAAATAGGAAATTTAAACATGAACTAGCCAAGATTAAGCTGTTTAGCCATTCATCAATTGTGGAAAAATTTCAAAAAGCTATACATGATTCTTTATTTACAGAAAAAGAAATAGTAGTGGCATTTAGATTTGCACACTTTCCTGGTTTTTTTAATTGGGGTTCATTTCTTTTCAATTTTTCTTTTGACCATTTATTTTTTTCACCCTTTGATTTTTCTTTTAGGGTATACCCTCTTTACATTTTTTATTTTTTTGATTTTTTCATAATATGGAAACCTTTACAGCAAGGAAAGGATGAACATATTACAGGGCTCAACCAGTCGATCATGAAATATGACACCTATAACTATAGGAGTATAACAGGTGGGTCCAGCACCGTCAACACATTGTTTGTTCAATCTTCACAACTCTACAAGTTGATGAGTCAATGACGAAATTAGTCGATATGCATCATACATCTAACAAATATGTTAATTTAATCCTCTAGAAATTCATCCAATACATGTGAATATTGTGGTGACACTACATATTCAACCTAATTAGTTAATCCCAATATGTTTTGGAAATGTGGTTTCTTTATTGTCACCACTAAACAAAAATCTAGATGGAATTTTGAATCTATTGGCATTATTGATTTACTTAATCAATAAAAGTCTATGTGATTGACTTCAATTTAGTAATGTTGCATAATGACTATTGGTTAGACACATTTGCATAAAATGAAATGTAATTTTGCATGAATTAGAACTATGGTGAATGTTAATGATTAAGGTCTTCTTCCCCTATTTGTTGTTTGAAAAACATCTTCATGGAAACTTTGTTTAAAAGAGATATCCTAATTTTCTAATCTGACTCTTAATTCATGGAAATCTAAGTGAAATATGGATAGGTTATTTACCAAGCGTGATGTGCATCATGAATATATTTGACAAGATGTTTTAATAATTAACATAATTTTGCAGAATATATGGTTTGATCAAACGTAGTCGTGGCTAATGTTTCTAGTGTGATTAAGTAGAGGTAGCTTAATGTCAACATAATGACGTCATTAATATTCCAGTAACATGAAATATAAGAACTAGTGAAAGGTATAATGTTGCAATGTGATTTGCAACTACAAATGTAAAGTTATAACGTTTAGGGTTATGATATTCAAGTTTTATGCATAGAAGATATAGTAATGTTTTTATAAGTTGCATATTGATTATTATGTGGAAAATTTGAAATGAACACCACTCGTGTGACATGAGATGTTATTCATGGTTTCCTATAAAATTACTTTTATGTACTATGTGGTCCATGCTGAGGGTCAAGTATGAACACATGATGTACATAACTATTCTCTCTACTTTAATATTAAATATAAAATTGTGCATAAGGCCAACCACATAAATTACGGCAGGAAAAGGTGGTAAATATAATTTCACATCCAACGCAGTTACAGGATAGTTGGGAAAGGCCCAAAGATGGAAATGGGAAGAGGCTATTTCCTGCCTGTATTTCCTCTCGTTAGATATAGATTATATTTTAAGGGAAAAAAGGTTGGCCAAGAAGGTGAGAGGGGAAAATATTGAGGCAATCTTGTTGGTTTTGGAGCCTGGTTGGAGGAGGCCTAGAAGAGGTCAATGTTGAGATTTAAATTCCTCCAGAAGAGATGCTTTCAGAGGAAAAGGAAGGACACTACCAAGAGGAATCCTGTGCCAGTCCAAGTGTGGTCACTGTCATGGAATTGTCTTAGATGTGAAATAGGCTCAATTTGGTTAGTGGAAACCAATTTTAATTGGTTGAGAGTAGCACTATTTTTCCCACTATGGTTTTCATGGCAGACCAAGTTTGATTAACCAGTTGAAAGGTAAACATTCCTTATGAGAAAGTAAATATATATATATTTTGATAAAATGAAAATGTTTTATTTTTCTATTATGTTTGGGAATATTAAAGGAGCCTAACGCTCGAGGAGAAAATACTAGAAGTGTAGTTCGAGGGTCACCTCTATTGTATCCATAGTCTTGTGAATTCCTTTAGCAAGGGGCTAAAACAATATGCACTATGTGCAATTATGGCTACTTTAATAATTTTGATGATTGGAGAGCTATGTGCTCTCTGAATACTTGTAGAAGTACTGTGATTTAAAATATCACCTGACGTTGCATAAATAATTGATAGTTGAAAATGTTGTGATTAAAAATAATGTGATTATGATTGAGAGATACTAATTGGATTTGTTGGTCATACACTACAGGGTGCTTTCCATGGATGCTAATAAACCACCCTAGATGCTTGTTGTTGAGCTGTAAACCACTCTTACATTGCTTGCCACAATTTATAAACCATCTGTAATTCAATTATTGCATAAAGTGGCAATGATTTCCAATAATATTGGAAAGTAATGATAAGTTGGTGTAGAAACTTTGTTTTTGTTTTTATGTAATTGAACAATGACTAAATGATTGAAAGTAAAAAAAATGAATATTTTTATAACTTTTTTTATTTTTATTTTTATTTTTAATAAAGCGTTAATATTTTACTTAATGATATTTGTTGAAAATAAAATCCTTCACATTGAAGGGGAATGAACCCCTTTTTGGCTGTTCTGGTTACAAAAATGTCATGAATGGAGATAGATGTCATGATTGATAGATGATTTAGAAAACAAATTGCAAAGATAAAAACAATCTCCATGAAAAGATAGTTCTAGTGGGAGATAAAGGTTGGAAAAAATATAATGAAGATAAGATAAACATTGAGGACAATTCTATCTTTAAGTGGGGAAGAATGTAATATCCCTATGCCAACATATTTACATTAGAATTTATGACTTTATTAACATGGAAAATGTATTATTGGGTTAATACATTGATGTGGACGAACCAATTGATATCAAGAAATGGTTGCCCAAGAAGTAGTTACAAAGCGTGAATTTCTTTTCCCACGAAAATTCCAACTCAAGTGGTTCCATTAAATAACATGGTAAAAAGTGTAAACTCCTACTACCAAGCAATAACTAGACTTATTGGCTTCACATTCTCTTTAAAGATGAAATGCATTGTGAACAACCTATGAGATGGTAGGAATTATAGAGTTAAATATGCAACTTTCACTCTATGTCTTCATTGTTCTAAATATTGGAGAAGTTAATGTAGCAGGACCATCTTCTCTAAGTAAAGATACAAACATGTTTCCAAAGGGTTTTAAGTTTGGTGCTGCCACATCTGCCTATTAGGATTTTCATGTTTCATATCCACAATCCATCTTTTATTTTTCTACTAAACACGAAAGAGGATAAATGTAGCATACAACTAATGGCGTATTGTGGAGCTATCAGAGCATTAACTACTTTGAGTGATGGTGAGTTGTTGCATTCAAGGCCACATTGAAGGAATAAGGTGTTGTTAGTTAACACCATGAACAGATTCCAATCATCAAATGGAAAATATAAGTTAAGCTAGATTTTCATTCATTGAAAATATTGAAAGGTGTATAAGTGCATAGACATAGGTAAATTAGATTTACCTTGTTGATTTATTCTAGAAAAGGAATATGTAGTTGTGTGTAAAGATAATAACCTATGCATTTTCGTGTTGAAATTAATCATAAATAGATCCCATGCATAGAGATAATATAAATTATAGGATTTACTTTGAAAATAATAAGTAATGTTCTTGTGCTCAAAGACAATAATTGTTGGGATAGACTTCTTGGAAAATAGTGTATGGTTATATGCACATAGATAAAAACTAATATGATAGTTTTTCTGAGAAAAGAATGTGGCTATAAGCACGTAGATAATAGCTATTTCGCTAATTTTCTTGAAAAATAATGTATTTATTTTACTAATTTTGTTGGAAAATAATAGGTAATTATTATTATAGTTTTCTTGAACAAGAATATGTGTTTATACACACATAAATAACATCTATTTTCTTAGTTTTATTGAATAATAATATATGTTTATGTGCACAAAGATAATAGTTGTTGTACTAGCTTCTATTGGAAAAGGAATATGTGTTTTTAAGCACAAAAGTAATAGCTATAGCATTCAATTTTCTTGGAAAAATGAATATGTGTTTATATGTACAAAAATAATAGCCACCATGTTATTTTTGTTTTGGAAAAGAATATGCATTTATATACACAAAGATGATAGTTGTTGGGATAGTTTCTTTTGGAAAAGATTATGTATTTGCATACACAAAGATAATAGCTTTTGTGATATTTTTCTTTAATATATATATATATATATAGAGAGAGAGAGAGAGAGAGAGAGAGATGGGCATGCCTTGGTAATCTTTATGTATTTTACTTTATGCATGTAAATTTTGGATGGATAGACATGTGTCATAGACATACACATGAATAGATAAATAGACATGTTTTTGTAATTGTGTGCTTTTAATTAACACATGTGCGGTTTCAATAAAGAAGCATGCCTTGACACTCTCTATGCATTTTATTTATGCACGTGAAAAGATGTTTGAAGCATATCTAGTAGAGGTTTACTATTTGGGTTTGATAAATATTTTATATAATCTCGGTGCCAAAGTTTCTCACGATAATAAATGCAGGAAATAAATGTGACTTATGCAAAGGATGAATTAATAGTGTCTAATGCATCCCTTATACAACAACCAGAATTGGATTATAGTTAACACTATGGTAAGAAATGAGGTCATTGTTCTTGACTAATGCAGAGTGAAGGATCATCAAATGAAGGGAATTCCACTTCTAGAGCCAACTAGGATGGAAATATATAATACTCGAGGAATTTTGGGGTAAAGTGTTTTCATAACATGATTAATGTAATGGCTTCTAGCTAGTTATACTTGAATTAAAGATGATATTTCTTTTTAAGATTTCTAATAATGGACAAAAGATAAACTCCCTCTCTTCAATTGAGTGAGGGGTGAACACCCTGATGGAACATTTAATAAAATAAACATTTGTTAGTTTTTCCCTTCGGAGTTTCTAGGGTATATCAGTGCCCATTGATGTGTTTTCCCATTGTGCCATTTTGATGATATTTCTACCTCGCATGACGTTGACACTTACATCGTCAAACATTAGATTAACTAGCCTAATTAAACGAACAATGATAATGGTGCAAGGTTACAACATAAAACTTTATGTTAACAAGTTGCATCAAAGGTTATTACATTATGTGACTTTCTATTCCACTTCTAAGTTTACTTTATTTATTGATGTTGATTTTATCCAATGATTAGTTAAAGAATATGAAATAAGTCATTTAGAATATTACATGGTAGTAAATATAGTAAAAAATTTATAATCTTGTGTATTTTTGCATGAGATCTACTAAGGGATGTTACACATTAGTAAGTAAATGGTTTTTCTTTTTTCAATTTCAATTTAATTTTTCTCTTTGCACATTGAAACATTTCCTCACACTCAAAACTAAAAATTAATTTATTATTATTATTATTATTATTTACTTTTTTCTTTGTAAAGTTGATATAAAGTTATATTACTTCACATGAATATGGAAATACTTTATTTATCATAAAGACAAAGAATAAATTATTTTTATCACATATCCTTTATATTGTGTTGTAATATTACCAACCAAGTTAGTGAATATAACCAGAATGAGATTATTGATGTTTTATAACGATTTTAATTAAAGCTAACAAAATATTAATACTCATTTTTGTTTTTTATTACAACCAATATTGTTATTTTATTTAGATAAAAAAAAATTTTAAAGGAGCATGTGTCAATTCATAGTTGAGCATGGAATGAATTACACACCTTCCCCATAATGAGAATCACCTATCAATTCAATTATTACATATTAATTTTATATTAAAAATTGAATTAATGATACATTTCCCTCTTATTACTCTTATCAGTAAGTAACTGAACTACAACTAAATTTTCTTTATCAGTTTTAAAAGGATTCATTCTCAAAATTATTAAAATAACTACTATAAAGAGAGGAAGTATGATGGAATTTAAAATTATTTATAAAAATTATTTTCAAATTTCATTTTATTTATATAAAGTATTTTAAAATAAATTAATAAATTTTTCTTTATATCTTTTAGAATTAAAATTTTAAAAATAAAAAGTTAAGCATGTTAAAATAAATGTTGAATTTTAAGAATTTTGAAATTTTAGATCCTAATTTTTTAAGGTCAATTTGGAACTTAAACATGAGATATCTAAAATAGTGAAAAGAAATATTTTTTCTTCTTCGTAGAGAGATTTTCAATGTTGTATCATCATCTTAAAACAAAATTGATATGAAAAACTTATGTCCTTGATAAGTTGATTGTTTCTCTAACCACTATAGTGCTAAGTGGAAGCCACATTAGATTTTGTTACTCAAACGTGTGAACATATCCATGTATATATTGTAGAATTTTAAGCACTGGCACATGAATTTAGCTATTAAAAAATACTACAATAATGATTTACAAGACAAAAAGAGAGAAAATAGAATAAAAGATCACTCTTTAGACTAGGAAACTAAAAGATCTATATTAAATTGCTTGACTTGAGTACATATTTAAAACACTCTCTTGAGAGAGGAATAATGCACATTAGGTTAGCGTTCCTTACACATGCACACATAGAAAAATAACAACTCCCTCTTGGTTTTGTTAACTAGCCCAAAAATGGAGTTAACTAGTCAAAAATGGGTTTGGAGTCAACGCTAGAGTTGACTAAGGATAGGATGAGCCATAAAAAAGTTAGAACTAAAGAAGTACTCAAACATGCAACTCCTAAATTCATAATCACATATAAATGCCAAAGTTAGGATGAAGACCCAGGAGATAAGGTTTCCAAGAATAAAAGGAAAAGTGGATAAGGTTATCTCCAAAAATAAGAAAGGAAGTGTGCATTTGTGTAGGAGGAGGATAAGCATAAGGAAGTGCATTCTTAGAACCATGCCAATCTCTAGTCAGTGCCCATTCATTGCCACATTTTATCCTACATGGAAACTCCTACTAAAAATAGAAAATGCTATAAATAACATTCCTTCTAAATAGTAGGAAATGTGCATATACTCCAACATCCCCTTGAACCAAAACTAGGATATGCACAATAAATGAATACTGAAAATTTTCAATGATGTTAACTACTCATGTACAAACAATATGAAAAAATGCTATGAAAATAGTGATTTAAATAGGGAAAACCTGTTGGGAAGAACCCCACCCCATGTCCCTTGCACCATTCCTCTCCCCCGTTACTACACACACACACTAAAATAAAATTTAATGGAAACAAAATCCATTGTTATGTATCTACGTCTTACACCTCCAAGAGATCTTGCAAAGCCATACATTTTTTCAATAAAGGTCTTAGTGAAGATGTCTACAACTTGCTCTAAATATGGATAGTACTGCAAATCAATGTCCCCATTGTGGATCTTTCCTTAGATGAAGTACATGTGTACCTCCACGCACTTAGTTCTCTTTCATTGTATTGGATCTATGCAAAACTTCAATGTACTTTGATTATCACTCCAAATAATGGACGTTGGAAAATTAATTTGAACACACAACTTTGTGAGGAAGTGTTGTAACCATATAATCTATGTAGAAACATTCATTAAACCTATTTACTTGACCTCTATCAATGATAAAGCAATGGCTAATATCCTTTTATTGGAACAACATATATGAACAAACATATTATTGAGGTCATAACTTGAGGTGGACTTATTTTTAGTGTTATTTCCAACCCAATTTGAATCTATGTAACCAATGAAATATAAAGAAGACCCTATTGCATAAGGTATACCAAATCTAATGCCCCCCTTGACCTATTTGAGTATATACTAGGATTCCTTCCAATGTAGTTCATGTGGCTCCTCCATGTACCTAAAAAATAGTCCAACCACATAAGATATGTTAGGTTGAGAGTGGGTAAGGTAGAGAAGACTCCCAACCAACTGTAAATACTTTGTAAAGTCAATCAAAAGTGTAGCTCTGCCATCTTCTAGCTTGACCCAAGATGGGAAGGAAACTACAATTGGCTTGCAACTTGTCATCTAAAACCTATCTGATGCCCTTCAATGTTTTATAAGGCACTCTATTATGAATATACGCCTCATAGTTGATAGCCTCAACCCACAACTTTGGAGGAAGTGGTCTATTTTCAACATATAATTAGCCATCTCTTTCAAGATCATGTTATTTTTCTCTGCTACTCCACTCTATTGTAGACTATGTAGTATTGTGTGTTTCAAATCAATAGCTACTTGTGAATTATATTCTCTGCATATTAATTAACAAACTCTCCTCATTATCTATATGAAGTATCTTAATCCTTTTCCTTGCTTAGTTTTCTACAAGCTATTTGAAATCCTTACGAAGTTCAAATAATTGAGATTTAAACCGTAGAAAATAAACACATGTATATCTTAACCGATCATCAATAAAAGTGAGTACATACTTAAATTTATTCATGAATGGGTGAGGGAAAGGACGTATGACATCACTCTACACCATCTCTAGGAGTAATGATGATATCCATATTTGCATCAAAATTATTTTTAGGTTGTTTTCTACGTATACAACCTTGATAAATTCCATATGCAAACTATATTTTTGATATACCTTTAACCATTTTATCCCTTCTTAGTTCCAAATAATTGTAATTTAGATGTCCAAATATCTCATCTGAGAATTTTCTCTCTTCATTGGCATTAGTTAAAAGTGAAACACAATTTGATTTTGGAATGAAATGAGAGAATGCATACAACCTAAAATGATGATCCACCTTACCAACTATAACTTTGGAACCATCTATCAACTCAAAAATTACCACTAAATTTGGAATCAACTTAACTCACTTACCTATACCAAAGTGCGTAATTTGGTAAATGAAAAGTAGTTTTATGGAGAGTTTTGGAACGTGTAACACATTCTAAAAGCTTTCATAATCAAGATAGGGTATCCCTTGTCTTCAAACTTCAATAGGAGAGTCATCTCCCATCAAAACAAGTGTTTCAATACAAAACTCCAAGAATGAAAAGACATGATTTAATGAAGCCATATGATGATTTTCTCTTGAATCAAGAATCCATGTGTTAGAAGAGGATAACTTTCTCCTCTTTTCTATCAATGCCACCTGTTTTAATCCTACTATAGCAAACTCTTCAAATTGCAAAAGAAGCCTTGTAGGGTCTCGAAGTTTCTTTGGCTTAAGGATATGAAATAGCTCTATAATTCATGTCCTCATAGTTCATCTTTCTTACCAAATAGTCCCTCCAACTTAGTCCATACCTTGTTGGGAGTTGAGCAAGCTTCAACATGAGAGAGAAAGGCTGGAGAAATAGATAAACACCAAAGCCCATAGGCCTCATCCATGCTATTGAATTACTTTGAATTATTTATAGCTAAATTGATCTTTGTTCCAATATCCATGGTAATTATATAAATTTGCTTACTTCGTAGCAAAATTATGATCTTAGGTTCCCACTTAAAATAGTTGAATTGAATAATAATCATGTAATGGATTAGTCCATCCTCTTTGGGTTGTTCAATCCTATGTGACCTAAAATATAATATGTATTTTCATCACAAAATCCTCCTATTATATTCTATGTAGGGTTTTAAATAAAAGCACAAGAATCTAGTTGTCACAAAAAACTACACTAAAAATTGTAAGACAGAAAGAGAGAAAAGAGAGTAAAAGCTCTCTCCTAGGCAAAGAGACAAAGAACAATTTGAATTAATCTATATTACATTGCTTGACTTCAGTTAAAAACACTCTCTTTAGAGAGGCACAATGCACATTATGTTGGGATTCCTTTTCCATGCACAAATAGCTAAAAGAAACTCCCTCTTAGTTCTTATTAACTAGCCAAAAAATGGATTTATCTAGTGAAATATGGAGTTGAAGAATATTATAGTTGACTATGGATAGTGTTATGCAACTAGCTCACTAAATAGAAGAAAATATAGATCAATGACTTGAAAATTAGCATCTTCAAGGGGGAAAACCACTTTACATCATATAAATGAATAAATATTTGATGATGCAACTGACAAGACCTCCTTTGTATATATAAGAGTCTAAGGGGTCACAATATAATCAAATCCTACATAACAATAATAATATAAGGTCACAACAATAATAATAATGGGCTTCTATGGGGCACAACAATAACAATATGGGGGCTACATGGGCACAACAATAACCATAGGGGGACTATACTACTAATAATAATAAGGATGCTACACTAGTACTATAGGGACCTAATATGACGCTCTCCTTCAAAAAAGTGTTGTCCTCAACGCTTAAGTAGTTATGGATGGTTTTGTATAAAATTCTCATCCTCCCATGTGGAATCTTCAATGGGTAAGTTCTTCCACTTAATGATATGCTATGAAATGCTTTAGGCTCCAATATGATTTTTCCTTCTTCTTCAAGCTCTGGCAATACTGTTTGAATCAAGAGCTTGTCACCTACATGGAAAACTAGTTGTACTTGGGAAGATGCAAGAAACTCCAATTTGTATGCCATAGTACCAATATTGTGAAATACTTTGTGTTGGCATTATGATGCATGTGTTGTACTTGATGGCAACCCACTTGTAGTAGAACAAGTATATGGCATCTGGATGAATATACAGGAGAGATCAGAGGTGACATAATGATGGAACAGAGATGAATCTACAGGTCAGATGTGACAAAATGATGGAAAAGAATAATGGTCAAAGGTTTGATACAGGGAGATTGTTAGTGTTTGTTGTCCTTGATAATTGATGAATAAACTAATTGATAAAAGTATTAAAAAATGTGATAGAATGGATGGAAGTTGTGTTTACAGATGTGACAAAATGCAGGGAAGTTCAGAGAAATTAGTTCAGAAGTGATGTATGATGGAAAATCAGATTATAACAGGTCAATTCAGAGGTAACAGGGCAATGGTACAGAAGAATAGGATGTTGGAACAAAGGACTACAAATCAGAATCAAGAAGTTGAAGAAAAAGGATGTTTTCAGGTATGTTAAGTTGTATATGCGGGTTCATTGTACAAAAAGAGCGTATACACGTGGGTTGGCTATACAAAAAAGTGTATATGTATGCACACACTTTCACAAGAGGAAAAGCATGTATGTGATGAAAAATTAAGGAAATTAAGGTGAAAGAATACCAAGGGTCAATACCATGGTATTAGCCCACAATATTGAGTGGAGTAATGATTATTTGATCCCATCTAAGAATACCACAGGTTCTAAGTGTTTTTTTGGTCCGAGGTATTGAGAAAGGCTAAAACTATATAAGGAGGAGAAGATCAAAGGGATAAGTGCACAAGTAATGAATATCTTATGAAGAGTTAGATCAAAAGAAGATATGCATGTTATGGGTTTCTGATGCTTTTCTTGATCTGGACTAAGTATGCACCTGAGTGTTTGATGATGGATGAGATCTAATGATGGATTAAGATCATAATGTCTTATCATTATGAGATCTGATAATGGATAGGCTAGATCTTAGTGCTAACAAATGTTTTGTGCTTTAAATGCTATGATATGGGTATATCTAAAGATGGGAATAGTTGCGAAATTATAAGTTTTTATCTGCAGATTTGTATGCTGGCTAACCTTGGTGAAGGTGTGTATACACGCTGGCTCGACACTTCCAAGTAGCATATGCAAAAGAAAAGCTTATTGTTCATAGATGACTGATCTATCTAATTAGTGTTGTTGTTTTATTGTTGTCTGTAAATGATGTCTTCAGAACTGAATGCATAAGGAGAACGAGTATGATTGATTGATTGATTAAGTGAGAAGGGTGATATTTGTTGCTGCATGTTTAGATATCTGTAATTTGATAGTAGATCTTTATATTGTTACTGTTTGGTACAATTTTGATTCATAAGTTTTTATGATTCGTAATTTTTGAGGTATAAGCAGGTTCTGTTAAAGGAAGTGGTGTATACACATAGGTTGGCTTCATTGAAGTAGCGTATACATTATGACACATGATTTTTGAGGTTACAGTTCATTCTGGTTGTTGATGCAATGTTCTTGGTTCAGATCTGTGTACTGGTTACAATGATCTATCTGTTCCAGTTGTTTGGTTGAATTTTGATTAAGGTTTGAATGAATGGTTGATTCAATTGTGTCAGAGGTTTAGTGATTGTTTGATTTAGTGTGTTATAGGTTTCAATGATTGTTTGATTCAATGTGTCAGAGGTTTCAATGATTGTTTGATTCAATGTGTCAGAGGTTTCAGTGATTAATTGATTCAGTTATGGTTGATTTAGAGATTTATGGTTGGGCTTCTGTTATAACAGAGATTGATGATTGAGTTTCAGTGATTGGTGATGCAGATGTATTTGGTGTGATGATTGATTTTGAGCTTCAATGTTACTAATGGGCCCAATGTGAAAATTTGATGAAACGTGGCCTTCATATTGTGTTGATGTGTACCAGGAGTATCCCGTATGAAAATTTGTGAAATGTGGTCCCTGGAGAAAGAGAGAAGGTCGTAGCCTTCTATAGGTAGTGCCTATGTACTAGTAAAAATATTGGCTAGTACAAGAGCTAGGGGATTGTATCTCCCTTCCAGTAGATGCTGGAGAATGAGAGAAGGTTGTAGCCTTCTACAGTTGGTTTCCTATGTATGGGTATGAGTCTGCACCAGTACAATAATATAAATAGATTATTATTTATATTAAAAGAAGACAGAGACAACAACAATAGGTGATTTTTCTCCCGCATTGGGTTTCCACCTTAAATCTTGGTTTTCATGTGTGTTTCATATGTGCGATGGTTTATTCTATTGTTAGTACACATGGTTAATGTTTAATGTTTAATAAAGTACTGATGCATTGATTAAAGATAAACATATGATGAATTAACTGAATCATAAGTTCACTAGATATATGCTGGTTTCCTTAAGAACAATTGCGTGCACATTGAGTTCCATTCACTGAAGTAGCATATATAAATCTGATTATGGAAATGAAAAATTTATTGAATTGTAAATACTGATTCAACCCCCCTCTCAGTATTATTTCCAACAATTTGTATCAGAGTGGGTCCTTTGGAAGAAGCTTGATTGATTGAACAAGAGCCATAGTAACAATGGGAAAGAAGAAAAAGAAGAAAGCACCTCAAAAGAAGAAGACATCTCAAAGGATATGTGACAGTGGGAGAGACGATTAGCCATTATTTGGAAGAGAATCTTTAGATTTAGAATCACCTCAGAATGAATATGAACAAGCAAATTAATTATCAGGTATGAATTTGTTGTCCTCTGGTGTTACATTTCTCTATTCATTTGAAGATAATGAATGTGACAACGGAACAACTAAATTTTCTCTTATGGGTGAAAGAGAAAGAAATCAAATAGAGGAAGATTTAGAAAAAATCACAGACATAATTAGAGATCAAAAAGATCTAATTGATAATAAGGAATGTGCCTACAAAGAAGAAGTTACCAGAATAAAAGCTCAGTTGGAGGAAGTAAACAAAGTAAGGAAGCAGTACAAGGAAAATCAAGATCAATGTCAAAGGCTGCAGGATGAAGTGATATCATTAAGAAATGAAGTAAATGAAAAGGATACAACAATCAAAAACTTAAAGATAGATTTAGTTACTATGAAAGTCTTGAAGCTGAGGTTGTCTCTCTAAAAGAAGATCTTGAAAATTCAAACAAGTAGAATGAAGAACTACCTCAAGCAGATGAAGAACAAGAAAATGAGATTCTCAAATTAAGACAACAAGTGGAAGAAGGAAGAAAAGTTGAAGAAATCATGAAGAAGTAGTATCTTTAAAAGGAGGAACAATATAAGGTTGAGGTAAATATCCTAAAATGTAAACTAGAAGAAAAGGATAAACTTTTATGATTTCAAGATAGTACTAATATTTTGGATGATATTCTTAGTAGTCAAAGGTCTCCTACCCTCAAATCTGGTCTTGGTTTTCATGAAACTGTTAAAGGTGAATCTAGCTCACAAACTGAAGCAAGGAACTCTAATGCAAAATCTGAAATTATCAACAAGGAGATAAGAGGTCAAACCCATCAACAACCAAGGAAAAAACATCTTCAAATAAGTCATTTACTCCTAACCACATAAGTTTTAATCGATTATTTCTTCTGATGAATAAGGTTGAACGTTTTATATGTCATAATTTTGGACATGTTGCAACCAGATGCAGAAGTAGAATGGTTCAAGGTAATGACCGTCACACAGAAAGATCATCAGCTTTCAGGTACTTCAAGGGATATTGTTTTTCTTGCAATATGTTTGGTCACAAAGCCATTTATTGCTATAGAATGAATGCGAAACATATAATATTTTATGCTTGTAACAAGTTTGGGCATATAGCAAAAGAATGCAGGAGCAAATTTCGTCCAACATACCAAAAGGAGAAAACATCATCACACTCTAAGGTATGGAAGAAGAAGGAATTACAGTCAGAAAAATGTGGCATAAATCAGTATACATATAGAACAGACTCAGGAGGAACTGAAAGTATGAAATTTCAATGTTTAATTCTCATACGCAGTTATCAAGAATACAAGTCATGTATATACGCGAGTTAGGAGATGCACAATCATGTATATGTTGATTTGATGTAGAAGAAGTAAGACAGACTCAGGAAAATGGGTCTGATATGGTTTAGTCAATTGTCAATTATCCTTTCTGTTTTGATTGATGATGATTACAGTCCGTTGATAATATGTAGAAGCGATTTTTACCCTCATAAGTTGTTTACAACTTGATGTATATATAGTTGATGATGATGCCTTGATGATCCTTACTGATATATGCAATTATCAGATCTGACAATGAACAGTTGGCACAGGTTCAGGGGGAGAATATGCTATGCTTCTAATAATGCATTGTTGGCATTATGTTTAGAAGTCTTTGGTACTTATGTTGTTTAAATGATACATCATGCTATGTTGCAGTCATGAGTTGCCTATGATGAAATCTCAGATGATACTTATATTTCTTGAGCCACATAATTGTTATTCAGAAGATTTATGGATGATTGTGGATGACCCTTTTGATGATGCATACAGTACATATGGTATTTTTCTTACATGGTGATCTTAATAAGGACAAGGAGAAGAACAAAACTTGAGTGCACAACTTCATTATTTGATAAGTGTCATTTCTTTTATACTGCTGCCATCATGCCTTCAAAGATGCATAAACTTCATATGGTGCAGTTATGGATGAGGATTCCTATAGTTCTTGGCTCTCACATGGTTGAGGATTGCTGTTGTTGATGGTATTAAGAAATCTTGACAAATGATTATGAGCTCATGGTTTTATAGATACATATTGCTATCTCTTTGATGGATGCACATTATGCTGGATACATGGATGATTACTTAAGTTTCATATTGATAAATATTGTTGGTTGGCCAAGAGATTGATGTTATTGCAGGTATCATGAATACATAGATATTTGAAGACATGGATATTCAAAGACATGGCTTACTTAGCCACATAATGATGATGACCTCAAGGATAATTTTAGGGGCGAATGTTCGCCCTTTGGCGAAATTAAGGGGTTTTAAATTTTTAGTGGGCGAATATTTTGTATCATAGTACATTTTTACAAATCACCTCAAATAGCCCACCTTATTTTAAGGGAGAGGGTAAAAAAGGTAAATTTAGCCCTTCAAATTAGGACTTACAACCTTCCATTCGCCCATTTTCAAGAATAGGTTTTATTTAAGTGAATCCTATGGGCCAAATACCATATTTATAAAAGAGGTATGGTAAATTAATAAAAATATAAATAAATGAGAAGTATGGTAAATAAATAAAACATTTTTATATTTACTCCATAAGTCACCTTATATACATGTAAGGGTGTAAACAAATAAAAATATAAGTAAAGTGGAGGTATGACAAATAAATAAAACGTCTTTTTATACTTACTCAAAAGGTATGGTAAATAAATGAAAATATAAATAAACTAGACGTATCGTAAATAAATAAAACCTCTTTTTATATTTAGTCCATAACCCTCGTTCTATTTTTTTTTTTTTATATTTACTCCATAAGTCACCTTATATTTACGAACACTCAAAAAATGGGTTAAATTTAGGTGAAACCTATGGCCAAAATACTATGGGACAAATACCATGGACTAGATTGTTATTAATACCATGCAAAAAACCATTATTAACCCTAATATTAGAATTAATAAAAATAAAAATGGCACATGGTATTGACCCATGGTATTCACCAAAGTGGCACATGGTATTGACCCATGGTATTCACTTGGAATGTAGCCTATTTAAATGGGGGAATTAAACCAGCATGTAGCCTATGCTAAGATTCACGAGGACTTTACAAAGTTTTATTATTTAGTGAAAGACTCGCCAAGATCTTACAAGATTTTATAATTGAGTAAAATATTCTAATAAAAATAAAAATGGCACATGGTATTGACCCATGGTATTCACCAAAATGGCACATGGTATTGACCCATGGTATTCACCTGGAATGTAGCCTATTTAAATGGGGGAATTAAACCAGCATGTAGCCTATGCTAAGATTCACTAGGACTTTACAAAGTTTTATTATTTAGTGAAAGACTCGCCGAGATCTTACAAGATTTTATAATTGAGTAAAATATTCGCCATGCCTGGTGAGAGATTCGCCAAAAAATTATCTATACATATTATATTATTGATAAAATCGCCTTCCATTTTTCCTATATACCATGGAGATTCGCCCATTTATTATATTTATAAATTTAGGGGGGGTTCTTAAAATTTTCCCTGGATGACTTCTTACTTTATGATGATAGGTTTGATACTCACATATGTTGATTATCATGGTTGATGCTTATCAGACGTGGGATGTTCCCTAGTGATGATACATGGTTGATATATTGAGGGTTCTTGTGGAAAGGTCATGCAGTTCCTGATGATGATGTTATGATCATAGATGATGACTATGGTTTTTTCACATACATATGATATGATATGAATGATTTTGTGTTACTGCTTGGAGATATGATAAATTCTTAGTTGATTCATGGAAGGTTATGATAAGGCTCTTTCTACTAAGGAAACATAGCAAGTTGATATTAATGAGATCAAGAGGATGAGTTGATATCTATACACACATACTTTGTCACGGGTTGATGATATTTACATTGTCATATATTGGGAACTGATGATGGACATATATAGGTTGCTGGTCTGGATGCGGCTGACAGATGCTTATGGTGCAGATCATATATGGCGTATGATAGTTTATGATGACTATCATGGTCTTATTTCGATATTTGGTCTTTGTTATAAATTTCATGTATGTCATTTGATGTAAAAGTCATGTAAATACCTATGATGTAATAATTGTCATATTCAGTCATGTATGGACTTTTCAGATCATGTCAAATATGTAATCCCACTTGGTTGAGTGGTTGAGTCATTTGGTATATCCCCACTTGGTTGGGAGATTGATGTATGTATGAGTCATTGGTGATAGGAAGGTCATACTCACATAGTTGAGTTATAGAGTCATGTTATTCTTTTGGAAAATATTTTTGTAGACTCTGCATGTGCTGAGGGGGAGCATGGACAGTATACTGCATCTAAACATGTACAAAGGGGGAGTTTAATCAGAGAATTTAGCATGTGCCTAGTGGGAGCATGATCAATGTTCATATTTGGCTGTTCATATATAGAAGTCTTCATTTAACATTGGTCAGTCATCCCTTTTCCCTTGATGTCAAAGGGGGAGAGTAGCTTGGTGTTTGGAGAGTAGCTTGATGTTTAGAACAACTTGGTGTTATTTATAGGTTGTGGTGACCAAACACCAAAGTAGTTTCCATCAAGTCCAAAGGGGGAGATTGTTGGCATTATGATGCATGTGTTGTACTTGATGGCAACCCACTTGTAGCAGAACAAGTATATGGCAACTAGATGAATCTACAGGACAGATAAGAGGTGACAGAATGATGGAACATAGATGAATCTATAGGTCAGAGGTGACAGAATGATGGAAGAGAATAATGGTCAAAGGTTTGATACAGGGAGATTGTTAGTGTGTGTTTTCCTTGATATTTGATGAATGAAATAATTGATAAAAGTATAAACAAGATGTGATAGAATGCATGGAAGTTGTGTTTACAGATGTGACAAAATGCAAGGTAGTTCAGAGAAATCAGTTTAGAAGTGATGTATGATGGAAAATCACATTATAACAAGTCAATTCAGAGGTAACAGGGAAATGGTACAGAAGAACAGGATGTTGGAACAAAGGACTATAGATCAAAATCAAGAAGTTGAAGAAAAAGGATGTTTTTAGGTATGTTAAGTTGTATAAACAGGTTCACTATACAAAAAGAGAATATGCATGTGGGTTCAGTGTACAAAAGGAGCATATATATATGCACAAACTTTCACAAGAGGAAAAGGACGTATGGGATGAAAAATTAAGGAAACTAAGGTGAAAGAATACCAAGGGTCAATATCATGGTATTAGCCCACAATATTGAGTGGAGTAATGAACATTTGATCCTGTCTAAGAATACCAAAATTTCTAAGTGTTGCTTTCGTCCGAGGTGTTGAGAAAGGCTAAAAATATATAAGGAGGAGAAGATCAAAGGGATAAGTGCACAAGTAATGAATATCTTATGAAGAGTTAGATCAAAAGCAAATATGCATGTTATGGGTTTCTGAAGCTTTGCTTGATTTGGACTAAGTATGCACTTGAGTGTTTGATGATGGATGAGATCTAATGGTGGATTAGGATCATAATGACTTATAATTATGAGATCTAATAATGGATAGGCTAGATCTGAGTGCTAAAAAATGTTTTGTGCTTTAAATGCTATGATATGGGTATATCTAAATACTGGAATAACCTGAAATTATAAGTTTTTATCTGTAGATCTGACACTGGTTCACCTTGGTGAAGGTGTGTATACACACTGGTTAGACACTTCCAAAGAGCGTATGCAAAAGAAAATATTGTTGTTCAGAGATGATTGATCTATCTGATCAGTGCTGCTATTTTACTGCTATTTATCAATGATGTATTCTTATATCTAAAAGTAGAACTGAATACATAAGGAGATTGAGTCTGATTGATTGATTGATTAAGTGAGAAGGGTGATCTTTGCTGATGTCTCTTTAGATATCTGTAATTTGACAGTAGATATTCAGATTGTTACTGGTTGGTACAATTTTGATTCAGAGGTTTTTATGATTCGATAATTTTGGAGGTATACACAGGTTTTGTTAAAGGAAGTGGTGTAAACACACTGGTTGGCTTCATTGAAGTAGTGTATACATTCTAACACATGATTTTTGAGGTTATGTTAGTTCCAGTCTTCGCAGCCTATCACCAGGGATCAACATGAGCTCTTACTATGTCTGGTTTTGTTATATGTTTTGCACATGATGTTCAGCACAAAACATGTCACAAATGTTTCTATCATAAGGATCTCCGAAAAATATTTTCAACGGCATATCACACTCCCATAACCGGTTCTTGGATTAGAAGAAATGAATGAGTGATTCTTGGTTATGCATGTTTTGAGGTCAGTTGCTGCACACAATGACAAGTTTAGTTCAAAATCAGTTTCTAAAAGAATGGTAAGGAATTTTTTAAAAGTGAGAGAGGTTTTTGTTCATCACATACCAAATAACAAAAATCTCCTTCAGTTTATGCATAGGTTCTACTATGTGGGAGATATACAGTGATATTTGGAGCTTATATTAAAACAAAGCAAAATTTTCATATTTTTTACTGTTTTAGTCATTTTAGTGCGGGACCATTTTACAGCAGATGGAAAGTAATTTTACAAAACCCAAGGAGGTTTTTGTTAATCACGAGCCATATAACAAAAACCTCTTTCAGTTTATTCACAAGTGTCATGGACTGGGATTTGTGACTAGATCTTTACAGCTCATTTTCATAGAATTAAATTTTTAATGATTTTCTGTTTTAGAGATGATTTTGCGGAACAGATTACGAGCTAATGGAAACTAATTTCCCAAATTTGAGAGAGGTTTTTCTCCAGAACTACCGTATATACAAACACCTCTTTCAGTTTTGCAACAAGTGTTATGGTTTAGGAGATACGAGTTCATATTCAGCACCTATTTTCAGAAATTCGGCCCAAGTTTAATGTAACTAATTCTATTTTGAAGAAAATGGTTGAGCTCAATCCCTTAGTACAAGGATGAGAAAATGTATATATTCTATGAATTTCATAGTGTAGGGGTTGGATTTTGGTAGAGAGTTGGACTCTTGGGAAGATTTTGGCACACTATTGTACGTATTTTTTTCATATTTTGGCTAAGGAAAGATCAGAGGTTTTGCAGCACCTGTTGGGATTCTTGTGGCTTTCAGTTCTTGATGGTGTTATCTCTCAGTTATTGTAAGTTTATTCATGTTTAAATGTATTCCATTCCCTTCTTATGCTTCTGAAACTAAATGAATGAGTAAATGAGGTTGAATTCATTGTTCACAGTGCTCTTCCTTTAAATTTGTTTAGTTTTACATGTTTTCGCCAGTTTGGAAAGGATCCATGTTCTCCTTTTCCCTCTTCAGCTCCTTGTCGTTCTGATCCATCCATACACCTGATCAAAGGCATCAAGACTATTGCCTACCTCGCCCCAACTCGAATTCTGCAAAGATCTGACCTCAATCCCCGGACCCAAAATTGGTTTTCCCGTTTCTCCAACAAAAAAATCAAAAATCTAAATCAAACTTTCCTATCTCTTTACTAACCTAAAATCAATATTAATTTTGAGTCATCTCAGCCCCTTTGAAGACCTTTTTCCGAGATAGACCCGGAGAGAGCCCTCTCCTGTCCTCGTAGGGCTAGCTATGAGGCTGAGCTTGGTTTGATGTGGCCTTGAGTTTTGCCTCCTTCAGCCTGAGGCAGATTTGAGCGCTAATAGGTTACAGTTGGTTTTGGTTGTTGATGCAGTGTTCTAGGTTCAGATTTGTGTACTGGTTATAGTGATTTGTCTGTTCTAGTTGATTGGTTGAATTTTAATTAAGGTTTGAAGGAATGGTTGATTTAGTTGTGTCATAGGTTCAATGATTGTTTGACTCAGTGTATCATAGATTTCAATGATTGTTTGATTCAGTGTGTCAGAGTTTTCAGTGATTGATTGATTCAGTTATGGTTGATTTAGAGATTGATGGTTGGGCTTCAGTTATAACAGAGATTGATGATTGAGTTTCAGTGATTGGTTGATGCAGATGTATTTGATGTGATTATTGATTTTGAGCTTCAATGTTACTAATGGGGCCAGTGTGAAAATTTGATGAAACATGTCCTTCATATTGTGTTGATGTGTACCAGGAGTATCCAATATGAAAATTTATGAAACGTGGTCATTGGAGAAAGAGAGAAGGTCGTAGCCTTCTGTAGGCTAGTGCCTATGTAATAGTAAAAATATTTGCTAGTACAAGAGCTAGGGGGTTGTAGCTCCCTTCTAGTGGAAGATGGAGAACAAGAGAAGGTTGTAGCCTTTTGCAGGTGGGTGCCTGCATACTGGTATGAGTCTACACCAGTACAACATTATAAATATATTATTCTTTATATTAAAAGAAGACAAAGACAACAACAACAGGTGTTTTTTCTCCCGCATTGGGTTTCCACCTTAATATTGGTTTTCATGTGTGCTTCTTATGTTTGATGGTTTATTTTGTTATTACTGCACATGGTTATTGTTTAATGTTTAATAAAGTACTAATGCACTGATTAAAGATCAACATATGATGAATTAACTGAATCGTAAGTTCATTAGATATACGCTAGTTTCCTTAAGAACAGTTGCATGCACACATGAGTTCCATTCACTGAAGTAGCGTGTATAAATCTAATTATGGAAATGAAAAAGTTATTGAACTGTAAATACTAATTCAACCCCCCTCTCAGTATTATTTCCAACGCTGTGTAAGGACCATAATACTTGGGTGATAATATATTATCCTTCTTAGCTTGGTTGAGGGACAATTGTTTGTATGGTTATAGCCTTAAAAATACCTAGTTGTCTACATCAAAACTTCTTTCACTCTAATGCTGATCTGCATGTTGTTTCATTCAATTTTGCACTAGAGTGAGGTTACCATTTAAGAGTTGGATAACTTGTTGTTGATGCTTGATGCGATATTCCACTACTTGAACCTTGGAATCTTCTCTTAAAGATGATGCAATGGATGGTGGATGATATCCATAAAGTACCATAAATGGGGTCATTTTTACGGAAGTATGGAAGGAATTGTTTTATCACCATTGAGCAAGAGGTAACCACTTGACCCATTGTGTTTGTTTATTTGATACAAAGAAAAAACTATATCCTTCCAAACATTTGTTCACTATATTAGTTTGATCGTAAGATTGAGGATGATAAGATGAGATATGAGCTAATTTAGTACAACGAAAAGAAAATAATTCTGTCCAAAAAATTCCAGTGAAAATGGGATCTGTATCACTTAAAATAATATTTGGGTTTCCATGTAGCTTTTGAATTGTTTCCATAAATGCGGTAGCAACTGTACTGTCTTTAAAAGGATGAAATAATGCACAAAAGTATGCATACTGGTAAGTCTATCAACTACCACCATGATGAAACTCTATCCTTTAGACTTGGGTAAACCTGTGATAAAATACATTGAGACCTCCTCCCAACACTGACTTTGAATGACTAAAGGTTGCAATAGAACTAAGACCTTAATTGTCTCAACTTTATTTTGTTGGAAAATCAAACATTCTGTCATAAACTTTTGAATATCAGATTTAAGGCGATCCAAAAAAAAATCATTCTTGATCACGTGGTAAGTTTTTAAAAGCTTGAGTTCCCTCCTAAGGGGGGAGGGGGGGGGATGGGTGTGCAATTCCAAAATAATATTTTGTTTGAGTTGGGAATTAATATAGATATATAAGTGATATTTGTACCATAATGAATCATTTTTCCAAATAAATGTATTAGATGTATTGTGATCTTGCTGCAACTTTTGAATGAGTGTCCACACCTCTTCGTCATTCTTCCGTTCATCCATTGATTCAGTTATCTAATTAATTTGGATAATAGAAATGGCACAAAGAAATGCTTTCACATCCTCATCCTTTCCTGAGAGTGTATCCACAAAAAAATTTTGCTTCCCTTTTTTAGATGATTTCAAAGTCATAACCCAACATATTTCTGACCCATTTTTGCTGCTCTTCTGAAGTAATCTTTTTCCAAAAAGTATTTAAGACTATCATGACATATTTTTACCTTGAAGTGTCTTCCCATTAGGTAAGGTCACCATTGATTTAGTGCATGTAGTATTGGAAACATTTCCTTCTCATAAATAGGATCATGTAAATACCTTACCTTGATTGAGCAAGATTTAGAAATAATGGGTCTTCCTTCTTGCATTAAAAAGCCACCAATTCCATTTCCTGAGGCATCACATTCCACAATAAAGGTTTTTGTGAATTTAGGTGTCGCTGAGACCGAAGCTTGGCACATTGCCTCTTTGATATGTTCAAATGCCTTAGTTTCTTATGGATTCCAAGAAAATGCGTCTTTCTTTAGTAACGTTGTTAGAGGTGTTGCTATTCTCCCATAATTCTTAACAAACTTACGATAATACCCTGTCAACTTGAGAAATACTTGAACGTTATTTAGGGTTATGGTGATTTTCCATTCCTGAATGGCTTTAATTTTGTTAGGATCTACATTAACACCCTCATGAGATACAATATGACCCAAATATTCCACCTCCTATACTCCAAAGAAACATTTGGAGGTTTTTTCATATAATTTTTTCTCCTCCAATAGTTTGAACACCTTGTCAACATGTTGAACATGATCATTCCAAGACTTGTTGTAGATTAGTATATCATTAAAAAATACTAACATAAATTTTCTAAGGAAGGGTTTGAAAATGGAATTCATCAAACCTTGAAATGTGGAAGATGCATTAGTAAGGCCAAAAGGCATGACCAAAAATTCATAATGACATTCATGCATTATGAATGCTATTTTAAGAATGTCTTCAGTCTTCATTCTAATTTGATGATATCCTAAACAAAGATTGAGCTTGGTGAAGTAATTTTCTCCATGTAATTCATCCAACAATTCATCAATGACAGGAATGAGAAATCTACTAGAGTAGACAAAGAAGTTTGACAAGGTTGAATTATATTGGCTTCTAGCATTTCTGCAACCATATGTTCAATTTCAATCTTTTGGGAATATGTATATTTGTAAGGCCTGATGTTTGGAGGAACACTTCCTAGAATCAAGTGCGTAGCATGATAATAATAAAAAATAGGTGGGAGGCCTTTGGGAGTCTCAAATACCTTGGAATGATTGTCAAAGATTTTTTGGAGAAGTGGAGAAATAGATGATTTCTATGTTTGAATCTCTAGTGAGCATAATTGTGCAATTGCGCCCCATTGGTCTTTATTCAAAAGCTTTGTCATACCATTAGAGCTAATTATCTTCCATGGTTTCCTTATGATACCCCTTAATTCAATTTCCTTTCCTTCCCAAGAAAATTTCAACAAGAGTTCTTGAAAATTAAAATCTATTGTCCCCAAAGATTGTAAATTGGACTCCTAGTACAACATCAACACCACCCATTAGAATGGAAAGCGTCAGACTATTCAACACATATTCCCCCATGGTTAGCTTGATATTATGGTGTTACACAATATTTTGTCACATCTCCTATTCACTTTCTGTTCTATATCCTGAATTGCAAAACATTGGCAATTGTACAACATATCCATCATGATATACAGACTAAAACCTTCCTAAAGAATGAAAGGAAACTGCCCTGAGTCAATTTTGAAGAAGGTTAACTAAAAACCTCATTTTTATGGTCAATGCATTTTGGTACAATGCCTGCCTATGCTGATGATAGGTTGCATTGTTCTACCTTAGCACTGCCAGCATGGGTTTTGATATGAAAACCCACACTGAACCTCTTCTAGCAGTTTTTACCAAACTAAAGGAGAAGCTTCGTGCACTAGAAACTTTGAGAACAACGAGATGCATATTGGTTGTTGTTGATATGGTCAAGCTCTCCCAATTGGACCTCTTTATCTAATAATTATGGGTTTTCCCCTTGAGATGTGGACCTTCCTCCCTCTTTTGTGAATCCCTAAATCCCTCTCCCTTCCCATAAATCAACTCCCTTCGATCCCCAAATGGTTGGTCATTGATTACTTCATTCCTACACTCAGATTATGCGTACATGATATCCATTCTAACTTGGAGAAGGAGTGCTTGAAGAGTATTTTCTTGGACTTGGACATCCACCAAAAGGATGTCTCCAACATCAAGTCATAGGTTGTATGATTCCCTTTTTAGCTTATTAATATATACATATGATGTTCACTTTCCATAATTATATAAATGTTTACGCTTTAGCTTAATTATCCTTGTTCTATTAAGTAGTTTATGATTGATGTATGACATACATTCTCTTATGGCTTGAATAGCTCTTTGATATTTCTTGTAGATACTTGGACGTGAAGAGAAAGTAAGAAGCGAACCTAGAAGAAAAGCATTCAAATTCATCTCCAAAGGATTGAGCGATTAGCATCAGAGTGAGGTAGGCCTCTCTCTCTCTCTCAGCCTTTGTTAAACATAAGCTAGGAAAGTGTATGTTAGTTAGTTTAGTTTGTTGCTAGACCCACTCATTGGGCTAGAGGGATCGCCTCTATCCGCAGAGGGGATTTACCTTCACAACAAAATGGCAACTCCACTGGGGAAGCTAAAGTCTCTTCATCCTCTTTTCTCATCTGATCTCTTGATAAATTTGACTGAACATAGATTTCTTAGTTCAAACTATATAGGTCTACATAATCACTGATTGCTACCTCAGAGTGCTAAGTCTGGATTGTTTGTGGAAATATTTTTTATTTTTTTCCTTATTCCTCACCCAACATGCTTTTTGATCTGACAGTCGCACTGCCAACGTGTTTTCTTTTGAAACAGTCGTGTTGATCCCCAGTTTAGTGCCAGTTTGGTCATAACAACCATGTTGATCTCAAAGATTGGCAAAAATTTAGGGTTTCTCTGTCAAATTCCAGTGTGTTTGAGCCCTTGAGGTCTTTTCCTTGTCTTGTGTGATTGGATTTATTGATGTTTTGTCTGATTACTGCTTTGATTAGAAAAAATTTGTCTTTTTGAGATTTCAAGTGTTTGAATGAAATTGGATTTATTTTAGGGTTTTTAGGCCATTTGATTGTCACTTGCTGCATGTAAGTGTCACTGAGTTTGTGGTTTGTTGATTGGTTAGATCTGGTTATCTGTTAAAATCATTCAAAAAATTGGTTTGCATTAGTTTCTGTTTGTCTTTTAGAAAGTTGCTTTTCAATTGTATTAGGTCATCTTGCATTTGAGATTCATGTTTGTTATTCATCAAGAATAGATTACATTTCTTGGTTTACTATCTGAGAAGAGTGAATTTGTTTATCTATTCAAGAGAGAAAAGTGAAAGACATTTTCATTGAGTGATTTTGGATTTGATTTGGTGTTGCTTTGGTTGGTGCATCATTTGCATTAGGAGCCTTTGAATAAAAAA
The DNA here is from genome assembly GCA_031772625.1 of Pinus tabuliformis. Taxonomy (NCBI): domain Eukaryota; kingdom Viridiplantae; phylum Streptophyta; class Pinopsida; order Pinales; family Pinaceae; genus Pinus; species Pinus tabuliformis. The sequence goes on from CM062816.1 coordinate 1,156,240,939, forward strand.
TTTAATTTTTTGCTTGAGTTAAATCTTAATTGCATTAGAGCATCTGAAATAAAAAGGAACATCATTTAGATAAAGTGCATCTTAGTGAAGTAAAATTCATTTTTTCTTTTGATAGATTGCATGTTGGATAGTGAAAGTGAAGTTTAGTTTTTTCTTTTGAATATTGCATTTGGAAAGAAAAGTTAGTGGAGGCATGTTGTTTGATGCATTCTCTTGTTTGTTGCATTGATTGATTGAAATCTCTTCCCTTGCTAGTATAGCATTCATCGAAGTGAAAAGTTTCATTTTCTCATATAGTTTCATTTTAGGATTCAGGCGACATTGTTTGAGCCCAAAATTGTAACATAATTCAACAACAACATTAAAAATTACTGAATTAACCTAAGGAGCATTTGGAACTTAACACAAGCATTTAGAGTTCTAGTCTAGAGACGTGTTCCAACGTCTATAAACCTAGAAATTATTGTTAACTGCTTGCATTGTATCCTGAGGGTGAAATATCGTTCCAGTACGGAAGTATATTGAATGTTCTCCAGTACTCTTGGGTATATCAGAGGCACCAAGTATGGCAAGTATATGGGAATGCTCTCATCAAATGGTTATGCATTAGAAAATGCTAACATGGACTTGTGCTCCTAGTATTGTCGCGTATGTATTGGGGGACCCCACTAGGTTGCTATCCTTTAGCCACAGGTAACCGAGTCAGCTGCCTTGTATATGTCATACACCAAACACAACATTAAGGGAGATCGACCACCATACGTTAAGTGCTTGGTTTTGGCTAAGGTGTATATTGCGGTTCATGGATACCTGCTAAACCCTCTTGCCTAGTACACCGTTTTGATTTATTTCTTGTTTTTAAGTTCTAAAATTTAACTACCCATGATAACATGAATTACCTATGTAGTTATCCTTGGCCTCACATTGTATGATTAATAGTAAATTTTAATTGAAGCTCAAATCAAAGACCCCCTATTGTTTTTGAGAGAAGGTCATCATGGCTGAATCACCGGGTTCAACTTATATATCCCCTTCATCATATAACATTGAAGGGTCATCATAAGGAGTCCATCCTAAGATTTCACTCTCACTTGAAGCCCAAGGTCTTGAACATGGAGTTATCTTGAGTATTCAACCCCTTGCTTCTCATCCTCCACCTCGAGACTCATCATCTCAGGAATTTGACCTAGAAACTCCTAAGAATCCATAGAGGTATCTATTATTCCCTATGAATCCGATTTTTGATCCATTGGTAATATCTCCTCAATGATTGTATAGTCCATACGATAATCCTAGGGTGCCTTTGGAGCTTTCTCCACAATCTTCGCAAAATTCCCCTCACCAACGGTTTCCACTCATGGCATAAGAAGGTGAGTTTCCAACCTTTTGTCGAGGTCCTCCTCCATAAATATCAACCACTCACACTCCTGGTATTGGCGATGATTCCGAATATAACTTTCTACCTGAAGGCTCTCCATATATGGGAAGTGTCCCACCTCCACCACCACCTGAAAATAGTGAACCTTTTTTCCCACCAGGTTACACCGCTTTGGCTCAATTGGTTTTAGGTACTCCAAGTGTGGTGAAGTAAAATTCTAAGTGCTGACACAAACAATTCCTCTAGCCCGAGAGTGGGTCTAGCCACAAACAAGAAATTCTATGGAATATTTCCTTAGGTTATAACCAATTAAGAGGGCCTACCTCTTAGTACGCTTATCCCATTTGGTGATGAACTTGCCTCCTTTCTCCAGTTATCTCCTGTTTCCTTCTTCGAGCACCTGAAACAAGTAAACAACAACAAACTGTTGGCATTATGGATAAAGTGTTGTCCTTGATGGCAACCCATTCAGGTGATAGATCACAGCAGCAGAGATTGATGATCAGCTATCAAATATTGAAGAAAATAAGGGGTACGCAGGTACACCTTACAGAAGGTGCGTACACGCAGGCCAATGTTACATAAAGTGCGTACATACCCGCAGTTATCCCGTTCAGGAGGTGCGTACCCCCAGTGCACACATTTCAAGGCAAAGAAAAGCACACGTGGGGTTTCTTATGTTTCACTAGCCGACGGTATTTGTGTTTCTATGGTGTCGGCCCGTGGTATTGATCCATGATTTGAGGAAGAGCTTTCCTATATAAAGCAAAGGAGATCATTTGGCTTGAAGGTGTGCTTGGGTTGAACATCTTATGAGAGCTAGATCTGAAATATGATGATCTCTTGGGAGTAATGTCTAGATCTAAATAAGGCGAATCTACTGATGGATTGAGATCTCTTCGGCGCATGATCAGATCTGTAGATCTGACTGTCTGGGTTATTCTTGAAGTCTTGAAATCATCTATGCCCGAAGGTACGCAGGTACAGTGAAAGAAAAGTGCGTACATATGCAGGAACGAAGCGTTTCAGGTGCGCCGGTACGCAGGCACAGAAGGGTTGCAGGTGCGGAGGTCCGCAGGCAGTTCAATGGACACAGAGTGGGGTAAGCAGGCGAGCAGTTGAGCAGGGTGCGTACGTAAGAAGGCGAGCAGTTGAGCAGGGTGCGTACGTAAGTAGGCGAGCAGTTGAGCAGGGTGCTTACGTAAGCAGGCAGTACATGGGTGAAGCTGCTTACTTCTCTTAAAATCTCTGTTTATCATTTTTATGATCTGGGTTGTTGAAGTGAGGTTTGGTTCTGATATTATGTTCAGATAACAACAGTGATTGAGTGAATGATTATGATTAACTTCAGTTTTGGATCGGTTTATCTTCATGTGATCTGATGTACTAGATCTGATTGATAACTCTCCTAATATCATTGTATATGTATGGATCTGGTGATTGGGTGATTCAGAAGGTTGTTTGATTATGAGCTTCAAAGTTGTTGTATGAAAATTGGATGAAATGTGGCCTTTCAGATTATGTGTTGTGCTTCAGTGTATCCAGTCTGAAAATTGATGAAACGTGGTACTTGGAGGAGAGAAGATTGTAGGTCAGCACCTACGTACTAGTATCTAAGCTAGTACAAGAGCTAAAGGAAATCTTTGGAGCATTGTAGCAGGTAGCAGCCTGCGTACTAGTAAATGGATTGGCTAGTACAAGAGCAAAGGGGGTTGTAGCTCCCGTGCTGGTATAAGACTGCACCAGTACAAAATATTGTAAAAGGATTTTCTTATTAAAGAAGATTGAGATGACTTGCAGCAGGTGGTTTTCTCCCGCATTGGGTTTCCACCTTATATCATGGTGTTCATGTGTGTGCCTTATGTGTGATGATCTATTCTCTATTACTGCATTTGTTATCTGATAATATGGTTGATAATTTTCTAATGCACTCATTGAAGATCAATTAACTTAATCATAAGAAGTTGTGGAAGTAGCATATATGAATCTGATTATGGAAATGAAAAAAGTTTTATTAATGTGATAATACTGATTCACCCCCCCCCCCCTCTCAGTATTATTTCCAACAATTGGTATCAGAGCAAGTCCTTTGATAGAAGCTTGATCGCTTGAAGGAGATCCGTAGAACAATGGGAAAGAAGCTTAAGAAGAAAGAAGAAAAAGAAGTCATCTCAGAAGAACTATGACAGTGGAAGAATCGATTGGGGATTAGGCATAAGAAGCTCTTCAGATTCAGAATCAGATTCAGAATCATTATCAGGTATGAATGTGTTATCCTCTGATGTTCCAGCTATATTTCCTTGTGAAGCAGATGGAAGTGATAGTGAAACTACTGAACTTGCTCTTATGGGTGAACAAGAAAGATATCAAATAGAGGCAGAATTTAAAAGGCTGACAGACAAAATTACAGATCAACAAGATCTATTGAACAAAAGGGAATGTGACTTCAAAGAAGAAGCTACCAAACTAAAGGCCCAACTAGAAGAAGGAAACAAGGTAAGAAAACTACTCAAGGACAAGGAAGACCAATGTCAAAAATTGCAGCATGAAGTGACATCATTAAGAAAAGAAGTCAACGAAAGAAGCACAACCATCAAGAAACTCAAAGATAGATCCAGCTACTATGAAACTCTTGAAGCCACAATCCTCTCACTAAAGGGAGATCTTGAAGAATCAAAGAAGTAGAATACAGATCTACTCCAAGCTATTGCAAAACAAGAAAACGAAGTCACCAGCTTAAAATCTCAACTAGAATGTGCCTTCCGAGTTCGTCAAATGCAGCAGGATTTGAATGAAGAACAAGAAAAGGAGATTCTCAAACTAAGGGAACAAATGGAAGAAGGAAGGAAAGTTGAAGAAGATTTGAAAAAGCAATCTCTTGAAAAGGAAGAACAGCTTCAGGTTGAGGTAAATATCTTAAAAGGTAAACTAGAAGAAAAGGATAAGCTTTTACGATTTCAAGATAGTTCTAAAGTCTTGGATGATATTCTTAGTAGTCAAAGGTCTCCTGCTATAAATACTGGTCTTGGTTTCCATGAATCTGTTGAAGGTGAATCTAGTTCACAAGGTGAGGCAAGGAACTCTAAAGAGAAATCTAAATTGATCAACGAAGAAATGAAAGATCAATCTCATCATCAACCAAGAAAAGAGATTCCTCAAAGAAAATCCTTTACTCCTCCTATGAATAATGTTGAATGTTATGTATGTCATAATCTTGGACATGTTGCAGCTAGATGTAGAAGAAGAAGGGTTCAAGACCATTATGCAGAAAGATCATCACATACAAGGTACTTTTATGGATATTGCTTTGCTTGCAATATGTTTGGTCACAAAGCTGCTGATTGTTACAGGAGGAATATGAAACATGTAAGATGTTATGCATGTAACAAGCTTGGACATACAGTTAAGGAATGCAGGAACAAAGTGTGGGAACCATATCAAAAGAAGAAAATGTCATCATCACACTTGAAGATATGGAGGAAAAAGGAAGTACAGTCAGATAAAAGTGGCACAGCACAATGTACAGACATACCAGAATCAGAGGGAGCTGAAAGTACAAAACTTCAGTGTCCTGAATCTCATATGCAAACTCCATAAAGGGAAGTCGCATATATACGCGAGTTGGATACTGCACAATCGCGTATATGATTGTTTGAAGAAAGGCAGTAGGGAAAGTAAAGTTGATCTATAAAGTACGATCTCTCGAGCACAAGATCAGATCTGGGCATCCGACTAACTGTGGCACGCTGGTGAACTGCCAATTCGGCCCTAATCAGAAGTACGCAGGTGATTAACGGTGCAAGTGCGTGGGTACGCAGAGCAGAAGAAGCAGAGCTGCGTGGGTACGCAGAGGAGAAACAGGAGGACTGCGTGGGTACGCAGAGCAGAGGAAGCAGAACTGCGTGGGTACACAGAGCGACAGAGGTTCAGGTGCGTATGCACAGTAAAAGTACGCGGCGCGATAGTAACTATGAGTGCGTGGCTTCAGTAGAAATACGCGGCGCGATAGTGTCTCTGGGTGCGTACCTACAGTAACAGTACGCAGCACGGTTGAAGAAGCAGTGCGTGGGCACGCTGTGCAGCAGAAGACTCTTTGCGGGTATACGCAGGGAAGCAGAAGGTGAATTGCGTAGCGACGCAGGGCAGATAAAGAACAACTGTGTACCTGTCTTAAATCATTTATTGGCTGACTCCTCTTATTAATCAGATCTGACAGATGGCACCAGTTTAGGGGGAGCATATGTTCTTAATGCATTGTTGGCATTATGGTCCTTGGTGATGATTCTTATGATTCATCTTGCTATGGTTATGAGTTGTTCACATGGTTCTTGGATCAGATAGTGCTTGCATGGAGTCTTTATTATTCTTAGCACATATATGGATGAGTATTGTTGGAGACATGATGATGATGAGATCTTACCTATATGATGATAGGTTGTTTCATACATATGTTGATTGATGCAGATGCTTCCTTTTGATGGCTCTTGGTTCATGTAGATCAAGATGGTTATGAATGAGTTGATGCAGAAGTACCTTGCTGTTGACAGATACTATGAAGCAGATCATACAGTGTTGTTGCTGATGTTTATCTTGGGTGATTGGTCTTTACTCATGATGTAATAGTGGGTCTCTATTGTAGTTATCTCTTCAGGTCATGTAACAGCCTATGTTTCCCCACTATGCCTGGGATGAATGATGTTATCATATGTAAAAAAAATTTTGATGTATCACCATTGTGATGAATGTATGCATTGAGTCGTTTGGTGATAGGAAGGTCATTTATGATATATAGAGTCATGTTCTTCTTGTAGAACATCTTTGTGCAAACCTTGCTTACAGTCAGGGGGAGCTTGAGCATGAATAGCACTATATTGCAGAGCAGACATCTCAGCTTGTTCTCAGAAAGACCATTATCAGATTGGAGCACCATGGCATATACAAAGGGAGAGTTCATTCAGAGACTTCAGCAGATCTGGTTTATAGTCAAGGGGAGCATGTTCTTAGGGGGAGCATACCCCTTTGCCCTTGATGTCAAAGGGGGAGAGTGATTTGGTGTTGTTTCCATCAAGTCCAAAGGGGGAGATTGTTGGCATTATGGCTAAAGTGTTGTCCTTGATGGCAACCCATTCAAGTGATAGATCACAGCAGCAGAGATTGATGATCAGCTATCAAATATTGAAGAAAATAAGGGGTACGCAGGTACACCTTACAGAAGGTGCGTACACGCAGGCCAATGTTACATAAAGTGCGTACATACCCGCAGTTATCCCGTTCAGGAGGTGTGTACCCCCAGTGCACACATTTCAAGGCAAAGAAAAGCACACGTGGGGTTTCTTATGTTTCACTAGCCGACGGTATTTGTGTTTCTATGGTGTCGGCCCGTGGTATTGATCCATGATTTGAGGAAGAGCTTTCTTATATAAAGCAAAGGAGATCATTTGGCTTGAAGGTGTACTTGGGTTGAACATCTTATGAGAGCTAGATCTGAAATATGATGATCTCTTGGGAGTAATGTCTAGATCTAAATAAGGCGAATCTACTGATGGATTGAGATCTCTTCGGTGCATGATCAGATCTGTAGATCTGACTGTCTGGGTTATTCTTGAAGTCTTGAAATCATCTATGCCTGTAGGTACACAGGTACAGTGAAAGAAAAGTGCGTACATACGCAGGAACGAAGCGTTTCAGGTGCGCCGGTACGCAGGCACAGAAGGGTTGCAGGTGCGGAGGTCCGTAGGCAGTTCAATGGACACAGAGCGGGGTAAGCAGGCGAGCAGTTGAGCAGGGTGCGTACGTAAGCAGGCGACCAGTTGAGCAGGGTGCGTACGTACGCAGGCGAGCAGTTGAGAAGGGTGCTTACGTAAGCAGGCAGTACATGGGTGAAGCTGCTTACTTCTCTTAAAATCTCTGTTTATCATTTTTATGATCTGGGTTGTTGAAGTGAGGTTTGGTTCTGATATTATGTTCAGATAACAGCAGTGATTGAGTGAATGATTATGATTAAATTCAGTTTTGGATCGGTTTATCTTCATGTGATCTGATGTACTAGATCTGATTGATAACTCTCATAATATCATTGTATATGTATGGATCTGGTGATTGGGTGATTCAGAAGGTTGTTTGATTATGAGCTTCAAAGTTGTTGTATGAAAATTGGATGAAATGTGGCCTTTCAGATTATGTGTTGTGCTTCAGTGTATCCAGTCTGAAAATTGATGAAACGTGGTACCTGGAGGAGAGAAGATTGTAGGTCAGCACCTACGTACTAGTATCTAAGCTAGTACAAGAGCTAAAGGAAATCTTTGGAGCATTGTAGCAGGTAGCAGCCTGCGTACTAGTAAATGGATCGGCTACTACAAGAGCAAAGGGGTTGTAGCTCCCGTGCTGGTATAAGACTGCACCAGTACAAAATATTGTAAAAGGATTTTCTTATTAAAGAAGATTGAGATGACTTGCAGCAGGTGGTTTTCTCCCGCATTGGGTTTCCACCTTATATCATGGTGTTCATGTGTGTGCCTTATGTGTGATGATCTATTCTCTATTACTGCATCTGTTATCTGATAATATGGTTGATAATGTTCTAATGCACTCATTGAAGATCAATTAACTTAATCATAAGAAGTTGTGGAAGTAGCATATATGAATCTGATTATGGAAATGAAAAAAGTTTTATTAATGTGATAATACTGATTCACCCCCCCCCCCTCTCAGTATTATTTCCAGCACAAACAACAACCCTAATCATAGACAAATTGTATTCAACCTACTTAACAAGTCAAGAAACATTAAGCCATAAACATGCGAGATGACATATTATGTAGGAAATCAATCGATAGTTGCATATATATTAAATTAAGAAGAGATTACAATCGTTGTCTTGACGTTGTTGTTCTCCTCCGACAAACCTGGGTTCCCACACACTTCTGTTAGCATTCCATGGTGGCCTAAGCAATGGTAGTTTTAATGCTCTTCCCTTTAGTCTTCACACTAAACCAAATTCACACTTCTCCCTCACACACAACTAGAGAGCTACAACTATGAATAACTTGCTGATTACTCCACAATCAAAACTTTAAGGAGATCCTAATTAGAACTAGCTTGTGCTTGGGAAAAAGGGAGGTTTATATAGCATGGATGGAAGGGAGATGGTTCCTCTTCTCATGGGACAAGGTCTTATCCCTTGAGGTAGTTCCATCCTAATAGGGGAAAGGAGCCCAAACTGACCTCCTTGACTCCATTTGGCCCAACCATTTACCAGGCTTCCGCTATGAAGCTTCTAAAGTCAGAAGCTTCAGCTCCTTATTTAAAAAAATTTCCAAAATAGGATCGACATGACTAGAACAAGGCTCGGTCGCTCTGGTTGGCACTAGGAACAGTTATAATCCATGCATATCGATGCGAGGAGGACACGGGTTATTAGCGTCGATCTTGTAAACTGGGAAAAATAGAAGATTTTTGGGAAATGATACAAAAGGGAATTATTCTGCTCATGAAGAGGGACACATTGGGATTTTCTTCATGAAGGGAAAGCATGTAGGGTTCACTGTAGAGATCCTCTAGGATCATGGAACGGGGAGTACAGGGACAACAACAAAATGATGTGTAACACCAAGTGCGTCTTGACCTTATCACAATCCCATTTTTTCGTCAGGCACCATGCCTACTTTTGCTCTGTTTGTTTCAAGTGTGTCCTCTCAAATTCCTATGAAAACTATAGTTTCTTCCGTTCCTGTAAAACTGATAGTTACGGTAGGGACAATTAATGTCCCTATAGGTTCCTTAGGTCCTCCATTAAGTGGTCAATATGTGCCACCACCTCCTCCATATGTACCTCCTATTTTGGGTGGAACTTATGTGAGTGGATCTAAAACTCATGCTACTGGAGTTAGTGAAAATGTTGGTAGTGTACCTTATCCTAGTGGATCATCTATTCCATCTAGATTAGGCCAAATCTTGTATCAACATCCTCTTTCGGCCCAAATACCCTACCAATGGATATACCCTCTATATGGCTGACAACAGCCTCAAACTCCACCTTTTACTCAATAGGAAGGACCCCAAATGTAGCTTAGTTCAAATCCCTCATTTAGGACATTTGGTTAATTTCAAACTAGAACCTATCAGTACCAACCTAGAACCCAACAAATTCCACAAGGAAATTTCCAACAACAACAACCTTATGGGCAACAAGGGCATTTTCAACATCCATTGCATCAACAAGGTCAACCCTTGCAACAAAAAATCAACCCTTGTACCAACAAGGTGAACCCTTATAGCAACAAGGTTAACCCCTGCAGCAACAGGGTCAACAATTTTACCATCAGGGTCAACATATGCAACAACAACCTTATACTCCATACTCTTCGCAAGTTGTTTATCCACCTTATGGTTCTCAATGGCCTATGACGGGTTTGTATCAACCTTACCCTGGTTAAAAACCACCTTTGTGGGGGGAAAATCCACCTTTGTACAATCAGAATACCTCTAAGTGAGGGAAATATCAAGCTCCTTATGGTCAAAATCCGCTACTTTGGGGACAAAACCCATACCAACAATGTTGGAATCCACAAGTTGAGCCTCATCAAAGGCCTCCCATGCCTTTCAATCCAAAATTTCCATTTCTAGCAACATTGGAACTATGGGATGTGTCAAGGATCACAAATGACCCAATACTCCATTCATTGTATTGGCCTCCGATTCCCACTAAGATTCCTGGCAATAGTCAGAAATTTGAAGGAAATTCTGGAGAAGACCCCTAGGCCCATGTTATGACTTACCATTTATGGTGTTCATCCAATTCTTGGGTTGATGATTCCATTCATCTACATCTTTTCCAGTGAACCTTGACAGGGGCTGCCGTGAAATGGTACATCAAGTTACCTCAAGGTGCCTATCAAGACTTCACCTCTTTGGAAATGGCCTTCCATAATCACTTCTAGCTACCAATTTGATACAAAACTGGTACCCATCTACTTACGTCTTTGAAACATAATACTGCTACCCACATCTCTGATCATATCCATGAATGGAAACATTGGCGTTGCCTTATCAAGTTCGATATACCTGATGAAATTTTAATTGAATGGTTTGCCAAATCATTCATTAATAAAATTGGCAAGGACATAACTATGGGTGGTTGTGTGACCAAATATCAAGCCATTTCCTGTGCCCAATATTTAGATTTGGTATATTCCCAATCTAGCACATTATATGATCTCTTTCTTGATGCTCCAAGGCTATATACGGATCTCGCATCTTCCAATCCTCTAGAGGTACCACCCGTCGATAGTATTATTGGGCCAGTGAATCAAAATTCTAGTAAATATTCTTCAAATCAGAAATCCGTTTCGAATACTGCATCCATCTCTCCATCAAATACCTCTCAAAATCCTAGTAAAACCTTCGAGATTAATGCCATTCAGTCTACCACAGAAGAAAAAACCTCAAAAGGTAAAAATAAGGGTAAAGTAAAATCCAAATATGATACCTTGAAACATGATCCTCCAAAATCGTCTGTTGATGAAGCATCTAAATGTAAGCCCAAATATCCTTGCCTCATTTGTGAGGAAGATCACTATACGAAGGATTGTCCCTGTCGTGCTGAATTTAGTCATTTGCTAAAAGGCACCCAAGGGAAACCAACTGTACTAAAAGAATCTTTTTGATCACAATAAACCCAATTGGTAGAACAACCACAATCTTCTATATCTTTGGGTTCTCACGTTTATGTGAGTGGAACAACACCTATTTCTGTTGCCACTTGGTCAAAAGACTATCTGACTCCTCCCAAACAATTTGTGGAGAAAGAAGTTACTGATACACCTTCCACTTCTAGTCCACCCAGTTCCGGTCCTCTTCATATTGAGAGATCTAGTAATGACTCCATTATCTGACCACCTCCCAAGGGTGTCCTTCGAAAATCATCATACAATCTGAATGCGCGAGGAACCCAACATTACAATATTGTCGAAGATTTATCTCAAGCACCTTCAATGATGTATTCCTTGGAAGTTCTCTAGAGTTTTCCATCATAGCAACAAGCATTATTATCCGCTATAGGAGGAATTGACCCTACTGACTCGAGTATGATTAATTTTGACCTGGAAAATCATGTTCCACGTCTTCCGCATCAATTTTCATTTTTAATCCAAGTCATTATCAAAGGGAAGATGATTGACCGGACTGTGGTTGATGAGGGTGCGTCCACCTGCATCATGTATGTCTTGTGCTGGAAAGCTATTGTCTCTTTGCTTCTCTTCCAACCTCCTAACACCTTAGAAGCCTTCGATGGTAGCGGATCCCGTCCATCAGTATTATCACAAACTTTCCCATAACGTTGGAGGGGAAAACCGTTAACTTATAAGTAGAAGTAATTTATTCCAATTTGAATTATAACCTTCTATTTGGTCATAGTTGGACTCATGCTATGTTTTGTGTGGTTTCTAATTTGTTTTGTGTGCTCCGTTTTCCTCATGAGGGGAAAATAGTCACCGTTGATCAGATAACCTTTTTCTCTTCTAGCTCTTTGAATGGAAATGTGCCATATGTGGGAAATATTGACATCGCTTATGAGAGTGTTCGGGAAGTTATTTTTAAATACTCTTCTCTTATGGGAAATTTTTCCCTCCCACCTCCAAACATCGCTTCTATCAACATGATCTCCACTTCATACGATCCTTGGATCGTTCTTTGTCTTGATCAGGTTGATTCTTTTGGCAATGTCATGTTGCTTAGCCTAGTATAACAAACCTATCAAGTTGTTGTTTTGGCTTCAGCGGTCACTTTTGAAAGTCATGATAATTTTAGTAGGCATATAGATGCATATTCACAATTCCCTTGGCTTGGTTCTTGGGATTCTCCATATCCCTTGAACAAGATATTTCCCACTGAGAAGAGTATCACTGAGGTTATGTCTCTTGAAGAAAATCCATGGAATGATGCCCATCATCATTCCTCGTTTCTCTCGATCCTTGGAGGGATTTCATCATGTTTAGATACCTCTGTTTCCCATGCACAAACTCATCAACTTCAAACGACTATGTTGGTACATGAAGTTTTGTCTTAGGGAAATATGGGGAATATTACTGCTACCTTTTCCATTGACATTTTTGTCCAACCTAAGATTGTAAAATATTTCAACTGAGGGGCTCTTTTTCTCATGATGAGCTTAATATTTTCTTGTTCTCCTTCATGATCCCTTCTCACTGAGTCTTTACCGTTCGCCCATTATCGCAATGGGATATTCATCTTATGACTCGTAACTCTGACTCGCCTGAAGGGCATGGGGGAATTGTCATTTATGTGTGTCATTCTATTTGGCTGAGTTGATGCTTACATGTCATGCCAAAGGTAAAACTCCAGTTTTACTCTCTGTTGATCAATCACACGAGTTCGCAAATGGGCTCCATCTAAAAAATTTTATGCATTTCTCGTGTGAATACTTTTGTACATTAGTGTGTTTTCATTAGTGTAAAGTGTGGTTTTGGTGTGTTATTTCACTTTTGCAAACATGTTTTCTTTGCTTACCTCATTCTCTACTTGGTTTTCAGATTTCATCCAACCATTACGTTAATTTTCCTGATGGTGCTTGTCGTAGTACACAAAATCTATCTTCCATTGCATGGGCAATCTATGACCCTAATGGTGAGTTAGTGAATTTACAAGGTATATGTTTGGGTCATACAACTAATAACATTACCAAATATAGTGTGGTAATCGAGCTATTGTAAGAAGCTATTGCTCTTGGCATTAGAGAGTTAATCGTAAAATTTGATCCACAACTCATTGTACTACAAACTAATGGACAATATTCAGTTAGAAACCCTGAAATTTTGAGAATGTATTTTTGAGTTTGTCTCTTGGAACGAGAATTTGATTTTATTAGTTATCATCACATTCTGAGATGCATGAACACATTAACATATGCATTGGCTAACCATGCGTTAGATAGACATTTGCAAAACATGTAAATCATAAAACATCACATAATAGACATGGTAAACAGAAAAAGATGTATATGTATCTATATATATATATATATATATATATATATATATATATATCTATATATATATATATATATATATATATATATATATATATATATATATATATATATATATATATACACACACTTGCCTCATTCTCTACTTGGTTTGCAGATTTCATCCAACCATTACGTTAATTTTCGTAATGGTTCTTGTCGTAGTACACAAAATCTATCTTCCGTTGCATGGGCAATCTATGACCCTAATGGTGAGTTAGTGAATTTACAAGGTATATGTTTGGGTCATATGACTAATAACATTACCAAATATAGTGTGGTAATCAAGCTATTGTAAGAAGCTATTGCTCTTGGAATTAGAGAGTTAATCGTAAAACTTGATCCACAACTCATTGTACTACAAACTAATGGACAATATTCAGTTAGAAACCCTGAAATTTTGAGAATGTATTTGTGAGTTTGTCTCTTGGAACGAGAATTTGATTTTATTACTTATCATCACATTCTGAGATGCATGAACACATTAACATATGCATTGGCTAACTATGCATTAGATAGACATTTGCGAAACATGTAAATCATAAAACATCACATAATAGACATGGTAAACAGAAAAAGATGTATATATATATATATATATATATATATATATATATACACACACACATAGTTGGCTATTCATCCACATGGTTCTCATGATAGCACATAATAGCCCTGATGACTCCACCCAATAGCTGACCCAGTATAGCGGAAAACCCTATAGTGTGTCTCTAGTACCGCAATGGCACCTCATCTATCGAGATGTACTCTGGAATGCCCCTAGTTAAATCTTCTAGGTTACGCTCTACCTCGACAATCAGATCTGATCCCTCCTCATAAGGAGTCTCCTCAATCTCTCATGCCACTCGTCTGGCTATCAGAGAACCTTTGGATGTCTCTCTGGTTCCACATCTAAAAATCATCATAAGTCAAATCTCAGTACACTTACAAAAAAAAATCAAAAACTTCAAAAACTTTGAAAAACAGTTTTTACTTGAATTAGCCCACGGTGCTCCTGGTAGAAGTGGAAAATCTGGATCTCCTCAGAAATCCATTACTACATATGCCCAATCATCAACCATGATTAGTTGTTGATTCAACCATCTAAAAAATGCCAGAGGGAATGGCATTTGCTGACCGCCTCCATTTCGAGGCATCAACTTAGCCCATATGAGTAATCGTGGATCTCTTGGTTCTAGTGCATCCACTTCTAACCACTGAGAATGAAACAATGGCATACGTTCTAGGAAGAACATCACCAAAATGAATATGAAACCAAATTGTTTTAGACTCCCTGATGTGCACTTGGTAAGTTGGCACTTCATGCAAACCAACAAACCCGCACTTTAATTGAATACCATGGGATTCAGACACTCGATTACATACTGGAAATGTTTGTTGCCTCATACAATTCCTAAGCCCCAACTATTCAGGCCATAATATGTAGGATTGTTTGTAGTGGGAGGTTTGTGATGGTCTTTATATCAATCTTCCCACTTTGGGTTTTTTTGGTCCCTGGACATTGCCTTGCAATCAGCATATCCATGCTCTCTCCTCCAGTGCATGAACCGGACTACTGAACCTGTTGTTCGTTTCTAGATAAGCCTGTAATTAAATAGATGTCTGCAAAATCTATTTCGAGTTCTTGGTCCCTGATCATGAATAGTTGGTAATCCACATCTCACCAGCTAATCAAATGTTGCAATAACTCAGGTTGGGATCTAATCTGAGGAATCCTTAAGAACTTAAGCAATCCACACGCTCATAACACATCAATATAGTTTGGATCTTGAGTTGCTTGATGGTCTTTGACTTCATGTCCTCTTTCTTTCCAGTCAAACACCATTTTGGACTGATTATCCCATGGGAAACCAATAAAACAACATTTCTGAGCTTCCATGGAGAGAAAATCCAAGAAAAAATATTCAACATGGAGGATTTAAAAAGCTTTATCATACCAATAGAGCTAATTATCTTCCCTGGTTTCCCTGCAATACCCCTTAATTCAATTTCCTTTCCTTCCCAAGAAAATTTCAAGAAGAGTTCTTGAAAATTAAAATCTATTGTCACCAAAGATTGTAAATTGGACTCCTAGTACAACATCAACATCACCCATTAGAATGGAAAGCATCAGACTATTCAGTACATATTCCCCCATGGTTAGCTTGATATTATGGCTTTTCTAGAGCTAATTGTAAAATTGCGCTCCATTTTTATTTCTTCAAAATATTTTCCATACCATTAGAACTAATTATCTTCCATGGTTTCCCTATGATATCCCTTATTTCGATTTCCTTTCCTTCCCAAGAAAATTTCAAGAAGAGTTATTGAAAATTATAATCTATAGTCCCCAAAGAGTGTTAATCAGACTCCTAGTACACCATCAACATCACCCATTAGAATGGAAAACAACAAACTATTCAATACATATCACCCCATGGTTAGCTTGATATTATGACACTTTCTAGAGAAATTTATAGTTCCTCCATTTGAAACCATCACTTTAAACTCTGGTGCTGGATATAGAAAGCCATTCAATTCCTTGGTTATCTTACAATGAATAAATTCTAGGTACTACCCAAATCAATCAACACTATTACCTTTTTCTTCTTGATATGTCCTTCTATATTAAGAGTTTGAGGAGTGGTAATTCTTGCCAATGCATTACAAGGTATGGTTGGATTCATTTCTTCTTTCTCTAGGGTTGGTTCCTAGTGTATATCCTCTTATTTTGATTTTTCTTGTGCCTTTTCTTCCTCCTCTTCACAATCTATGTAAAATCATTTCTTCTCAGCACACATATGACCTTTAGTATATTTTCTATCACAACTGTAACAAATCTCTTTTTCTATTTTTTCCTTCAATTGTTGTGGTGTGAACCTTGTAGGTTTTGGAAGATTAGGAGCAACACCACTTCCATATTTATAGTTGTTAGTGGTAGGCTTCCTTTTTTCCATAATTTTGCTTTCAACTTTTCTTGCCACCCTGAATGCATTCTCTAATGAGTCAAGTTCCCAAAGAAGAACCTCATGTTGGATGTTATCCTTCAATGTCCCTACAAAGACATTAAGCTTGTGTTCCTATGGAATATTAATTACACTGGTACTCAAGTTTTGGAATTCCTCAATGTGCTCTGCCATTGAACCCTTTTGTTTGAGATTGATCAATTGGATAAAGAAGGTGTTTCTTTTTGTATCCTCATAATGTGCTATCATTTCCTCCTTAAAAATTGACCAAGTGACAATTTGTTTATGATTAAAAAGCCATCGATAACATACAAATTTATTGGGTTATAAATATAAAGATCCAATGCATACCTTTTATGTGTGCTACACATTATGTAGATCAAAATATTGCTCCATTTCTAGTATTCATGTTACTGGATCCTTACCATCAAACTTTCTCATATCGATCTTTGGAATTTGGTTGGTCTTCAATCCAAAGTTACAGTCTCTAAAATCATGATTAACATTCCTGTTGTTCTCATCATGAGTTTTATGGAATACCTTTTTGCCATTAGGAAGCATTTCTTGTAACAATTCCGTCAAACCTTCCTTCAAATCTTCCATGTTTACCTTCAAACCATCCATCTTAGCTTCCATATTTGCTTTCAATCCATCCTTAAAACCTTATATGTTTGATTTTAATCCATTATTCAAACCATCCATCTTAGCTTCCATTTCATTTTTGGTTACCGTTTGCGGGAGCGAAATTTGTTGCACTTGGTCGCATATCACATTGCATTTATTCTTCTTCTTCATGTGTCATAGTAAATATTTTTGTTTTCTTGCTAGGAGTATCCATTTTTTTGTTTTGAGGCATATTGGAACCAAATAATGATATCTATGATTTACTATGCCCTTTGAATTAATTCATCCTATTTTTTCAAGCAAAACTTATGCAAATTTAGAAAAATACACACCTTTTTCTTCTTTCTTTTTGGAGATTTATATTAAAACTGTTGTATCTATGAAATTTTGGCCTCCCAAGGTCTAAAATTTAGTCCTGTGGTATCACTCTAAGTCTTCTTTCCAATGCCACATGTCAGACAAAAATTGGATTCTTCAATACAAATTTATACCAAATCTCCCGCGATGACCTGATTAGGTAATGGTCCAGTAAAGTGAAATTGTATGGGATTCCACATGTCACTGTTTCAACCGTCAGCCTTGAAATTGATACCAGAGAAACTAATTTTTGTACACATTCAAAAACTTTTTATTGAATTCAAATCATATTCTTGAAATGAAATTTATGACGATTTTCGCTAGGTTGGTTGTTTGATACTAAACTTTGGAACATGCAGAAACCCTAACATCTTTGGACCTGTTGACGGTACTGGACCCGCCAACATTAAGGGGATCCCCCTGGTATGAAGTCCCAACTAGACCTCACACCGTTTTTTGTGGGAGTCCCGTCTAGTATGATGGCCTAGTTGCCATTATCTTAAGGATTTTCCTCAACTATTTCTTGTCAGCACAAGAGAGTGGTTCACTTTTTCTTCGAGAAGTGAGGTTCACATGCCTAGTGAGTTCAAGTGTACTTGTGTCAATCATTCTTTCACTGTGAGGGGAAGAGAGTGAAGGTGAGTTCCAATTTGAAAGGGATCAATCCCAACTCGGCTAGGAACACACAACATAAAAGGACATACACAAATTTCGATGGAGTTGTCCACTCAGATGCGGTAGTCACAACATACAAGGTAAGATAACACATACAACACTCACAGATTAGTCCAAGATGAGTGAAGCGGTTGTTAAAAAAAGGTTCATATGAAAGGTCTGTCTGATGTCTACCAGAGTAACCAACATGGACGGGACAACATTAACAACATATACAACACATATCCATTAATAGATTATGCATTGCAACAAATGAATCAGTTCAGATGTAGAACACACATTAAAGAAACATGCATTACAAGTGTTAAAGATCAGTCTTACAATAAATAAAATACGTGTGAAAATGTGTTGGCCTGTTGACAGACTTCTGAATTAAGCGAAAGTTCCAAGACACATCGTTACACCATACATCACTAACCCCGTCAGCGGGTCGTTGAAGACACTACTTAATCCTCAAAGAAATGATTACAGACTCTCTTGGCTATGTGGGAGGAGCTGAGGTGAAAAGTCCCTTCATGTACAAATGAGGGGGGTATTTAGAGCCAAGGGTGAAACTGACCCTTGTGGTTGTTCAACTAACCTCATGACTATTCGACTTCCATGACTTTCTGACTTACATGACTCTATGTTCAACAAGTGGGTCTCTTGGACTTCCACATTACATCACATTGATTGAAAACAAGTCCATAGTAGATATGTGGGAAACATGACTCATGACTTGAATCGACATGACTTCACATGACATTGCTGGTACATTCATGCTGCTGCTGGAGTGCATGTCGAGTTAGAGTACTGCTGAGTGATGGATGTCTTCATGGTGTACCATAGCTTCACCTCCACATGGAAAAGTGTGCAGATTCTTCGATGGTCCTTAGTTCACTTGATGAAGCTTTAGCAGGTTGTTCCTTGCTTTCATGCTGGAAGGATTGACAAGCTCACTTGTTAAGGAAGGTGTATGTTCATCACGTTCGTCTGCTTCGTTCGTTCGTCTATTGGTGAATCTGTCCATCTGTATGTGCTCCCTTTGTTCATCCCATTCATCGTCTTGACATGTTTGTTGGTGTACCTGTACCTACAGTAACTCATGAAGAGACGACATCAAATCCAAAAACTCCTAGTCTACCATGACACATGATCATTCGAATGCAAGTGCCTAGGAGAGGCAGTAGGGCTGTGATGCAGGATGATGGATTCAGGAAAATGCTGATGAAAACTGCACAAGAGTCACTTAGAGATGGAGATAGGTGATTTGAGTTGACAATGATTGACTGCAAGGTCTAGATTTTCTGGGAGGTAAAATTGTGCAAATTTTCGGAGGAACAGTCCAGGTGTTGGAAGGCAAGGTAGGCATGCTCTTTGCATTTTTGAGAATGAATAGTTAGCAGGGGCTAGACAGCCAGATTTGTGCAATTTTCCAGAGGAACGGGCCGGGATGCAAGAAGGGTTAGCAGGTAAGGATTGCACTATTTTTCTGGGGAGCTACCTGGGAGATTGGAAGCAATATCTGCACAATTCCCAGAGGGAACTACTAGTTGGCTACTGGGGTCACTGGCAGCCAGATCTACGCAATTTCCTGAGGGAACTACTAGTTGGCTGTTGGACTCACTGGCAACCAGATCTGTGCAATTCCTAGAGGGAACTGC
The DNA here is from genome assembly GCA_031772625.1 of Pinus tabuliformis. Taxonomy (NCBI): domain Eukaryota; kingdom Viridiplantae; phylum Streptophyta; class Pinopsida; order Pinales; family Pinaceae; genus Pinus; species Pinus tabuliformis. The sequence continues at coordinate 1,156,260,625 of CM062816.1, forward strand.
TAGTTCTCTGCTCAGTCATTGGAAGAAGAAACTACGCAATTCGTAGAGGGAACAGGCAGTCTTCTGCTCGGAGCTGCTGGATGGGAAAATTATATTAAGGCCATGAGGCCGGCTTGTTGATCATCTCAATGCAATTTCAGAGTTGAGCTAGCTGATGGGCAGCGGGAGGCCTTCTCATGAGAACTGTGCAATTTCTGAGATGAACAGTCGGTCGACTGTCTGGGTGGCCAACATGAGTGTTGATTAAATTTCTTGTAGGCAACACAGCTTGAAAGAACTAGCTTGGTGCTTCTGCGTTGTTCTGGTTGACAGTCAATCGAGTCCAAAGCAGGGTGATGGTCTGGCTATCATTGAGGATTCTGGTCATTAGAACTTTAGCAAAAATGACTAAGTGTGTGAACAGTAGAAAGATACATAGGTGATCATACAGACACACACTTGCATGACTTGACGACGAAATGACCAAACCATCTGGATACACATGTTCAGCATGACATACTAACGGTGCAAGCGACAAGCGCGGCACTTGTGATTGATCATTCATGATCGAGACGACGCTTGCGCGATAGTGAATATGACTCTGTGTGTGAGTGTGATATATGCCTTCATGTAAAACACAACAAACACATACGAAGCAAAGATTTCGAGCGTAACCAGAAAATGGTCACAAGCATGACTTAGACATCAACATGCAGATACTTGAGTGCAATAAACAGGCAAGGAGAATGTAAAGACTCAGATGAGCTCGCGGAGTGAACCTGAGTGTGTGTAATCATCAAGTGAAACTCTCCAAGGGAGGCTCTGAAATTGGTGCAGGCCAAAATTTTGGAGGGTGGTTGTAGCCACTACAACACTTGGTGACACACTGGTAGAACTCCAACTTCTCTATTTTGGTTCATTGCTAGCACAAGGCCTTGGTATTTTGGAAAGTATTGAATTGTTGTGCAGTTTACTTTAGTTTCCTCATTTATCCCATGGACATACATGGTTCACCCTTTGCAAACTAAGTCAAACACAATGAAAATTTCAGCTTATATCTCAGTGTTTCGAATCTGGGAAGGGTAGTCTAGCTCGTGAGTTGAATATTTTCAGAGTATAAGTTTTCATCTCCAGTGTTGCTCCACTACCAGTTGGCTTGGACAGTACCCTGGTGGAGTCACATAGGAACACACACATTTCTCCACTGCCAGCGAGCCTGGTCAGTACTCCAGTGGAGTTGCAAGCTTCAACTCTCTGCGCAGGAATCCTTTCTCTTATTTCACCTTTGTATTTTTAAGAGAACTGTGCATAGGCACTCATTTATTTTTGGGGCAGAAGAGGGATCTCGACTTATTGAGAGTAGAAGAGGTTGTTCCTTCAGAGAAGCATGTAAGACCTATGACATAGGTTTTCTCATTTAGATTTTCCCCTTCTATGTTTCTACTAATTGGATTAACTTCAGCATAGAGAGCAGAAGGCTGAGTATAGGAATGGGGCTTCCCAGTGTGGAAACAGATTCACGGTTGGACCAAAGATTCCCTTACAGACTAATCATATTTTCTGTCAGGACTTCATTGGCCGAAGGTTGTAACCAAGCACATAGAAAATGGACACAAGACTAGCCAAGTGCTGCAGTGTGACAAGTCTCTTTGAATTTCAGCCACGTACTCTATTCAAAAGCCAGAATGTAGTAGTTGGAAACACTTATTTCCGGAAACAAAAATAGTAATATATCAAACAAACAAAATGCACGTGAAAAAAAATAGTAATTAGAATAAAACAAAGAAAAAGCAAAGATAATAAGAAAAACAAATCAAATGAAACAACAAGCAGCAAGCAAACTATGTACATGGCACAGGCGTGGCTCAACCTATTGGAAATAATGCTTGAGATCTTGGCTGTTAACAGGAAGGTTGTCAATCCTCCTATTGAGTGATCACAAATGATACATGTATGGTCCAAGCTTCTCGTGAACTGTGTACGAGCCAATCCATAGGGACTGGAACTTCGTATGTTTTCCTTTGTCTTCATGGGGTTTATCCCATTTCAAAACTAAGTCATCCACATCGAAGATAGATTTCCTTGCAAACTTCTTATTGAGACACCTCTTGATACGTTCTGGTGGAGTATGAATTTTTCTTTTTCTTTCATCCTTTCTTCCTGGAGCTTATGGGGAGCATCCATCCTATGCTGAACCAACTGGAAAGCCTTGCCTTCGGAATCTTGGGAAAGTTGAAGAGTAGGCAAGTAGATATTTGGCTAGAGGATGGCTTCTTTACTATAGACCAGGAAGTACAGTGAGGTATTCAGAGAGGGCTTAGGTGTTACACGGTAAGCCCATAGTGAATTTGTCAGGGCGGTATGCTAGTTACATTGTTAAGAGAAAACAATCTTCTTGATTATACATATGAGATTCTTATTTGTAGACTCTACTAGACCATTTCCTTGTGGGTAGTAATTCAATGAATGCTTTAACACAATACCATTTTGTAATGCAAATTAATAGAGTTTCAAATGTAAGTTTTAACATCGTACATAAATTACTTGCATACGAATTCTAAAACATAGAAAATAAACAATGCAAGAGCATAACACATAAAACACATATACACAGAGATTTTCCCCTAGATCCCAAAACCGGGACTACCAGCTTGATTTTTCATTATGTTTCTTTCAATGTTACAATACATATTTATACATGCTAAAGCATCCAATACCATGGACCAAAAACCATCACGTCCAAAACCTTGTGCAAAAATCATGCACAAAACCATAGTTAGGCCACCCCAACCTAATATAGGGTCCAAAAACAAAATTTTCTGGGGCGCTGCCCTGAACCCCATAGAGTGGGGTTACTTTCACCCCTCAAACCCCCTGTGACCCCCTCGCTATGTAATTGGCTCAATGAAGGGGGTGCTCTGCCCCCCTTCTAACCCCCCAGTTAACTACGTGGGCTAGTCGTGGAAAGAATATAACACAACCCAACATTCTCCCACCTATTGTTTTCTTTCCACATGGGGCCACAAGAGAGATTAGTCATTTATCCAACCTTGTAACACCCATTGTTTCTCTACACCAAGAGAACTTCTCAGAGCTCACAAATTTTTTCAATGCATCTGCAGTATTCTTTAAAGTGTCCACCTTTACCAGCGACACCTTTTTTTCTTCTATCATATCCCTCACAAAGTGATACTGAACATCAATGTGCTTTGTCTTTGAATGATATGCAGGGTTCTTTGCTAAGAAAATTGCACTTTGGCTATCATAGTATATCCTTATATCTCCTTATATCTCCCTATATTAACCCCATACTTGAACACAATCTCTACAACCAAACTGCTTCCTTGCTTGCATGAGTGGCTGCCATGTATTATACCTCTGTAGTTTACATTGCCACTACAGATTGTTTCTTACTCACACAACTGACTGCACCTCCAAATAGGTTAAACACATACCCACTTGTAGATCTTATTTTATCCAGATCTCCAACCCAATCTGCATCAACAAAGCCACGATTATCCAACACTCTGTCCAAACCTAGTCTTCCTTGGTAGCACAAACCATAATCACTGGTGCCACACAAATAACTAAAAACCCGCTTCACTTCTCTCCAGTTCCCCTTCCCTAGTTTTGACGTAAACCTGCTCAATACCCCCACTTCATGTGCAATGTCTGGTCTAGTATATACCATCGCATACATCAGGCTACTGAATGCACTTGCAAATCGAACATGGGACATGTCCTATTCCTCTTCTTGTGCCTTGGGACACTGTTCAACAGATAACCTCACACCTACAGGAATAGGAACCTTCACCGGTTTACTATCCTGCATATTAAACCTCTGTAGTATTGTCTCAACATACTTCCTTTGGTTTAACCAGAGCTTCCTCTTTTCCCGGTCTCTTTTAATTTCCATGCCCAAAATATAGTTTGCAGCACAAATATCTTTCATGTCGAATTTGGAGGAAAATTGAGTCTTCAAATCCTGGATAATTTCTTTGTCATTTCCAACCAGCAACATATCATCCACATACAAGACCAACTAAATAACACGGTCACCAATTAATTTAAAATACACACAATGATCTGCTTTGCTTCTCGTGAGGCCAAGTCCCCATATAAATGTATCAAATTTCTGATACCACATCCTTGGTGACTGTTTTAACCCATACAAAGATTTCTTTAACTTGCATACCAGTTCTTTCTTACCCTTCACCGCAAAACCTTCAAGTTGCTTCATGTATATCTCCTCTTACAGGTCCCTGTGAAGAAATGTTGTCTTCACATCCATCTGTTTTACCTCAAAATCAAAAGCAGTAGCAACATATAAAAATAATATAATAGAAGTTACCTTGGCAATAGGAGAAAAAATATCACCAAAATCAATTCTCGGCACCTGGAAATAACCTTTTGCTGCCAATCAAGCTTTGTATTTCTCCACCTTTCCTTTTCCATTTGTCTTCTTCTTGAACACCCATTTGCTGCCAGTGGGTTTCCTTCCAGCCAGCAACTCCACCAGATCCCATGCCTCATTTTTGTGCAAAGATGCCATTTCATCAACCATGGCCTCTTTCCAGAGTTTCCCATCCTCTAAATCTACTGCTTCCTTCACAGTTCTGGGATCATCATCAGTAATAGATAAAGAAAAATTTGAATAGAAAGCAGATGGACTACACCTTTCTCGCTGCCTTCTTTCTCGAACTAATCTTCTCACACCCGGAGTTTGTAGCTCTTCATCTTCTGATTCCTCCTCTGTTGTAGAGTCTGATTATTCCTCCTTTAGCTCAAACTCTATCTTCTTAGGTTCCTTTCGTTGGAATTCATGTTTAATAACATCTTTCACTTCCTTGAACACCACATCTCGGTTGTACACAACCTTCCTTATTACTGGGTTCCAAAGCTTATAACCCTTTAAACCATCCTTATACCCAATAAAGATGCACTTTTCAGATTTACTATCCAACTTGGTTCTTTTCTCCTTTGGAACATGTACATATGCATCACATACAAATACCCTCATATGTGAAAGAGAGGGTTTATTACCAGTCCATACCTCTTGTGGAGTCTTATCCTCCAATGCTAATGAAGGTGATCTGTTGACCAGGTAACATGCTGTCTCCACCACCTCTGCCCAGAATTCCTGTCCTAACCCGACACCACTAAGCATGCTTCTTGCCCTTTCCATCAACATCTTATTCATTCTTTCCGCAACTCCATTTTGCTAAGGTGTGTATGGAGTAGTCTTCTGCCATTCTATACCACACTTCTTACAGAATTCTTCAAATTCCTTGCTGCAAAACTCTCCACCGTCATTTGTCCTCAACACCTTTATCTTCTTCTTTGTCTATTTTTCCACCAAAGCCTTAAATTCTTTAAACCTGCCAAAGACTTAAGATTTCTTCTTAAGGAAATATATCCATGTATTCCTTGAGAATTCATCTATAAATGATACATAGTACATAGACTTACCTAGTGATGGAACCTTCACAGGTCCAAACACATCACTGTGCACAAGTTCTAATATATGTTTCACCCTCTTACCACGAGAGGAGAAACTCACCTGATTCTGCTTCCCATATACACAATTTTCACATAAATCAAAATCTAGAGAGCTATTACTCATACCTTCTACCATAAATTTACCATGAAGTATTTGAAGGCCCTTCTCTCCAATATGTCCAAGCCTTTGATGCCACATCATGGTCTTCTTTCCAGAGACCACTAGATTTTCTGCTCCACTTTTAGGAACCACAAAACTATTGCACCCATCAATAACAGTGCTACCTTACAGCTTTTACAGAGTTCCAATCCTAACTCCTCACATCAATACTAGTGCTCCCCAAACCATTTTGTAGGTATCCTTCTCGAACACTGTTTTTACACCTGCATCATCCAGCTTGCTTATGGAAATCAGATTTCTGTCCAATGCAGGAATATGCAGAACACCCGGAAGTGTTCTAACCCTTCCACCTTGCAACTTCAGCTTTAATTTTCTACGACCAACGATTCTAGCCTTCCTGTCATCCCCTAATAAGACATCACCACCATCATATTTCTCATACTCGCAGAACCACTCTCTATGGGGAGTGAAGTGAAAGGATGAACCTGAGTTAATCAACCATGCTTCATGCTTCATGGTTTTCACCTCTGCAGAAGGAGCATCATCAGATCCATTTCCTTTATCAGGAGCTTTAGATTTAGAGTCCCTTTTGTAGTGCCATTCCTTTTCGCATTTCCAGCACACCACCTTTACAGGTTTTCCTGGAGATTTAGATCTCCCTCTAGATTTAGACCTCCCACACGATGACTTATTTTTGTTTTTGTTCTGGGACCGTCCTCGTACATACAAGGCATCACCATTTTGGCTCTCCATATTTTTCCATCTCATCTCCTCCATCAGCAAGGATAAGACTATTTCATCAAATTGCAAGGAAGTTGTATTGCTACCTATTGCAATAACTAGACTATCCCACGAATCTGGTAGAGAACACAACAAACTGATGCACTTATCTTCATCTAAAATTTTAATGTCAACAGATAATAACTGACTTACCACAGTATTAGATGAGTTCAGATGCTCTGTCAACAAGTATCCATCTTTCATCCTCAAGTTATACAAATTTTTCCGCAGGAACAGTTTATTCACCAGAAACTTAGATTGGTACAAAGACCCTAACTTGTCCCACAAATCCTTCGTCGTAGCTTCCCCTGATACATTTAACAATATTGAATCTGAGACACACATTCGTATTGTGTTCTTTGCATTCCGATCCAACTTATTCCATTCTTCATCAGACACTCCTGTTGGTTTAGTACCCAAATCTACCTTGATCCACTGATCTTTATCCACCAACAGATCCTCCATCTTGAGTTTTCAGAACTCAAAACTCTGACCATTAAACTTCTTGATCTCTATCTTTCCACTGCTTGCCATCTTCTTTCACCACCAGAATCGATTTCGCAGATCTCCCACTAAACAAGGTCTACCACAGGCCCAAGCGAAAACCCTCAGCAACAAAGGCATCCCCTTGAAGCCAAAAATAGCTCTGATATCAAATGTAGGTTTTAACCCCATACAGAAATTATCTGCATACGAATTCTAAAACAAAGAAAATAAACAATGCGAGAGCATAACACATAAAACACATATACATAGAGATTTCTCCCTAGATCCCAAAACCGAGACTACCAGATTGATTTTTCATTTTGTTCATTTCAATGTTACAATACATATTTATACATGTCGAAGCATCCAATACCATGGACCAAAAACCATCGTGTCCAAAACCATGGACCAAAAACCATCGCATCCAAAACTGTGTGTGAAAATCATGCACAAAAACATAGGTAGGTCCGCCCAACCTAATATAGGGTCTAAAAACAAAATTTTCTGCGGTGCTACCCCAGACCCCATAGAGTGGGGCTACTTGCACCCCTCAAACACCCTGTGACCACCCCCCCGCTATGTAGTCAACGAAATGAATGGGGTGCTCCACCCCCATTCTAACCCCCATGTTAACTATGTGGGCTAGTCATGGAAAGAATATAACACAACCCATCATTAAAGACGAAAACTAAGTTGCATTATAAAAAACAAGTGATACTGGAATGTCGAAGCGTCAGATGATATTCTGCTGGAGGAGGCTGATGACCTCTTGGTTCTTCACTTATTTGAGTGGAACTTCCTTTTCCCACCGCGTAAAGTAGTCAGTTGCTGTTATATAGTGGTGCTGCTTTAACGAATGAGGGAAAATTTCCCAAATAACGTCCATGCCTCACTATTGGAATGGTTCAGTCACTACAACAGGGTGTAGTGGGGATGCTAATCTTTGTGTTCTTCCAGTGCACCGCTGACAGACTGGGCATTTGCCAGCATAATCATGTGCATCCTTGAATAATTTTGGGCTAGTAAAAACCGGCTCACATAACCTTGTGTGCTGTGGTATTCCCTACAAAGTGACCCCTGATAGGTCCATCATGTAGATGTTGAAGTACCTTCTTTGATTCCTATGCCTCCAGCCACCTGAGCAAAACTCCATTACTATGCTTTCTGTAAAGCACTCCGTGCACCGAATGGTATGCTAAGGCTTTCAAGTGTAATTCCCTATTTTGTCTGATAGAAAAGTGAGATGGTATGGTTCCATGCTCAAGGTACCGACATATATTTTTGTACCAAGAGGTTTCGTTTTCCATGGAGTTTGCTCGCCTTATTTCGTACATTTCAATCTCCTGCTCCCAACTGACAAGCTCTTCTTCACTTTCTTGGGTGTGTACTGCTTCAGCTGCAAGTTTGCAGATCCCATGTCCTTTGATTGTGTGTACTAGCTTTATTTCTAATCGACACCTAATTCTCAATGGGTTAGTGTGGAAGCCGAATAGACAAAAAGAAGTCCAAGAGACCTTGGGATGTGAAACCAAACGGTCAAACCATGTACTATAAATGTATATCTCTTGTTAATAAAAATGCATTCTCATGTTTTATCCTTCATATTCTATTGCTGCCCATGTGTGTTTAACATGGTATCACAGCAGGCGTATTCCTCCCTTGCATAATTATTTTGATCTATTTGTTTTATGGCCTTTATGTGCAGATCATTTCTGCCATCGACTATGCATCTCATGAATATTTTCTGATGAATATTTTCTCAGCTAAATTTTAGTTGCAACCTGTTATTTCTCCAATGCCATTTTTATTCAACTGCCTTCTAAAAACACTCCTTGTTCAGACCTGCCATCTCTACCCTAGCAAGAACACACCTCTGACTTCCATTGTTGGCACGTTTTTGTATGAGTGTAACGTCTCTTGGTATTCTCGAACTAGAGTGTTGAATCTCTATGATGAACGCCCTCTATCAAGAGACCTGCTGCAAACACTATCTCACTGTGTCAGTGTCATAAACGTTTTATATTCTCCTGTAACTCCTATTTTCTTGCCACCTCTGGCCGCATTACTTCTCTGCATTGAATTGGAGGCTATGCATTCTTGTATCCCGATTGGTGTACTCTCTAGGAAGTTTTTCAAGTGTTGAAGCAGCGTATTGCGACTTTGGTGCATGACCGAGCTGAATTCTTCCATTGTATTTTTGTTGCACCGCCTCATGTTAAACCTCAGTTGAATGCGTTGTCTAGTGGAGCATTATCCCATACTTATTTTAACATTGAAACTTTGAAAGGTTGAGGCTAAAGCTTTTGAAAGCTTGAGAATTGAGGATCTCATTGCCTTTGATTAACAGAAACAGTTGAAATTTGAAAGTAGAATAGAAAAAGACATACCAGATTGCCAGTGCCCGGTTGCCATGGTGGAATCGACCTTCTAACGTCTCTCTCATTCATATACACGATTACAACAATGGGCTTTAGGTGTCTGTTTACCAAAGCAGGATCCAAACTGCTGAGACGTGTCTCTGGATGTTCTATTTCCCATGGCCCGTCTTAGTACCCAGCATAGCCATATTTATGATGGGCGCATGTGATATCTTCTCCAAAACTTATGCCTACATTGGTGTTCTCGCGCTTGTAAGGATTGTATAGGATGGCTTTCTGCCTTCGATGTTTTAAATGGATCTTATAACGTGTGGTGTTTTGTATGGATTATCTACATCTTGGCCAATATTGGTTCTGATTCCTAAGAGATTGAGAGTTTTGAGTTGATGTCTCAATTGCAAAGCTGATACAGCATCGTGAATTGTTTCCAAATCTTAACTGATCACAGAGTTGTGACAACAAATAACTCCATGATTTAATCATATGGTTGGTTGTCTGGCTCAAATGTGCAATGGCATATGCGGGCACTGCCCAGATTATCATAGTTTCCAATTTAGCGAGGGCAGATTATGTTATGGGTTAAGTTGGGTATATTCTACTGAAATCCATCACATGGGCTAGAGTACTCAATAATTTCTATGCAAAGATTTGAAGACTTGATTGTTCCCAAATTCTGTTGATTTCTCTTCCTGTTTCACGAGTCCTTGTACAACATATAAGGATTGCCAGTTTCTATCCGAGATTCTAAAATTGCAAACCAGAGTTTCTGAGCTTGTACAACCTTCCTGGCCTTTCCCTGCTGCTCATATTTGAGGTACAGTTTATCAAACTCTTCCCCACAACAATTTTCTAATCTAGGAGACTCATTAGGACAAAACAATGACCAAGTAGCATTGTCCTGGACTCGCTTCATAAAGAGATCTGGAATCCATAGACCATAGAACAAATCTCTTGCCGTGTTTTCTTCCTTGCCATGGTTTTTTCTCAAATCCAAAAAGTCAAAATATCAGCATGCCATGGCTCCAAGTATACAGCGAAGGCACCCTTTCTTTTGCCTCCTCCTTGATCTACATAGCGAGAAGTATCATTAAACACACACAACATTGGCACAATACCATTTGATTTGCCATTTGTTCCATGTATGTAACTATTTGAATGAACATTATGGATCGAAACTCCAATGCCTCCTGGTGATTTGCTAATCACAGCACAATAAAAGTGGTGCTAGAACGATGTTTGTTGAAGACTCCCACGCATGACCGTGTATTGGTGAAGAAGGTGTGTTGAACCATTCATGATAGAACATTGAAGATATGCCGAGAATACAAGTTGGTGATATATGCGATTCTGGAAGACCATCATATTGCACACCACAACAAGCAATTTGTAGTTTATGAGATTATGTACATGTTTGCAAGCCACCTTTTATGTGAAAAATTGAGGACTGTTTATATTCTTTAAATTTGCAGCAATTTGGCATTATTTAGGAGTTTAGTGAAAATTGTTTCAGGCCAAGACTGTCCTTTGTAGATCGAATTGGTGTATATTCATAAAGGTTCTTCATATTAGAGATTGATTTGAAGTTGTTGCCATAAGTTTATATAAAAAAAAGAAATTGGTGTCCATATTTTCCTGATTGTTTTACTATTTTTTGAGGTTAAAAATGACTCTAATTGGTGCAATATTAGAGTTACTGGACAATCTAATACTCTCTACTATGGATAATACAGTCAAAATCAACAAGGATTTTCTCACTGATATTCATAGTTGTTTACAAGATGTACATGAAAAGATTGATTTTTTACAGCTTGAATCTCAGCTTCAGCAAGAATAATTAAAACAGAGGAATCATCATTCTGAACATGTTTTTGTTCAGAACATTGAGACTGCAACACATCAGAAGCAAGTCAATAATGTTACAGTTGGTTCAGATTTAGTACCCAATAAAGCAGTAGTTGTACATGCAGATGCAGAAAATTAGTCTGCACTTCCCAAGCCCATCATCAAACCTTGGGAACAGCTTGTCGACAACAAGCACAGAATTGGTCTTGGATATGACAAAGACTTGTCCTTTCATATTACAGACTACTCAAAGCCCATTTAGTTTCAAAGTGCTGGATTCATTCATGATAGTTCACCTGCTCCTCATGACAGCTCACATCCAGCTATTCCAGATTTTGCCCCTCTTCCACAGCAACAACAACAACAACAGATTATGAAATGCCAACACTGTGACTGAGTTGGCCATTTGAAAGATCACTGTTTTGATCTTCATCCATGTATGCACTATCATAAAACCAACCATTCTTCACACAGATGCTTCAGAAACAAACGTCCTGCAAGAACAAATATTCATCTTGGATGGATCACTTCTTGGCAATGGGCATCAACAACGAAGAAGATATTCCAATCATATGTCAGAACTTGTTCAAGAGTATTGAACAGTCTTGCAGTTGAGTTTTCTCCATCATCTCACCTTGCATCTGACAGGGGGGGAATGATGGTCATCTACAAGCTTCAAAGTCACATCAAGTGAGCCTGAGCCACAATCTGCCACACCCATTTCAGAGTTGTAGCCAAAGACAAAGATGCCCGTGAACATGCCTTCAGTTGGTAATCTGGGACACTTCCTCTAGTAGAAGACTTCAGCTTCTTTCCAGTTTCGGAAGAATTCCAGGAACAAAATTAAGAACACTTCCTCTAGTAGAAGACTTCATCTTCTCGCCAGTTTTGGAAGAGTTCCAGGAATTGCATTAAGCATTCCAGAGTTGTTGGTCATCCTTAAACCATCACAGGTTGAGACTTCCCTTTTTAGGTTGAATTTCTCCCTTTTATGCTGGGTGAGACCTCCATTTCATGGTTGAAGGTTTCCCTCTTCAAAACAATAGGAGCACTTCCTCTAGCAGAAGACTTTAGCTTCTTGCCAGTATTGGAAGAGTTCCGGGAACTGCACTAAGCATTCCAGTGTTGGTGGTCATCCTTAAACCACTGCCCTTTATACCAACATTTGAAAGAGCACATTCAGCTTAGTGATGCCATGCATTTTTTGCACATTTTGTATTACAACTCTCTTCTTGGACTCATACATAACCCTTCGGATTAAGGGGGGGAATGTTGGACACCTAATACTCAATGGGTTAGTGTGGAAGCCGAATAGACAGAAAGAAGTCCAAGAGACCTTGGGATGTGAAACCCAACGGTCAAACCATGTACTATAAATGTATATCTATTGTTAATAAAAATGCATTCTCATGTTTTATCCTTCATATTCTATTGTTGCCCATGTGTGTTTAACAATTTCAATATCATATTCTTGCAAACTTGTCAGCTAGTTTGCATGTTGTTCTCCCAGCTCTTGTTGTATCAACAATGTACGCACTGTTGGGTGGGGAACGAAGACAATGCAGTGATTTTTCAGCAGGTAGGGCCTGAAGTGTTTCACTGCTTTGTAAACTGCATAATCTTGTTTATCAATGGTGGGATAGTTAAGTTCCAGCCCCTGTATGCTTGCACTCATGAAAGAGATGGGACGTTCATCATTAGCTTTGTCTTTCTGAGTGAGTACTGCAGCTAGTGAGTTGTCAAAAGTGAAGGTGTATAGCAGGAAATCCTTTCTAAAATCTAGGCTATACAGTGTGGGTGCTTCAGCAATGGCTTGCTTAATCTGGGTGAATGCATGCTTTTATTTCTTGCCCCAGGTGTATACTACATCTTTCTTGATCATGCCCTGCATGGGCTTGACTGTTTGTGCATAATTCGAGATGAATTTCCTGAGGAGGTTTATCTTGCCCAAGAAGGACTACATGGATTTCTTGTTGATTGGGTGAGGAATGCATGTGATATCTTGGACCCGGTCTAGATCCACCTTGATACCGCTCTTGGAAAAAATGTGTCCAAGAAGGTTCCCCTCCAACATGGAAAATACGCTCTTTTTAGGGTTCAAGGAAATCCCGTATCTTTGGCATCACTCAAAAAGTTTCTTAAGAGGCGTATGTGGTCTTCTCATTTTCAGGAGAACATAGTCACATCATCGAGGTATACCACCACAATTTACCCAATGAGTTTGTGAAAGGAGATGTCCATAGCATGTTGAAATGTTGCGCCTATATTTACAAGCCCAAATGGCATCTCTCTGTAAGTGAACTTACCCCACTTGGTATAGAAAGTAGTTTTGAGTCTATGAGGTTCTGCTACCAGAACCTGATTCTATCCTAAAAACCATCAAGGAGAGAGAACATATGTGCCCCAGATACTATTTGCAAGATATGGTCCATAGACAGCAAGGGGTAGTTATCTTTGTCCGAGGTGCAGTTAACATTTTGAAAGTTGACACACAAGCGGATTTCCCCAGACTTCTTTCGTACAGGCACAAGGTTAGATACCTAAGTGGAATGAAGAACTTTGTATATGATCTATGCATCCAATAATTTAGTAAGCTCTTTCTATATGAGGGGTTCAAGTGATGGATGTACTTTTCTTAGCTTTTGTTGATATGGCTTGACCCCTTCCTTGATTGGGATGATATGTTGGATGATCTGTGTGTCATAAGTTTTCAAATCATCATATGTCCATGTGAACACATCTCAGTACTATTTGAACAAGCGGATGAAGGCTTACCATTCTTGCTGTGTACAACATGTACCAAGGTTGACAAATTTCAGATCCTTTTCTGTTCCCAAGTTTATCAGTTCGTGCCTCATGGTGGAACTGTGGGTCTTGTTGTTCCTTGGCCCTTGGAACCACTGTTGCAAGTCATATAGTGTTTCCAATGATACCACACCTTTTGTGATAATGTGGCCTTTCATGTCATCAACCCTGCTTGCACAAAGCGCTTGTGCTTGTCGTCATGTATTGCTGCATATTTGAAATTGTCATCCTTGACCATAAAATGTAGTATCTGTTGGTCATCTTTAATCATGTGTAAGTTAGTTATGTTATCTGGGATAGATGGCTTGTACAAAATTTCAATAGTAAATCTATCCCTAATCGGTGACATTCATGAGGCGGCATTTGCTAATGCATTGGCAACTGCATTATGCATACGTTGCACAAAAATGATATTAAACACTTGGAAGTTTGAGATTAGTCTCCATACGTCGTCTTGGTAGTTTTTTAGATGTGGTGATAAACAATGAATGGTGTCATGTACCTGTTGTACCACTATCTATGAATCACCTGCCACTTTAAGCATGACCACATTGAGGTTGATGGCTTTCTACAAGCCCATTACGAGTGCTTCATATTCTGCTACATTGTTCGTGCACTCAAACTCCAAGTGGCTTGATACTAGGTGCTTCCAGTTGTAAGGGTCGATCAAAACACACCCAACTCCTGAGTCATCCTATGTCTTTGATCCGTCGAAGTACAAAGTCCACAACTCATTTATAGACAAACCGCTTGATGTGCTAGTATTGCTGCTACTATTGTCACCACTACTATAGCTACTATTGGTACAATGTATTGTACAATTTTGATTACCATCAGTTGGGCAAGGAAGGAGTCTCAACTGTGTGTCAGTGGGGTTGGATCCAGCCATGCAGGATAACACCCCAACGTTGTTTCAAGGAGGCCATTGCCAAACATGAGTTCTGCGAGAGCTAACAGTTCATTATTTCCATTGATGGGAGTGAGATTATTCTTCATGAACCTCTTGGATTATGCTTCATGAACCTCTTGGATTCTACCCGGATTTGGTTGCACTTGTCCTTATATGGAAGCCACATGTGGGACCAGTTTGTAGAAAATATCCATCCAACTTGCTGGACCAGTCCCTTCTAAGTAATAGACCATATGCTTCTGGAATGTCCAGGACCACTATATTGATGCATTGGTGGACTCAACGGTCATGGGATAGTTAGATGATCATGTCACGTAGTTCACCAATGGCTGGTATGGATGTTCTATCAAGTTGGATAATTCTCGCGGATGTTTCACTCCATTGTGAATTGATCCTCTTACAAATGAAGAGCGGCATGACAATTGGCTGCCGTGTCGGAATCAACCAAGCAGTTGTGAACATTGTAGTTTAAGACTTCAAAATATAGCAGGAATGGAGAGCAACCTGAGTTTTCTTCTTCCATCAGGAGTGTATTGAGCATAATCAAAAGTGGTCTGGGAGCTGTTCTTTCTCCCTTGCTAGTAGAGGTTGCATTGTTTGTCGCTATCTGTCCCAAAGCACGCAACATGATATCTCGCTAACTCTGGATCTTAGCCAACTCAAACAAATTGATGTTTGCTCGAGTTTTCTTTAGGTCATCAACAATGTCATAGCCTAGGCCCTAGAGGTGGTAGATTCATCGCGGTACACCGTGGTGGAATGGGTGTTCGTGTTGTCTAACAGAGTGTTCTACAATTTGCTGCTCATGGACGTACTCTGATCCACCATAGTCTTTCAGACTTGTTTTTTGTTTATTGCTTCGAGGCAATCGATGGATCAGTCTTCCTTATCAGCAGTCTGAACTTTTGTTGCATCTCCTCAAGTGTGGGGGGAGCCCCTTTACTTCTAAGACTATAATGGCCAGTTTGTCGGGGCTACTTCTCGGTGTTCATCTTTGCCATTATTTGCGAGCACTGATACGTGTTCACCACATGCTCAGAGCTTAATGGCTCATCAGGTGCAATCTCTGCAGCATTATACATGTCTTCCAATTGCTCCTTCATATCGCTTTCCACCTTGTGTGTATGACTATAAAAAGTATTTGTGACTCGCTTCCAACCCAGGCAAGAGTTCTCAGGATGATGTTCTTCATGGAAAGAATAGAATTTCATATCTGCACACCATTCGAGCTAGAACACAAGCTTTTGCGCAGTTTTTTTAATGAACTGGTCATTGCTTGATGAGCCGATTGGTGAACTACTTGCCTGTCTCTATCTGGGTGGGTGACTACTTTCAAATGTGTCTGATCTGCATTGTTTGAGTTTGGACATTTCAGTGGACAAGCTCTTGACAAGATGAGTGAGGGTCTCAATGTCGGTTGCTTACTTATCTCTACCCTTGCTTGTTGTTGCTTGGGACTGCTTGCTCACATCCTTGGAGTCCTTCGTCGATTGATCATCCTTAATTACTCCAATTGCACAAAAGTATTTCTCAACACTGATAGCTTCTTCACAGTTTTGGTCTCCCAGCTCACTTGACGAACTGCGCAATGCTTGTTGGCAGTGTGGACGTGTAATAATCAGTGGTGATGGAGTCATCATGCTTAGTGTTTGATGGCAATCTATTTAGTATACACGTGAACCTCTGATTGAAATCACTCACTTTCTCTTTTCCCTCCATCTTGAGGCTTCCCAATTCTTTGAGTAGCATGGCTAGGGTCTTGTCATCAACAAACTTTTTAAGGAACATACGTTTGAAATAACCCTAGTTATGTATAGAGTTAGGTGGAAGGTTGTGATACCAAGTAGCTACTCGGCCATCCAAGGTACATGGAAACAATCTACATGCTATGTCATAATAACATACCTCAAGGGTCTGTAGCTGTAGGTAGAAGTTCTCTAAGTGGTCTTCCACCTTCACCGCACTGTTAGCGTTAAACTTGATGTTCATTCTCTCCGCTCACTTTGGCATCTTGTGCAGAACAGCCAAGAGAACTAATGGTCCCTGAGTCATCCATTCAAGATTTGGGTCAGCCATCTCTTTGTCCTCTTCTTACTTTTCCTCTCCTTCGGAGTCTGATGTGTTTGGCTCTAAGTTCATTGGTCTGTCTCCACCTCCGCCTCCTTTGCTACCTTCCCCTCCACCTCCTATACCTAAGTCTGAACCTAAGACCACAAAAGTGCCTTGTTCACTTTGCCAGAGGATGGGAGATTTCTTTTCATCTTCAATAGCTTCTCCTAGACCTTCAAGTGTGGAAAGGGTTTCTTTTGCCACTGATGATACAAAAACACTCGTAGGAGTGGCCTTTCGCTTCCTCACCATATGTGGAAGATGTTGTCTATCTGGGATTAGTTCGACTAGTTTTAGGCATTGGCGAGTGATGGGGTGAATAGAGCGAAGTTGTTTATTTGAAGTCTCGTGCTCAACACTAGCAGGTGAGGAGTAACCAACCACTAAGTTGCGTGTAGGTGAGAGAGAGTGTGAGTTACTACCTTGATTAGATGTTTGTTGAATGAGT
The DNA here is from genome assembly GCA_031772625.1 of Pinus tabuliformis. Lineage (NCBI taxonomy): Eukaryota > Viridiplantae > Streptophyta > Pinopsida > Pinales > Pinaceae > Pinus > Pinus tabuliformis. Next base: position 1,156,277,982 of record CM062816.1, read on the forward strand.
GTGAGGGGAATTTTAGCCATGTACAATGGGCTTCCCTCCTTCTAGCGTAAAAAATATTGACAGTGCTGGACCCGCCAACATTCAAGGGATCACCCCGGTATGAAGTCCCAACTAGACCTCACACTGTTTGGTGTGGGAGTCCCATCTGGTATGATGGCCGAGCTTCCATTATCTTAAGGATTTGCCTCAACTCTTGCTTGTCATCACAAGAGAGTGGTTCGCTTTATCTTCTAGAAGTGAGGTTCAAGTGCCTGGTTGTTATAGACATTTTTGGGCACCACAACCCCAAGCATGAAATTTCCATAAACCAAGGGCTCCTAAGTCCCTAAAAGTGTTGTTCTAACCCCTAAAGGAACAAGTTCAACTGATTACAACTTCTCCCAGAAGTTCTCCATGAAAAAATGCTCAGAACTGGTCAAAACAAGATCATTTCAGCTGCTCCATAGGTAAAGTGCATTGCATCTCACCTAAATACACTGTGTGGGTGCATTGCTTTTCAAAAAGCCCTTCTATGGGGTGCGATGGGTGAGAAGTGACAAATGGCAGTGTCATTCTGCGAGGTGGAGAGGCATGGAAACTTCCATAAACTTCTCCTGTGACACTTGCCTCTCTGAATTCGACCAAGGATGAGTAAGAGATCATCAATCTCCAAGTGGAAGCAAGAACTATCAGAGGGGAGACACTAATCAAATCACAAGCTGACTCATCTCCCTTACAGATATCTATATATGGATCCCTCATCCCAGAGATCCAGAAGCTGGAATTTTGCATATTGTAAGGAATTGTTGTTGGTTTCTTGAGACAACATCAGATTGTTGGGTGATCTAAGCTTTGTATGAGGTGAAGAGGGGCTTCCTTGCTGAGAGGATGATGCTGGGTCAGAACAACTGGTTGTAACTCCCTTGGCTCTTTCTTGTTTACCAATAAAAGCTATTCAAGTTTTCTTCCATACTCTTGTGTCATTTATGTTTTATGCATTTGTATGGTCAATTTACATCTGATCCTAGATTGTTTATGATTATAGATCCATGTTCTTGTATAGTGCTATGCTACTATGATCTTACAGGTACTCTGTGAAGCTGGGCGTGCAAGGGTACAAGTAGCGAAAGACTATCAAGAGAGAGAGGAATCGAACTAGGAGATTAGCGCAAGACAGAGGTTGGTCTTCTTTGTTCTTCTCTCATCTATAGTTCATAAAGGAAAAACGAAAGTAGCTTTACTTTGTTTGTTTCTAAGGTAGCTATCACACCTTAGTGGGATAAGTAGTTCTGTGTAGACACTTTTCCCTATAACAAAATGGCGACTCCACTGGAAACGAATTAGTTTGTTTGTTTATCTTCCTTGTTGTCTATTTTATAAACTTACAGACGGAGCCTGAAGTCGAGCCAGGTAGCTTTCGAACTGCATTTGCTATGCAAATGCAAAGTAGATAAATGCCACTTCAGTCAATCTCCGGGATTTGTTTATAAATTAAACGACTGATTTACAAACTCTCTTATTGCCCCTTGTGTTAGCTCTTAGATCCTCCTTAGATCTACCCCTGATTGTTGCATTATTGATTACCATTTGCTCAGCCAAAACCCATGAACTGAACTGCAAACTGTGACCCAGAACCCAAGTAGAGTCTCGTCTCTGGCCCAGCGCAGGTATTGTTTTGTGAATCTTAAATTCAGCGCACTTCCTGAGTGTAGTAGGTGCGCTGCATTTCAAATTCCCTGTGTTATAGGTGCGTTGATCAGACTAGGCATTGTTCAGTTTTGGTTTCTGTGATTCATTCTTTCTAGTTCTATTCATGAATTTCGCTACCTGCGATTAGTATATCTCTGTTTGAAACCCCTTTTCCTTCTTGTTATTCTGCCTCCTTTGTACAAAAGAACTGTAAATGTTTTTTGTGTATTTGTTGAGTCATTTTCAGTTCTCCTTTGCAAAAAGTAACATAATCGTATTGTCGTCCTTTGATTTGAAAGTGTCGCAAGTGTCGTTTTCAGTCATAGGAAAGAGTTTGGTTGCTGTAAATAGTCGATTATCCTGTTACTATTGTATTTGGTCTAAATTTGTGATTTTTCTAGTGTCGAAAGCAAGTATTCATTCCCAAACCGTAAATTGTTGTGATTGTCTCCATTTTTTATTTCGAAAAGAAGCTTGTTGGTAATTGTCGCTTGAAAAGTAATTCAGATTTGTGCATTAGCTTTCTTTTTCCATTCACATACTAAGAAAGCCGAAAACAAATACATGCATGTGCATTTGCATTTAGACTGTTTGATTGGTTTGATTTAGGAAAGTGCATTTAGAGTGTGCTCTTTGCTCTTTGTGAAAGAATACTGTCTCTCTTTCCTTAGTAGCTAGGATTTTCATTGCACAAAGAAGATAAAAGATTGTTTATCATCTTAGATTGCATTTTAGGAATTATACATCTACATCTCGCGGTGAACCTAAAAGGAAAATTTCATAAACAAGATCAACTATAAAATAAATTCAATGAATCTAACAACGCTTTGGAACCTAACGCACAACATTTAGAAGTCTAGGCTAGAGACGTATTCCGGCGTCGTAAAGCCTGGTAACTGTTGTTCTCACTGATGGTTGGGTGATTCCTCCACTTTGAGACGATAAGTGCCTGTACGGACTTGTGCTCCCACATACCGTCGAGTATATTTTGGGAGACCACAATAGGCTTAATCCTTTATCCATAGGAATCCATGTCTGCCGCACTATCGATTGCAATGCACTGAACACAGCATTCGGGAAGATTGACTGTCGTACCGTAAAAAGTATTCTGCAGTTTTGCGATTGGTTTGGTAATCCCTCTACCTAGATTTCCAGAGCAGTCCCTTTCATTCCTTTTCAGACTCCTTAACGAAAAAGGTCCATCTGAGCACTTGTCACTTTAGGCTCATTAAAAATCGAAGGCGACTAGAATCATCTTTTGTTTTTTCTCGACTCTTAAAAATTGAAAAAACAAGTTCTGTCAAAGCGTCTAAAATTTATTTTAAACGGAATAATCATCACCCTTTCCTACGTTGATCTTAAGTTGAGAAAATGGAACCCACCAACCAAGGAATTCCCCTTGGAGGAAATCCTAGTCCCTTCTCCTCTTGGGGAGATGTTTGTACACCCCATATGGCCACATTGTCACTTCCAAGATTGACAATTAGCTTGCCTGTATGGCTCTTCTCAACCTCTGTCGTTGAGAACACCGCAATTTCTGAACAATCGAGTCAACAACTAGACGAATCCATAGTTAACCACCAACCTTCTACTTCCTCCAATTCTTCCTCTCCTCCTTCTTCTTTGCTTGATGGGGTTGGTAAAGCCAAAAATCAAGTACCTGAGAAGAAGAAGGAAAAGAAGAAGAAAGAGAAGAAGAAGAAGGAGCCAAAAGCGAAAGGGGGCAACCAAGCGTCGTCTAGCGAAAATCCACACAGTGCACCGACCAGGCCTAAATCACCACGTGTCATTTGCAAAGGAGACCACTATCATAGAGATTGTCCTTGCATCCCTCGGATCTTAAGGGACTGGTCTCCTCGTTTGCACAACCCGGTGTCATCAACCTCTGATGATCATGTTGAAAGCACACCGTCGACTAGTGAAAGTGAAGCCCCAGGACAAAAATGAAAATATAGATTTCCTTGTAAACTGTGTGAAGGCGACCATGCCGTCCACCGTTGTCCCTTCTTAGACAAGGCTAAAAGAGTTTTGGACGATCGTCCGGTCTCACCGTTATGACTTCCTCCTGGATATAAAAAACTCTTGTCGAGTCCGTCACTAGTTGAAAAGCCGGTTGATCCGCCCAGGTGGTTGGCCGAAGCATCTATCATTGAAGACAAACCATCTGAACCCATACCAGATGAAATTCAAAAGGTCGAGGCGGCAGTTGACCCGGTCTTGCCTTCAGAGGTTCCATCTTCAGATGATACAGTCACAGAAGAGAATAAGGATGACACCGTCCAAATTCTTTTCGTAAGCACAGACTCCGATGAACATGGGGGAAATTTACCCATTCCTTTACCGCAGGAAGGAATTTCGTCAGAGTCGTACCCGGTCGTCTATTCGGTCCCACCTCCAAGCAACCTAGTTGTCTCCTTCGACTGGAATCAACTAGGCAGACCCCGTTTACCGGCTAGTGTACCATTCTGAATTATTGCTCAAATATATAGAATGGTTATGGCCGGTACCATCATAGATGAAGGGGCTTCTGTGAGTATCCTTTCCTCGACTACTTGGAAAGCGCTTGGTTAGCCATCACTTTTGCCTGAGATGAGAAATCTAACGGGCTTTGACAAAGGAACCAGTCGACCGTTAGGGATCCTTCCCAATGTGCCCATAACATTGAGAGGGAAAACTATTCACATGAACGTAATGGTAGTTCAAGGACCCCTGGATTATAATCTACTCCTTGGATGAGACTATATTTATTGCATGGGAGCCATTGTCTCATCACTCTTTAGAGTAATGTGTTTTCCGCACGAAGGAAGAATGGTCAAGCTCGTAGACCAACTTTCATTTCCCGGATCACGCATAGCAAATAGTCATATACCATCCCTAAATGGTCTTTTCACACAAGGAATGTCTCATCAATCCCCAGTCCGTCCACCTGATGAGCATGAGTGATTCGGGGAACATGACTGGAACCCAGGGGGCATGCACCCTGGTCTGCTTCGGCAAGAAAACTTTGGGTATAGGGTAGGTTTCCGTGAGAGATATATGACTGGTCTGTACTCCCATCCGTGATTGGAAGAGGGAGTTATTCTGGAACAATATTCTCTCGTCAAAGTTATGTGAGTGGAGTAGTCTCCTCCACTCGCCTTTGTCTATTTCAGTAGACATCGCCGAGGAAATGTTTTGTTTGCGCTGTGAACAAAATAATCTTTGGTAACCTGAAAGAGGTATACCTTTCCTGATAAAACAAATGTTTTGTTGGTGATTTGAAAGGTGACCTTGAAACTCTGTTTTATACCTGGGGGCATGCAAACCTTTTGGTGTGCAAGCAAAGAGCGATCATTTATCTGTTTTTTGGATTGGTCATTTCCTAACTTGCATAAAGAAAGGATGTGGGGCAAAACTCTACAAATTTTGGATTTAAGAGATCTGTGGTTTGTATCTTTTGAATCAGAGACCGGAATTGTACTGCAGTACCTTGAGGGTCATTATCATTATCGGTGATTCCTCTCGCGCCTGTTAATAGCTTACATCATTGGCTGGTAATCAGGCGATGTCTTTCCATGTTCGACTCCAGAACATCTCTCACATGGATAGACCTGTACTTCGAGTGAAGATCGAACGAGATTGAAGACCCCAGATCTAGTTTCATCCATCCGGGCTGCGATATATATTCAGGGAAATAAAGACATCAAATGTACATTATTGCTGCACAGATAATCATCCAATCAAAGGGATAATGGCTCTACTAGAATCATCAGTCTACACTCAGACGATTGTTTGTCCTATGTACATGAAAATGAATTTATAAAGCTGAGCATGGGAATGCCCGCCTCAGCTAGATCATGAAAATATTATGAAGATAACGTATTTTATTGTATCTTATTACAGGTCTCCTCCCAGCTTGAAAGAACTTCAGATCCTCATAATAAAGCATTTCACCCGACATCAAAAGATTAACGACCTCATGCTTTAGGGGGCAACTCTTATAGACATTTTTGGGCACCACAACCCCAAGCATGAAATGTCCATAAACCAAGGGCTCCTAAGTCCCTAAAAGTGTTGTTCTAACCCCTAAAGGAACAAGGTCAACTGATTACAACTTCTCCCAGAAGTTCTCCATGAAAAACTGCTCAGAACTGGTCAAAACAGGATCATTTCAGCTGCTCCATAGGCAAAGTGCGTTGCATCTCACCTAAAGACATTGTGTGGGTGCGTTGCATTTCAAAAATCCCTTCTATGGGGTGTGATGGGCGAGAAGTGACAAATGGAAGTGTCATTCCGCGAGGTGGAGAGGCATGGAAACTTCCAGAAACTTCTCCTGTGACACTTGCCTCTCTGAATTCGACCAAGGATGAGTAAGAGATCATCAATCTCCAAGTGGAAGCAAGAACTATCAGAGGGGAGACACTAATCAAATCACAAGCTGACTCATCTCCCTTACAGATATCTATATATGGATCCCTCATCCCAGAGATCCAAAGGCTGGAATTTTGCATATTGTAAGGAATTGTTGTTGGTTTCGTGAGACAACATCAGATTGTTGGGTGATCTAAGCTTTGTATGAGGTGAAGAGGGGCTTCCTTGCTGAGAGGATGATGTTGGGTCAGAACAACTGGTTGTAACTCCCTTGGCTCTTTCTTGTTTACCAATAAAAGCTATTCAAGTTTTCCTCCATACTCTTGTGTCATTTATGTTTTATGCATTTGTATGGTCAATTTACATCTGATCCTAGATTATTTATGATTATAGATCCATGTTCTTGTATAGTGCTATGCTACCGTGATCTTACAGGTACTCTGTGAAGCTGGGCGTGCAAGGGAACAAGTAGCGAAAGACTATCAAGAGAGAGAGGAATCGAACTAGGAGATTAGCGCAAGACAGAGGTTGGTCTTCTTTGTTCTTCTCTCATCTATAGTTCATAAAGGAAAAACGAAAGTAGCTTTACTTTGTTTGTTTCTAAGGTAGCTATCACACCTTAGTGGGATAAGCAGTTCTGTGTAGATACTTTTCCCTATAACACTGGTGAGTGTAAGTGTACTTGTGTCAATGGTTCTTTCACTGTGAGGGGAAGAGAGTGAAGGTGAGTTCCAGGTTGAAAGGGATCAGTCCCAACTCGGCTAGGAACACACAACACAAAAGGAAATACATAGCTTTCAGTGGAGCGGTCCACTCAGATGCGGTAGTCACAACATACAAGGTAAGATAACATGTACAACACTCACATATCAGACCGAGACGAGTGCAACGGTTGTTACAGCAAGGTTCATATGAAAGGTTTGTTTGATTTTTGGCAGAGCAGTCGACATGGATGGGAAAACATTAACAAAATATACAACACATTTCCATTAATAGATTATGTAATACAACAAATGAATCAGTTCAGATGTAGAAAATAGGTTAAAGAAACATGCCTTACAAGTGTTAAATATCAGTCTTACAACAAATACACTACATGTGTGAAAACGTGCTGGCCTGTTGACATGCTTCTGAATTAAGAAAAATTTCCAAGACACATCATTACACCATACATCACTAACCCCGTCAGCAGGGCATTAGAGCCACTACTTACTCCTGAAAGAAGATTACAGACTCTCTTGGCTATGTGGGAGGAGCTGAGGTGAAATGTCCCTTCATGTACAAATGAGGGGGTATTTATTGCCAAGGGTGAAATTGACCCTTGTAGCTGTTCGACTACCCTCATGACCGTTTGACTTCCATGACATTCTAACTTACATGACTCTATGTTCAACAAGTGGGTCTCTTGGACTTCCACGTTACATCACATTGATTGACAACAAGCCCATAGTAGAGATGTGGGCAACATGAATCATGACTTGACTCGACATGAATTGACATAAGATTGCTCGTACATTCATGCTGCTGCTGGAGTGCATGTTGAGTTAGAGTGTTACTAAGTGATGGATGTTTTCATGGTGTACAATAGCTTCACCTTCGCATGGAGAAGTGTGCGGAGTCATTTATGGTCGTTGGTTTGCTTGATGAAGCTTTAACATGTTGTTCCTTGCTTTCATACTAGAAGGCTTGACATGCTCACTTGTTCGTGAAGGTGAATGTTCATTGTGTTCGTCTACTTTGCATGCTTCACTCGTTCGTCCATTGGATAAACTGTCCATTTTCATGTGCTCCCTTTGTTCATCCTATTCGTCGCCTTGACATGTTTGTTTGTGTACCTGTACCTGCAGTCACTCATGACAAGACGATATCAAATCCAAAACCTCCTAGTCTACCATGAAACATGATCATGTGAATGCAAGTGACTAGGAGAGGCAATAGGGCTATGATACGGGATGATGGATCCCGGAAATTGTTGATGAAAACTATGCAAGAGACACTCAGAGATAGAGATAGGTGATCTGAGTTGACAGTGACTGACTCCAAGGTCTAGCTCAGCTGGGAGGAACAGTTCGGGTGTTGGAAGGAAAGGCAAGCATGCTCTGCGCATTTTCCAGAAGGAACAATCAGCAGGGGCTGGAGAACAAGATTTGCGCAATGTTCCAGAGGATCGGGCCAGGCTGCAAGAAGGATCAGTAGGTAGGGATTACACAGTTATTTTAGGGAACTGCCCGGGAGACTCATAGCCAGATCTGCGCAATTACTAGAGGGAACTACCAGTTGGCTACTGAGGTCATTGGTAGCCAGATTTGCGCAATTCCCAGAGGGAACCACCAGTTAGCTGTTGGGGTCACTAGCAGCCATATTTTCACAATTCCTAGACGGAACTGCCAGTTTGCTGCTAAGTCACTGGCAACAGAAACTATACAATTCCTAGAGGGAACATGCATCCTGTTGCTGGGAGCTACTGGCTGGGAAAATTGCATTAAGGCCAAGAGGTCGACTTCCTAATCATCTCTATGCAATTTCAGAGCTAAGATAATTGATGGGTAGTGGGAGGCCTACTTATGAGCATTGCACAATTTTGAGATGAACACCCGGTCAACTATTTGGGTTTCCAGCATGAGTGTTGATTGAATTTCTTGTGGGAAACACAACTTGAAAGAACTAGCTTGGTGCTTTTGTACTGTTCTGGTTGACAGTCAATCGATTCGAAAGCATGGTGATGGTCCGGCTATTAGTGAGAAGTCTAGTTGTCAAAACTTCAGCAAAAATGACTAAGTGTGTGAAAACTCAAAATATACATAAGTGATCATACAGACACACACTCGCATGACTTGATGATGAAATGACCAAACCATCGAGATACACATGTTCAACATGACTCACTGACAGTGCAAGCGATAAGCACAACACTCATGATTAATCATTCATGATCAAGATGATGCTTGCATGACAGTGAATATGACTCCATGTGTGAGTGCGACAAATGCCTTCATGGAGAACACAACAATCACATACGAAGAAAATACTTCGAGCGTAACCAAAAAACAGTCGCAAGAATGACTTAGACATCAACATGCAGAGACTTGAGTGCAATAAATAAGCAAGGTGAATGTGAAGACTCACACGAGCACATAGAGTGAACCTGAGTGTGTGCAGTCATCAAGTGAAACTTTCTAATGGAGGCTTCGAAATTGATGCAGGCCAAAATTTTGGAGGGTGGTTGTAGCCACTACAATAAGACCATATCTCAGAAATTGTTGCGAACAAAGATCTGAAATTTCTACACTAAGTTAAAAATGATTTCAGCTCCTCGTGGTCGAATTTCAACTTTTGAAGCTTCGTTTAAAAATAGTTATAGATAAAATTCCAAGATAACCTATTTGAAGCAGCAAAGCCATAGAATCCAAAGCTCTAATACCAAATTTTATGTAACCAAATCACAAAACAAAAGAAAATATAGATTAATGACTTGAAAATTAGCTGCTTCAAGGGGGAAACCTCCTTTACATCAAATAAATGAACAATTATTGGATGATACAAATGACAAGGCCTCCATTGTATATATAGGAGTCTAAGGGGTCACAATATAATCAGAGCCTACATAAAAATAATAATGTAAGGGCACAACAATAACAATAATGGGCTTCTATGGGGCACAAAAATAACAATATGGGGGCTACATGGGCACAACAATATGCATAGGGGGGCTACACTAATAATAAAAATAATACTGCTATGCTAGTACTATAGGAACCTAATAGATAGGATGAGCAATAAACATGCGATAATTGAAGAAAGAACTTACGTATGTAGCTCCTAACTCTAGAACTACACATAACCATCAAACAAGGACTAAAAAATAGGAGATAAATTTCCAAGAATAAAAGGATAAGTGGATAAGGTATATGGATATGGTTATCTCCAAAAATAAGAAAGGAAGTATGCACTTGTTAGGAGGAGGATAATGATAATAAAGTGTGCCTTATGTGCCATGTAACAACTATGTTACTCTGTTGTTAGTGCCCAATCACTACCACATGTTATTCTACATAGAAACACCTATTGGAAATAAAGATATACTAAATATATAAAATGATCTAAAAAAAAATTCATCCTAAACAATATGAAATGTGCATGTACTCCAACATATATTTCTCAAAAGATTATACAAAATTCAAAAACCAAATCACAACTAAAAAATCGATGCAGAACTTTAAAATTAATGATTAGGAAAAAGATTTAAAATCCTAACTGTAATGGAAAAAGGGGCAATGGAAAATTCCTAATTGTAATGGAATAATTTATTTATTCCATAAGAAGTTAACATTCTTTATAAGTTATTATTTATTTAGTTCATATTCCTTTATTTAAAACTTAACACGAATATTATATTTATAAAAATTTGCATTGTGGATGCAACAATTACAACAAAAGAGGGGCTATTCCAACTATTTGATTCACACACATGACTCTATGGAATGCCTAATGGATAAAAAAGTTTGATTTCTTTGATATCTAAGTGATTATGCGTATATGCGTAAAGACGCCAAAAGACTTGCAAAATTTGACAAAATTTACAACACATAGTAACTAACAGGAGATAAGATTACATCTATGAGCCCTTTACATTGGTTGATACAAAAACAAAGCATGATCAATAACTATCAAAAGGAACTCCCAATAATCGAAGAAGCTTGGATATTTCTGGGAGTTGGAATTTATCTTTGTGGTTTTTCCTAAATTTTTTTATAGGACAGGAGGAAAAGGGTTTTTATTTAACACGTCCAAAAAGGATGGATAGGAAAAGGCATGATCACCTTCAAATATTTTTGTAGGTTCAATATTCACCTCCCTTCCTTTTCTCCTTTTTGCAAGTGTGGCTTCTTTTTTTGCCCCCAAGTCCTTGTCTTGGGTTTGTTTATGGATTGTTTGAAAGGACACTTCTAATGACCTTTGAGAGCCTAACTCTTTATCATTTTGTACATGTGCACTTCTAACATCTCTATTAGTGTGGTGGCCTACTTTCTTATGTGTTTTTTCACAATTTACCCTTTTATCCTTCAATATTTCATCTTAAAATCCATAGATTCAAGATCCTTTATGGTTCATGCTATTTCTGGGGAATGAAATGCCTCTTCCTCTTCTGATGCATTTACTTTCTTTAGCACTAATTTTCTTGAGTCAAAACATCCTTGAGGGGAGGCTGTTGAGAAATGGCAACAATAAATTCCAGTTTAATTTGTCTTTGAATTAAACTGAGCATTAAAATTGAATTATATTCTCATAGCAACTTGTAAATAGTTAATTAAGTTTAATTATCTTAATTAGCTTAGTAATTCGAGTTGGAAGTCTTTATGTAGTCATGTATATGTTCTCCCTAAGTTTTAGGGGTCTAGTATGAGTTTAAATTGAGTTGGAAATTATATCACTCAAGTTTCTACATTAAGTTCAGTTAAATTAGTTCCAAACTGTTTGTGGAACTAATAGAGAGTTAATAGTCAGTTGGTGCACTAGTGCATCCACAAGTGTCACTCTAGTTAACTGAATATTCCCTCATCAGAAACTCATGCATGTTGATTATGAGAAAGACACAGTTGATACTCGAGTGTAGGGATAATTTACCATCAGTGGTATTATTTACTGGAGTGTAAATACCATGCATGCATCAAAGATTGATCTTGTGTTTGGATTATGCAGTTTTGGAAGCATGAATTCCCTTTAAATATGGGCTATTCATCCTAGGAATTACACAAGGGATTACGGGCTTGTAGGGTTGTAGAATTGGCTAAGTGTTGGCCAAGAGCTAGCTTGTGAGTTGTGAGAGTTAAGAATTTTTGTGCGGAATTGCTCTAGCGAGAACAAGATTTGTATCTTCACTCATATTTTTGATATATGAAATACAAATAGCGGGTTTTTGAGCAGTGGCTTTTCCCAGATACATATTGTGTTATGTTCCATTGATTTATGTTCTTCTTGTTCATATTGTTTTCATCGATCTATTGGTTTCTGCTGTTTGAAAGTAGAAGTAGATTTTGTTATGGAACCAACTCACAAAATAGAAAAAAAGATAGATCAACGACTTCAAAATCAACCTCTTCAAGGGGGAAACCTCCTTTACATTACATAAATGAACAATTCTTAGATGATACAAATGAAAAGACCTGCTTTCTATATATAGGAGTCTAAGGGGTCCCAATACAATTAGAGCCTACATAACAATAATATTATAGGGGCACAACAATAACAATAGTGGGCTTCTATGGGGCACAATAATAACAACATGGGGACTACATGGGCACAATTATACAATAAGGGGTTTGCTTTACACTAGTGTTATAGGGACCTAACATGCCCCTCTCCTTCAAAAAGTGTTTTCCTCAACGCTCAAGTAGTTATGGATTCTTTTGTATAAAATTCTCATCCTCCCATGTGGAATATTTAGCAGGTAATTTCTTCCACTTGATGAGATACTCTGAAATTGATCGATTTTGTAGGTGTTGATTTCTTGTTTCTGTGACTGCTTCAGGTTCCAATATGATTTTTCCCTCCTTGTCAAGTTCTGGAAATATTGTTTGAATTGGGATCTTCTCACATATAACCTTCTTTAAGCATGAAACATGTAAAACTGGGTGTACTCGGGAAGATGCAAGAAGCTCCAATTTGTATGCCATAGTACCTATCTTTTGTAACACCTTGTACGAACCATAATACTTTGGTGATAATTTATTATCCTTCTTAGCTTGCTTGAGGGACATTTGTTTGTATGGTTGTAGTTGTAGAAATACCCAGTCACCTACATCAAAACTTCTTTCACTGCAATGTTGATTTGCCTATTGTATCATTCTATTCTGTGCCAAAGTGAGGTTATCCTTTAAGAGTTTGAGAACCTATTGTTGATGTTCGATGTGATATTCCACTGCTTTAACCTTAGAATTTTCTTTTAAAGATGATATGATGGGTGGGTGATGATATCCATAATGTGCCATAAATGGGATCATTTTTTCTGCAGTATGGAAGGAAGTGTTATACCACCATTCAACTCGAGGAAACCACTTGACCCATTGTGTCTGTTTATCAGATACAAAGCAACAAATATATCCTTCAAAACATTTGTTCACTATCTCAGTTTTCCCATCAGATTGAGGATGATAAGATGAGCTATGAGCTAACTGAGTACCCAAACAACAAAATAATTATGTCCAAAAATTTCCAGTGAAAATGGGATCTCTGTCACTTACAATAATCTTTGGGTTTCCATGTAGATTTTGATTTTTTTCCATAAATGTAGTAGCAACTATACTGGATTTAAATGGATGAGATAATGCACAAAAGTGTGCATACTTCGTAAGTCTATAAAATACCACCATGATGACACTCTTTCCTTTGGACTTGGGTAAACCTATGATAAAATCCATTGAAACTTCCACCAATAGTTTGAGCAGCCTGATAACATGTTGAATATGATCCTTCCAAGACTTGCTGTAGATTAGTATATCATCAAAAATTACTAATATAAATTTTCTAAGGAAGGGTTTGAAAATGGAATTCCTTAAACATTGAAATGTAGAAGGTGTATGGGTAAGGCCAAAAGGCATGACCAAAAATTCATAATGATCCTGATGAGTTCTAAATGTTGTTTTTGGAATGCCTTTAGTCTTCATTCTAATTTGATGATATCTGGAACAAAGATCCAACCTGGTGAAGTAAATTTCTCCATGTGATTCATCCAATAATTCATCAATGATCGAAATGGGAAATTTATCTTTAATATTAAGCTTTTTGAGCTCCCTATAATCTAGACACATGCACCATGATCCATCCTTCTTGTGTACCAATACCACTGGAGCAGAGAAAGAACTTTGACTAGGTTGAATTATACTAACCTCTAGCATTTATGCAACCATACGTTCAATTTCACTCTTTTGGACATATGGATATCTGTAAGCCTGATGTTTGAGGGAACACTTCCTGGAATCAAATGAATAGCATGATCATGATCACGAACAGGTGGGAGGCCTTTGGGAATCTCAAATAACTTGTAATGATTGTCCAAAACTTTTTGGAAATCTGGAGAAATAGATGATTTCGATGTGGGAACCTCTAGTGAACTTAATTGTGCAATTATGCCCCATTGTTCTTTATTTAGAAGCTCTGTCATGATGTTAGAGCTAATTATCTTTCCCGGTTTCCCTGTGATACCCCTTAATTCAACTTCCTTTCCTTCCCAAAAAAATTTCAAGAAAAGTTCTTGAAAATTAAAAGCTATCGTACCCAAAGATTGTAGCCATTGGACTCCTAGTACAACATCAACACCACCCATTGGAATGGAAAGAATTTAACTATTCATTACATATTCTCCCATGGATAGCTTGATATTATGGCACTTTTCGAAGCAATTTATGGTTCCTCCATTTGCAACCATTACTTGACACTCTGGTGTTGGATATAGGAAGCAATTCAATTCCTTGGCTATCTTACAATGTATAAAATTATGGGTACTACCCGAATCAATCAACACTATTAGCTTTTCTTCTTGATACTCCCTTCTATCTTGAGAGTTTGAGGAGTGGTAATCCCTGTCAATGCATTACAAAATATGGTTAGATTCATTTCTTCTTTCTCTGGGATTGGTTCATGGTGTATATCCTCTTCTCTTGACGTTTCTTGTTCCTTTTCTTGCTCCTCTTCCCCATATATGTAAATTAATTTCTTCTCAGCACAATGATGACCTTTAGTGTATTTTCTATCACAATTGCAACAAAGCCCTTTTGCTCTTTTTTCTTCCAATTGTTGTGGTGTCAACCTTGTAGGTGATGAAAGGCTAGGAGCAACAGCACTTCCATATTTATAGTTATGAGTGGTAGGCTTCCTTGTTGCCATAATTTTTCTTTCAATTTTTCTTGCAAAGTTGTATGCATTCTCCAATAAATCAGGTTCCCAAAGGCAAACTTCATGTTGGATGTTATCGTTTAAAGTCCCTATGAAAACTTCAATCCTATGCTTCTCTAGATTATCATTTACCCTTATATTCAATATTTGAAAATCCTTAATGTTCTTTGCCATTGAACCCTTTTGTTTGAGATTTATCAATTGGCTAAAGAAGGTGTTGCTATTTGTATCCTCATAATGTGCTATCATTTCCTCCGTGAAAATTGATCATCTGACAAGTGGTTTACGGGAACAAATCCCTCTATACCATACAAACTGATTCGGTTCTAAATATAAATATGAAATACATACCTTTTGTGGTAGTTGCACATCATGTAGATCAAAATATTGCTCCATCTGTAGTATCCATGTTACCGGATCCTTGCCATCAAATTTCCTCATATCTATATTTTGAATATGGTTGGTCTTCAATCCAATGTTAGAGTCTATGAAATCATGATTAACATTTCTTTTGTTCTCATGATGAGTTTCCTCTACTACATTTTTGGGTTTTTAGGAAGCCTTTCTTGTAGTGACTTTGTGCCACTTTCCTTCAAACCTTCCACGTATTTCTTCCAATCTTCCATGTTTCCATTTGATTTTTCGTATATACCATTTATCTTATTGATCATATCTTCGATCACATTCTTCAAATCATCCCTCTAGTTTTGCTTACTACGTGTTTTTATTTTCTTGATTCGAGTCATTCGTTTTCTTGCTTTTAGGAGCTTGATCTTAAATCTGTTGTATCTATGAAATTTAGGATCTCCAAGGTCTGAAATTATGGCCTGTGGTAGCCCTCTATGTCCTCTTTCCAACACCACCAATCTAATCAGAATTGGATCCTCCACGAAAACATTATGCCCAATCCCCCAAGATAACTTGATTATATTCTTTTACACTAGAGCAAACTTGTACGAAGTGACACGCGCCACTTTTTCAACCTTCGGACCTAAACAAGATACATAGAAAAATATAGTCTGTCCTCTTTATGTAACTTCTTAAAAAATTTCAATCAGATGCTCAGAGAGACTGTTATGACGATTTTCCCAAGGTCACCTGTTTGTGATGTAATTTGGGAGCCTACCAAAACCCTAAGTTCCTTGGATCATATCTTCACAAATATAGTGAGACAAGATATGAAATTATGACCCAAGGTTTATCAAGATTTCGGCTCAAATGGGTTTTAATTTTAGCTTCTGAAGCATCGTAGACAAAATGTTATTACAAAACTTCCACGATGACTTGTTTGGAGCAATGAAACCCTAAAATCCAAAGCTCTGATACCAAATGTTATGAAACCAACTCACAAAATAGAAGGAAAGATAGATCAATGAATTCAAAATAACCCTCTTCGAGGGGGAAACCTCTTCTAAATTACATAAATGAACAATTCTTGGATGATACAAATGACAAGACCTTCTTTCTATATATAGGAGTCTAAGGGGTCCCAATACAATCATAGCCTACATAACAATATTATTATAGGGGCACAACAATAAAAATAGTGGGCTTCCATGGGGCACAATAATAACAACATGAGGACTATATAGACACAATAATACAATAAGGGGGTTTCACTAATAAAAATAAGGGGTTTTCACTAATAACAATAAGGGGTTATAGTAGTAGTATGGGGACCTAACAAATTCTTGTCATGTGCTTCAGTACTTTGTATGAGCTTGTGAATCTACAAGTTTTTCTACATCATTGGTATCAGAGTTGAGAACACTATACTAGAGGAGATTTTGAAGTTTTTTTGTTTTGGGTTACAGGTGAAATTCGAACTTGCAATACATACTTCAGGATCAAAAAATGGCGTTCTACGGTTTGTCGCTCGAGTATGCCTTTGAAGGCTACTCAAATTTTATAGCCTAGAGGGACATAATGGAGGCTATGCTAGAGGATAATGGCTTGAAGGAATTTGTTGATCAAGAAATTTCTAATCCAGCAACATCAGATGCACAAAATTTGGCCGAATGGAAGAAGTGTGTGGCAAAGGCGAGGTGGATAATCCTTTAGGGAGTTTGAGACCACATTGTCTCGAGTCTCCATGGCAAGGAAACTCCATATACTATGCCGAAAACATTATCAGACTTGTATCAGAACAATGATGACCAAAGGAAATTGGCACTGAAGGACAAACTTCGAAAAATCAAAATGGAGTAAAGCGAGACTATTCCAAAATACTTGACCAAGTTCACTCAATGTTGTGATTAACTTGGAAGTGTTGGAATCATGGTTGCCGAGGATGATATGGTGATTCTTTCTCTTCTAGGACTCCCAAATATTTGGCATAGTTATTAGGACTCTGTCAATGGTCAGGAGAAGATGCCATATTGGGAACGACTGTGGTTGAATTTGATGCAGAAGGAGATCAAGAGGAACACTGGGGATGGATCTTCACCAATGAATGATGATGAAGAGAACCGTGATTTAGCGATTAAGGTGAAGAAGGGGAAAGGGAAAGCTTCCCTTTCCAAATTGGATTCTTATCATGGAGGTAAGAAGAAAGACATGATGAAGGTTAAGTGCTTTTATTGTCATGAGATGGGCCATTTTTCTACAAGTTGTCCACTCAAGAAATCCAAGAAGAAGTCCTCAAGAGGAGCGATGGGTGAGGCTTTTGCCTCTCAATTCGAATTGGACTTCTCCCTCATTGCATGCATTGTGTCATCAATGATGGGACATGTATGGTACTTAGATAGTGGATCTTCATTCCACATGACCGACGACAAGGAGTTATTAGTGACCCAGAGGAGAAATATCTCTAGATGCATATCGAGATGGGTGACGATGGGAAGTATAGTGTTATTGGATTGGGCACAATTACTTTTTAGAGGGAGGATGGGGCTACACTCACCTTGAAGAATGTTATGTATGTGCTCTGTCTGAAGAAGATCTTGGTATATGGAAAATTGTGATTTAGATCATCCATAGTATTATGTGCTTCTTGTCAACGTTTTGAATCCCCACGGGGATCCATCTTCAAGACATAATTGAGTGATAGATTGGAGGAGCTTACCGACCAATCCATATAAATACCTAATGCATAAAATAAAAAACAAAAAGCCGGCTAATTTGAAAACTAAACCTAAACCTACATGTAAAAGTTTTTAAATATTTAAATTATTATTTTTTTAAATATTTAAATTATTATATTAATAATTATATGTAGCTATTTTAATAGTAAGTAATTAAATAAAAATTTATTTTTATTTTTCTAATAATAAAGATTTTAATTTTATCAAAGTTAAAACTAAAAACTAAAATCAAAATTAATGAAATCTTTTATCTATTTTAATGTGAAATAAATTAATAACCTAATAAATTTTCTAATAATAAGAAATTTATTTTGTTTATTTTTTTTTTATAATAAATGATTATTAATTTATGCAAAAAGTATAAAATCACAAAAATCCTTTATTTATTATGAAATAAATAAATTCATTTTTATTATTAGTAAATAATATTGATATCTTCTTACTAATAAGAAAATAATTAATTTATTTAATTTTAAGTAATTTTAATAATCATATATATATATATATATATATATATATATATATATATATATATATATACCCTTGGAAAAAAGTCGTAATTTCTATTGATATATAAGAAATTACATTTTGTAGATGCAAGTGCATATGCATATGGAGGCAGAGTTGCCTATCGAGTTCAGAAATAAACCAAAAAAAAGTTCAGTTATATCTCCACGCAGGGAGTCTTGTTACCAATTTTACTGTACCTATGCTAGCTCTCTAATAGAGAGAGAACTAAATCAAAATTGAATTCTATCTCTTTGCAGAGAGAGAATCTAAGTATCAAAAAACAAAACTGTATGTCCAAAGTAGTATATGTAGCACATAAAAGTTATAAATAAAACATGATATATACAAGTTAAGCAAAATATTTATAGGGATTGTAGCCCATTTTCTCTGTGTTCCATAAAAGGTCTGTGATAATGCTGGTGGAAAGTCCCACTATCTCCTCCTGTATTAGCCATTCATCGCCCTGTCTATGCGTTGCCTCTTTGGAAAGGTGGTCTGCCCCGGAGTTTCTCTCCCTGAAAATGTGTCGACAGGAAAAAGAGTCAAAAGAAGATATAAATCTTTGTGCCTCTTCTAATATATGCCTCAGTGAAAATGCATTGTAGTGAGATGTATTATTTAACCAATTACAAACAATTTTGGAATCACCAAACAGTTGTAGATGTCTG
Organism: Pinus tabuliformis; assembly: GCA_031772625.1. Lineage (NCBI taxonomy): Eukaryota > Viridiplantae > Streptophyta > Pinopsida > Pinales > Pinaceae > Pinus > Pinus tabuliformis. The sequence goes on from CM062816.1 coordinate 1,156,297,153, forward strand.
CAATGCTTTTCCAATGCAAAATGAATGAGATGTTTAGCAGTACAGAGTTCCACATAATTGTTTGTTCCCCTGCCTAATCTCATTTGTATCTTGTAGCAATGTGTTTCATTTAAGTAGAGAATGGCCCCGCCACCACATCCTGCCTCCTGTGCAGAGCCATTAAAATATGCCCATGGTTTTGATTTGTCTATGATTTCTGGTATAATGATACGGGGAGGGGTATTGGAGTCCTCCTCGAGTAGAAGATCATAGTTCGCAATAGTATGGAGCAAGATGGTAGGCTAATGGGGGGTCTTGTCGTTGAAAATAAATTGGTTTCTTGCAATCCATAAAGACCAACAAACAAGGAGAGGCATGTTCCTGGATTTTCCATTGTGGTTTTCACACCATGTATACTAGGCTTCCGGAATGTCATGTCCATGCCAGTTTTTTAAACTTGAAAAGTGAGTAATAATGGACTTCCAATGTTCCCTGGAGGTGGGGCAGTTAAGGAAGAGATGTTCAGTACTCTCTTCATCATTGCGGCACATATGACACCAGAAAGGTCCATGAAAAGATCTTTCATCAAATTTAACCCCGTAGGAATCTTGTCAAACAAAATGTTCCACATTAGTAAGCGGGTTAGAGGGGCCGCCTTAAGCTTCTAGAGTAATCTCCAAGTCGGGTTTATGTTCTGGGGCTTGTAAGGTTCCATTAATCTAATATAACCCTCTTAAGGAGAGTATGGTCCGTGTTTGGAAAAGGCCCATATAATCTCGTCCGGTCCTTCAGATAGTGGAATGTGTGCCTGGGTAAGAGCTTCTGTGTAGTCCTGCCAATCTTGTTGCCACTGAATAGGAATGTCTAGATCAAGAGCCGATTTCCATGCCTGCAGTAGGAAGGAGGAGTTATTGCTGTCACTAATGTGTCTGATGTGTGTAATACCCCTGTTGTGTAAATGCCTTATCAAATCATCCAGTAGCGTGTGTGCATTACCACAACCAACTCATGGGTCCGTGCCAATATGGAAAACATTACCCTCCTTTATTCTCCACGTTATGCCTTCACGTATGAGTGGTAATGCATTTATAACTACCTTCCATATATTGGAGATGTTATTGTTTATTCTGTGCTGCTGTCTAAACCAATCCATCAGGTTCATAGGCCAGATATATTTTTCTTGTGCAACCTTGGTCCAAAGGCTGTTTGTGGTGATAAGATGCCAGCCAAGCTTTGCCGCTAGAGCTTTGGAGAATAAATCTAGCCTTTTGATGCCCCATCCTCCCCATCTCTTGGGCTTTTCTATCGTCTCCCATTTGACCCACGCAAATAACCTACTCGGTTGATTGCCTTTCCATAAGAATCTGCAACATATGCTTTGCAGTGTGTTCAGTATGCCCCTTAGTATCCAAGCTAGAGTCATCCAAAATACAGGAGTAGCTTCAATCACAACTTTTATAAGGACTAGTCTTCCTACACGGGATAGGTATTTATGCTACCAAACCTGAAGTCATAGATGAGATTAATTATATTTAATTTTAACATAAAAAAAAAAAAATTTACTATAAATAAATAATAATGAATAATAATATAAATACTATTATTAATAATATTTATTTAGTTAATAATTATTTATTTATTGATATTTAACAATTTAATTTAATTTAATCATTTCTTAATGGTTGTGAGTTTAAAAATGTTTTATAAATTTTAAGATGTTATTATTAATTGTTAATTAAACAATATATTAATGGAGGTTAATTAAAATTTTCATGAGTTATCTAGAGATTAAGGTCAAAAGAGAGGGATCATACTTGGAATACTATACCTCAGAAGATCTGGTAGTGTTGATATGCCTAATCACAGGAAGCCAATTTCCACTGATCTTATTCCCACCATCCTTGTTGAGTTTATTCAGACATTTCCTGATCTCAAGCGCTTCTCTGGTTTTCCTCTTTTGATAATGATCTTCCCTACTGATAATTCTGGCATTCTCGAGACGAACATGATGCTTAGTTTTTGAGGAGTGTTTTGCAAGGGCTGAAGTGCGAGATTTCCCATTCTTGATATCTGCTCCATGTTCTTTAAGTCTTGTTTTTTAAAGAACACCCCATCTCTCCAATATAACTTCTACTGCAAGAACAATCAATCTTATAAACTCCTTTAAGCTGATGCTTCAAGGATAAAGGCTATGATGTGATCTTCTCGAAATGAAAGGTGTTCCTTCGAAACGTAGCCATGGGTCAAGTAAAGAAGATACGGATTCGGGTGAAGAATCTTGATAAGCTGGAGGTAGAGGAGTGTGCTTCTTTGAGCACAAAATCAGAAAAGGTGCAGATCTGGGATGTTGGCGAGTTGTAGCACAGGTGATTGGGCCACTTGCATCATGGGGCTTTGAATATATTGCAGCAGATCTCTACCGGTCTTCCCAAAGGTATGCTTGAGCAAGTTGATACATGCAAGGGGTGTATTTTGGGAAAATACACCAAGCCTTTCTTTCACGACAAAGATAGTCAAGTAGATGCTATTCTAGAGTGAGTTAGTTAAGATGTGGGTGGATCATTCTCAACAGCATCCATGACCAAACAGAGGTATTATTTTATATTTATTGATGACTATTATTGTAAATGTTGGATATTTTTCATGCAGAAAAAAGGATCAAACTTTCACAAAGTTTTGTGAGTTTAAATCATTGGTGGAGAAAGAGTCAGGCAAGAAGGTTAAAGCTCTACAAAGTGATAACGGTGGTGAGTATATCTCAAATGAGTTTAAGAACTTCTGTTCAACAGAAGGGATTAAACAAGAGTTGAGGACACCCCATAACCCTCAATAGAATGGGGTGGCCAAGAGGAAGAACAAAAACATAGTAGGGGCAGCCAAGGCGATGTTGCATGATCAGGGCCTACCACTACACTTGTGGGCTAAGGCATGCAACACAATGGTTTATGTTTAGAACTGTATCCCACATCAGATAGTTGAGATGAAGACACTAGAGGAGGCTTATTCTAGTAAGAGGCCAAATGTTGGTCACTGCAAGATTTTTGGGTCATCGGTATATTTCCATGTGAACAAAGATGCATGGAAGAAGTTTGAGCCGACATCAGAGTTAGGGATATTTGTGGGGCACACTGATACACCTCACAACTATTGAGTGTACGTTCTCACTAACAGGATGACAATGGTTCGTAGGGATGTCAGATTCGATGAGGAGAAGGCCATGTGAGTTTCCCTTGAGACGGAGCTTGATCTACATGCGCATGAGGAGCTTTTAGCTCCTAAGGTTGAGGAGCCTCAGATTGATGTGGCGTAGCCACATGCAGAGGATCTGGGACTAGAGACATCCACTCGGGAAGAGTCTTCTAGAGAGGGAAGAAAGCGCACCAGAGAAGCTGACATATTGTTGGATGATGCATGGAAGAATGTGGGAGCACCCACTTCTCAGAACAGGCAGAGAAGGTCACCTGAGATGTACACTGGATACATGGCTCTTATGGGTGAATGTGTTGTGACAAAGCCATATTCCTTTAAGGAAGTAGTGCAACAGCCTGTTTGGGTTGATTCTATGGTGGAAGAGTATGACTCCATAATTCGTAATAGTGTTTGGGATGTGGTCCCAAGACTAGAGGACAGATCAGTGGTAAGCTCCGATTTTATTTACAAGGTAAAGCAAGCTACAAATGGTAGTGTGGAGAATCATAAGGCTAGATTTTTGGCTCATGGATTTTCAGAGTTAGAGGGAATTGACTATTATGAGACCGTTGCTCATGTTGCAATGTACTCGTTAATCAGATCTATATTGGCACTATCAGCACAATTGGGTTATAAGATACATTAGATGGATGTGAAGACAACCTTCCTTAATGGCCTAATTAAGGAAGAGGTGTACATAGAGTAGCTTGAAGGTTTTGAGACCTTTGACTGTGAGTCACATGTGTACTCACTCAAGAGAGTGTTGTATGTGCTGAAGAAAGAACCCTATGCTTGGTACACCATGATAACTATCTATTTCATCGGGTTGGGCTTCATAAAGAGTGAAGCGGATGCGAAACTGTACCACATAGTTGTGGAAGGTAAACTATGATAATTTTACTTTATGTTGATGATCTCATACTGACAGGTGATGATCAGTTGATCAAGTATTGCAAGGAGGACATTGCAAGAGAGTTTGAGATGAAGGACATGGGCCTCATTCATTAATTTGTTGGCATGGAGGTATGTAGGGAGATGGGGAGTTGTTTGTGTCTCAACGAAAGTATGCCAATGAGATACTCAGGAGATTCTGCATAGAGAGCAGAAAACCCATGGAGACTCCTCTATTAGGTAACTGGAGGAAAGAGGATGCTACTTCAGGGGAAGCAGTGGAAGCTAATGTTTACATGTAGCTTGTGGGTTCACTCATGTACTTGGTCAACACATGACCATATATGTGCTATGCAATTAACCAACTTAGTCAAGCGATGGTTAGGCTTCCCAAGCTATATTGGAAGCTGACAAGGAATGTATTGAGATACCTCAGGGGCACTTCTCAGTATGGATTTTGTTACAGATGGACATAGGGAGTGAAGTTTCAAGTTCGCTGATGCATATTGGGTAGGGAGACCATCTGATAGGAAGAGTACATTAGGAGCGATCTTCAGTATTGGGTCAACAACAGTTTCTTGGTACAGCAAGAAACATAGATTGGTTGCACTCATTTAGGAAAAGGCAAAGTACATGGCTGCGCATTAGGTATCATGTGAGGCCATATGGATGAGGAAGATCCTGGTTGGTTTGTTTGGTCAGTAGATGGATCCAACTGTGATTTACTGTGATAATCAGAGTTGTATCAAACTATCTGAAAATCTATTTTTTCATGATCGGTCCAAGCATATTGATATTCGATATCATCATCTAAGAGATTTTGTATTGAGGTGGATTACATTATTAGAGTACACTCCCACGGAGGAGAAAGATGCTGACATTTTGACAAAGGCATTGTCAAGAAGTAAATTCGAGTTTCATAGAGAGAGGATTGGGGTAACTAATAACCCCTTTCTTGTTGAGAGGGAGTGTTGAGAAATGGAAACAAGAAATTCTAGTTTAATTTGTCCTTGAATTAATCTGAGAAATAAAATAACATTCTATTCTCATAGAAACTTGTGAATAGTTAATTAAACTTGGCTTAGGAATTTCGAGTTGGAAGTCTTATGTAGTCATGTATATGTTCTCCCTATGTTTTATGGGTCGAGTATGAGTTTAAATTGAGTTGGAAAATAGATCACTTAGTTACTGAGTTGAGTTCAGTTAAATTAGTTACAAATTCTTTATGGAACTAATAGAGAGTTAATAGCCAGTTGGTGCACTAGTGCATCCAAAAGTGTCACTCTAGTTAATTAAATATTCCCTCATCAGGAACTCATGCATGTTGATTCTGAGAAAGACCCAGTTGAGACTACAGTGCAAGGAAAATGTACTATCAGTGGTATTATTTACTAGAGTGTAAATATCATGCATGCATCAAATATTGATCCTATGTTTGGATTTGCAGTTTTAGAAGCATGAATTCCCTTTAAATACACACTACTCATCTTAGGAATTACGCAAGAGATTAGGGGCTTGGAAAACTTCATAATTGGCTGTTGGCCAAGAGCTAGCTTGTGAGTTGAGAAAGTTGAGCATACTTGTGCAAAATTGTTATACTACGAACAAGCTTGGTATCTTCACTTATATTTCTGATAAATGAAATACAGATAGCAGGGTTGTGAGTAGTGACTTTACCCAGATACATTTTGTGTTATGTGCCATTGATTTATCTTCTTCTTGTTCATATTGTTTTTAGCGATCTATTTGCTTCCGCTGGTTGAAAGTAGAAGTAGATTCTTGTCATGTGATTTAGTAAATTGCATGAGCTTGTGAATCTATAAGTTTTTCTACATAGGCAAGTAAATTTGACGCTTAGAAACTACATGTTAGGAGTTTCCCAATTGCATCTCTTGGTGTAGTGGATTAAGGATTTCTTCTTCTTCGTCTGCCTAATTGAGGACATAAAATTTGTTCCCTGCCAGACCTTTGCTTTTTTCTAGAGGAGTTGGAAACCAATTTCTTTGGAGAGGGAGAACCTTTAGGTCCCAATCCATTTCCTTCATGTGTCTTTGTGGTTGTATTTTTCACGGGGGAACCCTTTCTTCTTTTTGGTTGCTTCCATTATTATCCTTCCTCAATATTTTTCTGAATTTCTTCTAATTTTTGGCATCTTCAGGAAAGATGTTGATATTAATTGCAATTCTTATATTTAAATGGTAGTTGACCATAATCTATCTAGAGATTTATTACTGTTAAGAGCCACTCATCAAGATCAACTTTTACACAAATCCTAGCACAATATTTCATAACTTCTTGTCATTTTTCACGATTGATATAGTGGCCAATTGGGTGGCCCATTCCATTTCCATTGTTCCTAAAGGTGTCCTTATTCCAACGATGAGCGGTAAAGTATGGAAATTCAAACTAAAAACGAACAAATAATGAAACATATGCTATTAAAACAACTCACAAAAAGATAGAAAAGATAGATCAATGACTTAGAAATCAGCCTCTTTAAGGGGGCAAGCTCCTTTACATTACACAAATGAACAATTCTTGGATGATAAAAATGAAGAAAACCTCCTTTCTATATTTAGGAGTCTAAGGGGTCCCAATACAATCAGTGCCTACATAACAATAATATTGTAGGGGCACAACAATAACAATAGTGGGCTTCTATGGGGCATAATAATAACAACATGGGGACTATATGGGTGCAATAATAGAATAAGGGGGTTGAACTAATAACAATAAGGGGTTACACTAGTAGTATAGGGGCCTAACATGCCCATCTCCTTCAAAAAGTGTTGTCCTTAATGCTTGAGTTGTTATGGATTCTTATGTATAAAATTTTCATCCTCCCATGTGGAATCTTTAGCGGGAAGTTATACCACTTGATGTGATACTCTAAAATTGATTGATTTGGTAGATGTCGATTTCTTGCTTTTGTGAATACTTGAGGTTCCAATATTATTTTTCCTTCCTCGTCAAGTTTTTGAAATATTGTTTGAACTGAGATCTTCTCACCTATAACCTTATTTAAGCAGGAAACATGGAAAACTGGGTGCACTCGAGAAGATGTAGGAAGCTCCAATTTGTATGCCATAGTGCCAATTTTTTGTAACACCTTACACGTACCATAATACTTTGGTGATAATTTATTATCCTTCTTAGCTTGCTTGAGGGACATTTGTTTGTATGGTTGTAGTCGTAGAAATACCCAGTCACCTACATCAAAACTTCTTTCACTACGATGTTGATTTTCCTGTTGTTTCATTGTATTCTATGCTAAAGTGAGGTTATCCTTTAAGAGTTTGAGAACTTGTTTTTGATGCTCGATGTGATATTTCACTGCTTGACCCTTAGAATTTTATTTTAAATATGATGTGATGGATGATGGATGATAAGATTAGCTATGAACTAACTAAGTACTCAAATATTCCACCTCGTGTACTCCAAAGAAATATTTGGAGCTTTTTGCATATAATTGTTTCTCCTCCAATAGTTTCCATGGTGGATGATAAGATGAGCTATGAGCTAATTGAGTACTCAAATATTCCACCTCTTTTACTCCAAAGAAACATTTGGATCTTTTTTCATATAACTATTTCTCCTCCAATCTTTGGGTATGATAACTTTTAGTTTTCAAGAAATTTTCTTGAATTTTTTTGGGAAGGAAAGGAAAATTGAATATAAGGGTAACTAATATTCTAGAGAAGCAGAGGATTGATGTCTTCATAGGGACTTTAAAAGATAACATCCAACATGAGGTTCTCCATTGGGAACCTGATTCATTGGAGAAGGCATCTAGGTTGGCAAGAAAAATGGAAAGCAAAATTATGGCAATAAGAAAGCCTACCACTCGCAACTATAAAGATGGAAGTGTTGTTTCTCCTAGCCTTTCACCACCTACAAGGTTGACACCACAACAATTGGAAGGAAAAAGAGAAGAAGGGATTTTTTACAATTGTGATAGAAAATACACTAAAGGTCATACATGTGCTGAGAAGAAATTAATTTACATAGATTGGGAAGAGGAGCAAGAAAAGGAACAAGAAACTTCAAAAGAAGAGGATATACACTAGTAACCAATCCCATAGAAAGAAGGAATAAATATGACCATATATTGTAATGCATTGATAGGAATTACCACTCCTCTGATACCAAATGTTATGAAACCAGCTCACAAAAAGATAGAAAAGATAGATCAACGACTTAGAAATCAGCCTATTCGGGGAGACAACCTCCTTTACATTACACAAATGAACAATTCTTGGATGATACAAATGACAATACTTCCTTTCTATATATAGGAGTATAAGGGGTCCCAATATAGAGCCTACATAACAATAATATTGTAGGAGCACAACAATAACAATAGTGGGCTTCTATGGGGCATAATAATAACAACATGGGGACCATATGGGCACAATAATAGAATAAGGGGGTTGCACTAATCACAATAAGGGGTTACACTAGTAGTATAGGGACCTAAAAACATCATTTTTTGTGTTGTAATTTGCACATCATTGATTTAGATATAAACCTCAAGCCCCCATAAACTATGGCCCACTTTGAAAAAATAGACCTTAATATGTTTTCTTTTCAAAGAGGAAAGAGAAAAATCCCCTCCACAAAAGGAAACAAAAATATGTCCTTCAATCATGGGTCTCTAGTTTTTTTTCCACCCAAATATTCATATAATGTAGCTAGGGCCATAAGCCCATACATTTTTTGATAAGGATTCTCTCTACTAGCATACGATCCATTTTGTGGGATCGATGAGCATGAACTACAATTTTGAAGACATCATATAGTTTCTTAAAAAATCATACTAACTTGGAGAGGTAAAACCTCGAACCATCAATAACTAGTGCATTGAAAGCATCAATATTAGAATAAGGTGGAGGAAGCAGAGCGCCAAGCCCTCCAAAACTTGAAACCATCAACAAAGTGGCTAGGGTTTCTTAAATTATTTTCTTGATTTGGCTATAATCCTTTCACTACATGCATCTTTTCTTATAAATTTATATGATTTAAAGTTATATATTAATTAATATCTATATTATATTAAAATATAAAATGAGTGAAATCCTTATTTATTGCTTAAATATTGAAGCACTTATTAACATTTCCATACTAGAGTTTAGCCTCATTGTACTGAAGGTATCTTACGCCAATCTCATAGTAATTTGAACATCACTTTACATTCCTTTGCAACTATGCAATAGTAAATTGAATATAAAATCAACACGAAATAGGTATATTGTATTATAATTTCCATTCAAATATCTTTACGCGTTTACATATTACATGAGAAAAATATGTCATAATAAAAAAATATGTGGGGAGGTAACAATTACCATGGAAATCTATCAAGTTTGTATTGATTTTGGGAAAAAAATCCATTTTTTTAGGAAATAAAAACGTTGGAATATCATATTAACTGAAAAACTAGTACATAATCAAGGATGCATCATAATCGTCTAAACAAAGTGCAACATAAACCACCACAAAAAGTCTAGTGTCCATGTATATAGATCCAAAGTTCCAAAAAATTCAACATAAACTACCACAAAAAGTCTAGCATCCCTGTATATAGATGCAAAGTTCCACACCATAGGTCTAATGCACTATCTTTTCCTAATGCACAAAACATGTTTCAAAAAAACATAAACCATCTCAGAATGAGACAATCCAAAATTGTCCATCTATGCTAAGAAAAAGTCTAACTTTTAGAAGAATATAAATCCCATCAAAGGATAGGATCATCAGTAGCAGATCAGGAAATATCCTTCCTCCTGTAACTCACCGTTGCACCAAAAGAATAATTGGAAAAAAATGGGGCCACCAATAGTCCTCTTTTTGAAATCCCATCTGTTACTATGTTGAATTCTTTGAATACATGATCAAACATGATGCTAATAAATGATTTACTCAATTTCTATAAATGAAGCATCCTATTTTTCACGTTGGGGTGGAAATATTTTCCCAAACATATTTCCAGTCAATGATAACTCTCGCATCACCCATAATAGAAATATTTTCAATTTGAACTCTCCTGTCGTTGTAAAGAAACCCCCATAGACTAATAACTTTGACTCTGGTGTTCTTTTTTTGTGGCCCTCAAACCAATAGAAATGAAATTCAATAATGGAACTCACCTTAATGACAACACTACAACCACGTAGTCCATGTTGGGAAGCACCATCAAAATATCTAGCTGGAAGATTGACCTGCTACCTTTAACAATTTCTGGGGCTTCATTATTTTAGAAGAATTCTGCACATACTCATGATAAAAAACACAAACAAAAGCACATATGTGACCAATGTCTAAAGGGTGACCTTAAAAAATAATAATGTTTCTCACACATCAAAATTTTGATATAATAAATAAAGGTAGGGTCTTGTGAGAACCATGCCATTGAAACCACCACTTAAGACACTCTTCCACCGATTGAAAAGTCCATCCTAGATTTAAATGAAATAATTGCCCAGTTTGAATCCAAATCATAATAGAAAATTGACAATGGAGAAATGTATGTAGAACATGTTCTAACGAATCCCTGCAAAAATAACAATGACTTGGGCAATTGAAACCACGCTTCCATAAATTATCCCAACTGCATCTTGTATATGATTGTTTTTGTTAATTTTTCATCTCAATTACAAATTCCAATCATGGGGCTAGATTCTTCTTTTTGAGAGGACCAGTTTTTTATTTTCAAGCACTCAATTTGGACAAGGGAGAGTGTATTTTTGAATTGAAGCCCACAATGTCACATTTGATTAGGTTAGCCCTAAATAAAATTGGTCCCCCTTAGAAGCCTATAAATACAAGCCTAGGTGGCACTCATTTGGACACCATGATCAAGCATCTTCTTCTCTCTTCATTGGATTGGTTCACACAAGTCTGAAGTTTGGTTCTTATAGGTCCGAAGTTCCAGGGTTCGAATCTTGTACGTGTGATTAGGGGTTTTGGTTTCTAGCCACATGGTTGACACAACCAATTTGTTATCATAACCATAGGCACTTATGCTCAACCATGTGGTTGGAGCATCTCAACCACATGCATAACTCTTCCTCCATTCGGTTGGGATATAGGGTTTCAGTTTGACCGTCAACCGCAATTGACCACATATTGGGAAAGCTAACTCTAATAAATATTGTTGTTGGGATCGTATTTATGATATTGTTGGATATTTTGTGTGGGATCATTGGAATCTTTTCTGAATTTTTTATGACAATCTAATAGAAGAATAATTACAAAGGGTTTTCCCACCTTGTGGGGTTTTTTTCCATGGTCATTTACCAAATTTGGTGTCTCTTATTGATGTGTTGATTGTCTCCTATTTTCATTGCATTACTGTTCTATCCTTAGTCACTATTGATTAAAAAAAAAAAAAAATTATTGAAATATTTATAATTGAATAATTGAATTAGGCTAAAGTAATTGAAACAACATAGATCAATGTAAAATTAACATGGTATCAAAGCTAAGGTGAAGGACAATCCCAAAGGAGCCAAGAGTTCAAGGATTCATCTTCGAAGATAAAAATGGAAATCATAACTGAAGACAATGATGCTTAGGAATACATAAAAGGAAAAGTACCCAATCCTCTAGAGAATGCTTCCGATGCTGCCAAGAACAAGTACAAGAAAGGTGAGTTAAAAGAAAAGAAAATTATAGCTAATGGTTTACAAGATCATTTACTTGTATATGTTGGAAATTTGAAAAAGACTAAGGATACATATAATAATCTAGCTGACATGTATGAAGTAAAAAACTTGAATGAAATCATCTCCTTGAAAGATAAACTCAAAGATATGAAGATGATTAAATGATATTCTGTGCAATCCTACATTATTAGGATATCTTGTCCTAGAGATCAATTGCAAAGAGCTTGGGAAACCATGCATGAAAAATAATTGGTGCTTGTGACCCTTAGAGGTCTCCCTCCTATTTGGGAAAACTTCATTACCATTATAAGCAATAACAATGTTGTCCCATCATTTTATGAGCTTGTTGGAAAGCTCACTCAAGAAGAATCAAGGATCGTTTCTAGAGGTAGGATACAAAAACATGAAGAAGGAGAACTCACTGCATTCATCACTCATAACAAGAAAAAGAAGGGAATAGGAGGTCCATCAAATTCAAGAAAGCCTCCTCCTCGAAATTCGAAAAATAAGGAATGAAGGAGAAGCATCGCACATTGAATGTTGTCATTTTCACAAGAAAGGTCACTATTCTCAAGATTGACCTGAGAAGAACAATGGTCCTCGCTACAACACTAGAAGAAAAAATAACATGTTTAATAATCAAAGAAGGAGAGGTGATCAAAGGAATGATTGTAATAAAAGAGATGAAAGAAGAATAAGAGATGATCCAAGTGATCATGAAGAAGACCACCGTCCTCAAAATAAGCCATGAAACACTAGGTATGAAAGTAATGCTACTAAGCGATCTGAATATATTCTTATTTATGCACTTTTTATTTCCTCTCCTTTGAATACTTGGTATAACTAGTTGGTTGATAGTGGGGCCTCTCATAATTTCTCTAGGTATAAGGAAGTTCTCTCTAATTTTGTTTAGAGGGAGTCAAGTTTGAAAATTATTCTTGGAGACAACTCCACTCGTCCTGTTAAAGGTTTTGGGTTTGTTTAATTTCATTTGGTCTCTAGGGAATCTGTTTCACTTCATGATGCGATGTATGTGCTAGGATTGAAGAATAATTTGGTATATATATCTACTTTGGAAGACAAAGGGAAAAAGGTTGCCTTCATCAAGGGAAAAGTACTTGCTTGGCCAGTGGGAACCCCTATGAGAGATGCATTCACATTGTGATCTAGATTTGAAGGACTCTATAGAGTCAGTGGAATATCTCTTCCAGCATTGGTCCATGATACTAAGAATCAAAGTGATCTATGGCACCAAAGATTGTCCCATCTACACTATGAATCCCTTCCAAAATTGAATAAATTGGTCTCTTGAATTCTTGATGTTCAATCCCAACATGATGGAGTATGTCTTGTATTTTCCAATGGGAATAAGGCAAGGGGACCATTCCCCTCTAGTGAGAACAAGACAAATGAAATCCTCCAACTCATTCATCCTGAAATATGTGGTTTGATGCCCGTACACTCTCTTGGTGGCCATCTCTACTACATTACCTTCATTGACGATTTCTCAATGAAGACATGGATATATTAATTTAAGCATAAGGATTAGGCCTTCAATTTGTTCAGAAATTTCAAGGCTTTGGTTGAAAATCAAATAGAGAATAAAATTAAGATCTTTAGGTTTGACACTGGTGGAGAATACATTTCAAATGAATTCATAGTTTTTTTCAAGAAAGAAGGCATCAAGAAAGAGACGATTGTGCCCTATAATCCCAAAAAAAATGGAGTGCCTAGAAGAAAGAAAAGGTATATTGTAGAAGCTTCCCATGCCATATTCCATGATCAAAATTTGTTGAAGTTTCTTTGGGGAGAAGCAACTAATGTAGCTGTATATGTTCAAAACAAGGTGCCTCATCAAGCGTTGGAAAGAAAGATTCACATGTGTCACCTCCGATGTTAGTCACCTCCGTATATTTGGTTGGCTGCCTCATATATTTTCGTGTGTCAAAGGACAATAGGAACAAGCTGGAAGCAACATGAATAAAACGTACGTTTGTTGAATATTATGAAGACAAATAATTTAGATATATATATATATATATATATATATATATATATATATATATATATATATATATATATATATATATTCCTTGTCAAAGGAAGGTTGAAATTAGTAGAGATGTAATGTTGAATGAAGATTCTACCCATTGGGAAAGCAAGGGACCTTCCTTAGCCTCCTCCTCTTGCGAAGAATAATGATGATATGGATATTTTAGATGGTCCTTCCATGATGGAATCTAAGGGATACATTGTTTATGATCCCATGGAGCCCATGGACCCCTTGGATCCTCCTCCATGTGATTCTCCTACCAGGAAGAGGCCATTTTGGCTTTGTGAAACATTACAGGATGCTGAAAGACACATTCTCACAAGAAGGTATTTTAGAGAAAGAAAGAATCCATGTAGGTACCAAGGATATGTTGTAGCTATGAGAAATGTGATTGAAGATGAGCCTCACACCTTTGAAGAAGCTATGAAAGAATAAGTTTGGAAGGATGATATGACCAAATAATATGAATCAATTACCAAGAATGACATATGGGAGACCAAAGGGAAAATATGTGGTGACTTCAAAATGACTATTGAAAATAAAACATGGAATTGATGGACGTATTGGGAAATATAAGGCAAGGTTCATGGCCTGAGGATTCTCCTAGAAAGAGGGAGAATATTATGACACCATATTTGCAATTATGGTTCAATATACAACCATTCATTTGATAGTTTACCTTGCTTCAAGTCAAGGATGGACCCTTCATCAAATTATGTGAAGATAAAACTCCTTCATGGTATGTTACAAGAAGAAGTGTATTGTTATAGACATTTTTGTGCCTTACAGCATGAAGCATGAAATGTCAATAATCTAAGGGATCCAAAGTCCCTAAACATGTTGTTCCTACCCCTAGAGGAACAAGGTCAGCAAACCACAGCACTAAATATCAGTTCTCCACCTGAAAACACTCAAAAACAAGCTAATTCTGGATCATGTCAACTGCTCCACTGAGCATCTGCGCTGAATGTCAACTGCTCCACTCTGTACCTGCGCTGAATGTCAACTTTAATGAAGACTACCTGCGCTGGGCGAGATTGGCCAAGTGGCACAGTCATTCCTCAAGGTGTCAAAGGCCCAGGAAGCTTCCAAAATGACACTTGGATCAAGGAATTCGCCTTGTGATGAGTAAGAGGATCTAGATCTCCAAATGGAAGCAAGAAACTCCAAGTGGACTCAAGAACTGAAGAATAACTGAAGTGGGAGAGGACACTAGTCAGCTTCATGCCAGCCTCAAGCTGACTCATCCTTTCTCCAAAACTCCTATATATAGAGCTCTCTCATGAGGTCTAAGGGGGCTGGAATTTTGTGAATGTAAGGAAGTGTTGTTGGTTTGAGTATAGAACTATTGGGTGATTTGCTTGAAGGAGGTGAAGAGGAGATTTCTTTCTGCTGGGAGGTGTTGCTGGATTGGGCCTCTTATGGTTGTAACACTCTCAGAACTTTACTTCTTCCATTAATAAAGCATTTGAGGTTCTTCTATATGCATGTGTCTCAATGGCGTATTGATACATGTATATTTGATTTATTCTAATCCTTGAATCAGTTATGAATGTATGTTGCTTGTAGTTTTCCTTTCTTGCCCTTTTGCAGGATCTTTGTGTAGCTGGGCCAGTGAAAGAGCAAGGAGCTAGGAGCAAGCAGCAACGAGAGAAGATTGGATCAATCATTAGCGGAAGACAACGGTTAGTGGATCTCTTTCTCCTCTCTCTTACATCTCATAAAGAAGTAATCTTGAATAGCTTTGCATTCGGTTGTTGCTGAGGTACTATCACCCTTAGAGTGGGATAGGGTCATTCTGTATTGGATACTTTTCCCAACAACAAATTGGCGACTCCACTGGGGAATGTATCTTGTTGGTTGTTTGTGTTTTTGCTATTCATTTCATAAACACAGGGAGTACCGAATCGAACTGCATTTGGATCTTTCAAATGCAAAGTAGAGGGCAGCTACTCTAGCTCAGTTTCTGGGCAAGTTTATGATTTGAAGAGCTGATCCACAAGGACTCTAATAAGCTCTTAGTGATAGCTTTTCATCCTCCTTTTCATCCCTTAGTGTGTACTTGACTGATAGCTTCTGATTTGGCCAAAAACTGTGAATTTTTGAGCAATCTGTGACCCGGAAACCAAGAGAAACGAAAGTTTCGTTCTTCAGTGCAGGCTATGTGAAGGTTGTCTGCATTTCAGCGCAGTTCCCGAAGGGGCTACCTGCGCTGAAGGTCAAACTGCCTGTGTACTACCTGCATTGGACCAGTCTTGCCTTGTGCTACTGGGGTTTCCTGCTGTTTCTTGCCCTGTTTTCACTCTTGTTTTGCTGCCTGTTACCAGTCAATGTACCTATCTGAAACCAACTTTCCTTGTCACTATTCCGCCTCAGTTGTATAAAGAAACTGTATTTGTTCTTTGTGTATTTCTTACATCATTTGCAGTTTCCCATAACGAAAGTGAAATAGTCTTGCTGTGGCCTCTTAGATCTAGACCTGTGATAAAGTGTCGTTTTGATCTTAAGAGTTAGTTTGTTTGTTGTTCATAGCTGATTGAGCTTTTGCTTTCGTCATATGGTTTGAATTTGTATATTTCTAGTGTCGAAACAAGTAAATCTTAAGGTGTCTTTTGATTTTGTACAAGCTTGTTTGCTTTCACTTGAAATTGAATTCAAAGTTATACAACAGCTTTCTTTTTGCATTGCGCCAACATTAAGAAAGAGAAAAGAAATACTTGCATTGTGCATGTGCATTATGACAGTTTGCATGTTGATTTAGGGAAAAGTGCATTAGTGTGTGCTCTATGATCTGTGTGAAAAGATGTTGTCTTTCTTTTCCCTCAGTAGTTAAGATTTTCAAAGTTGAAAGATTGAAAAGCTTGCTTATCATCTTAGACTGCATTTAGGAGTGTTACTATACATCTCGTGGTGATCCATAAAGGCAAACTGCTAAACAAGATCAACCTTAAAATAAATTGAATTTACATAACAACGCATTGAAACATAACGCAAACACATAGAGGTCTAAGCTAGAGACGTGTTCCGGCGTCGTTAAACGTAGTGACTGTCGATCTCGAAGAAGGTGGGTGATTCCTCCTGAGATTCGGTGGCACTAATACGGAATTGTGCTCCCACGTACCGTCGCGTATATATTGGGAGACCCTTATAGGCATATATCTTTTATCCATAGGAAGCCGTGTCGGCCGCCCTACTGATCGCAATGCAGTGAACACAGCATTCACGAAGATCGACCACCCGTACCGTAAAACGTATTCTGTGGTTTTGCGAAAGTTTTGGCACACCCTTTGCCTAGATCTCCAGAGCAGTTTCTTTTGGCCTTTTTCAAACTCTATAACTGAAAAAGTCCATCCGAACATTTGTCACTTCGGGCTCGTTAAAACATCGAAGGAGACTAGAGTCATCTTTAGCTTTTTCTCGACTCTTAAAAATTGAAAAAGCAAGTTGTGTCCAAGCGTCGTTAAAATTTATTTTAAGCGGAATAATCATCACCTTTCCCTCGTTGATCTTCGAAGTTAGTCTATCACCAGTGAAGTTCCTGTAGAATCACTAGGCAATCTATTGGATAGACTCAATATGTCTGAACAACCATCAACATCTAGGACTGTGTCGTCCGACACAGCAGCAGCAGAGCCTCCTGCTGCTACTCCAACGATGTACGCCGGTATACCATCTGAGCCGGCAAGTTATCAACAACAAGCCGGAGTCCCATCAGGGACAACGACATGGTTAGTTCCTATTTCTTCATCCGGATTATCATCTGGTATTTCTTATGTTGAAACTCAACAAATTGATCCAATGTGTCTTCAAAGGCCAATTTACCCTTTAAGTACTGGATTTCCACCATATGGAGGGCAGTATGCTCTTTCATTGTTCCCTCCCAGAGAACAACCATATGGGAGTTTACAACAAAGTTCAGGTCAAACTGGAATTACATCCAGCGGTTGGGTACCAATACTACCTCAACAACCAGGGGTTGTATATTCAATGCAACCAGTACACCCTGTGTCGAATATTCCCATCATACCTGCTATAGTGAATGCATCGCAAGTACAAGCTCCACCTGTTGTATGTCAACCCCAAGTTTCTCAGGTTGTAATACAACAGCCTCTTGTCCCGACGACCCAATCACAATCTCAGGTTAGTGCCTCCTTATCTGGAGCGACTCAGGCTCAAACAAGTACTGTGACTCCTCATCCTGGTCGATCATCCAGTATTGGTCAACAGCAAATGGTCCAACAACCGGAGCTGGTTCAAACCCAACAACCGCAATTCCAGCAATCATATCAAGGACCCGAGCAACAAGTCTTTGTAAGTAATGGGCAACCGTATAATAACGGTTATGCCCATCAAACTTGTCAAAGTTGCCAGCATCAAATACATTATGCTGGTATGCAAAGACCCACTGCTCAGGCGATTCCATCTTATCCTGGATATGCTTCGCCTAGCCTGAACCAACAGTTTCCCTTTGTAACAACTCTAGAATTACCAGATCTAAACCGGCTGACGAATGATCCAATTGCTTATACCCCTTGGTGGCCAACGATTCCGCATCAACTTCCGTCAGATATTCCTAAATTTAATGGAAATCCAGGTGAAGATCCGTCGAATCATGTGATGACATTCCATCTATGGTGTTCATCGAACACCCTGAATGATGATTCGATAAGACTTCGCCTCTTTCAGAGGACGTTAACGGGCCCAGCGGCAAAATGGTACATTGAATTGCCTAGAGCTTCGTTCGACAACTTCAGTACCTTAGCCACAACCTTTTTAACCCATTTTCAATTACCAATAAGGTATGAAACGGGAACAGAACTCCTTACCAACTTCAAACAGATGATTGCCACCCACATATTTGATCATATACATGAGTGGCGACGTCGTCGTAGGATGGTAAAAACGTACGTTCCCGATCAGCTATTAGCTGAATGGTTTATCAAGTCCTTACTTCCGGCTATAACGGAAGATGTGGCCAAGGGGGGAGTCGTAACGGAGGAGCAAGTTATTGCTCGTGCTCAATATCTAGACTTAGTATATACTCAGTCTGGCACGCTCTACGACAAAATACCTGACGCCCCTAGACCGGAATTCTCAATTCCTCCTCCTCCTAAATCAAACAATGACTCTCACGCCGGCGAGGGCGTGATTGGCAAGCACAAAATTTCTAGTCAAAATGCAAATGAAGAACTTCTTGCCTCAGAAGTAAATGCCATGTCGACCGACAAGGGCAAACAACTGAAGCAACCAGGGGGCAAGAAGAAAAAGAAAGGGAGAAAAAGGAAACCCCCGGCAGGGTGTCATATATGCGATGAGGATCATTGGACGAAAGATTGTCCACATATAGCTGAAGTTAAGAAACTCTTCAAGAGTTCAAAAACCCCAGCAGTATTGACTGATCCGTTTCCTAATCCAGGTCAAAATCTAGTTGCTAATCAAAATGCTTCCTGATCCCAAGTGCTTATGTTGTCTACCTCAAAGCAGCAGAATAATGCTTTGACAAGGAATAAAGATTATGGGAATCCACGGCTGTTGAATAACAAGGCTAATGAACAACCTAGTAGTTCGACAACAACTTTGACCAAAGTTGTGCCACCCATCATTCCTGAACCAATGATAAAGTTGCCAAAAGGAGTAGTACACAAATCGACATTTAATCCTCGTGCCAAAATAGCACAGAATTATAATATAATAGAGGACCTGGCCCAATCGCCGTCCGCTATGTCGACACTTGAGGTACCGCAAAATTGCCCCTCCCAAGAGCAAACTTTATTATCAGCAATAGGTGGGATTGGCCCAATGGATTCCAATCTTGTGGCCTTTGATCATAAAGGATATGACCCTAAGTTACCAGCTCAACTAGCTTTCCTTGTTCAAGTGAAAGCCCTCAACAAAACTGTTCATCGAACAATTATTGATGAGGGGGCATCTACATGTCTTATGTCGATGAGTTGCTGGAAAAATTTAGGCTCACCACCCTTGTCGAAATCGTCAACGACCATAAAAGCATTTGATGGACGATCATACACTCCATACGGGATTTTAAGTAACTTGCAAATTGAACTGGGGGGCAAAACAGTAGAAGTCGATGTTGAAGTAATCGATGGAAACCTCGATTACAACATCCTACTAGGAAGGCCCTGGATATATGCCATGGCCGCAGTCGTATCGACCTACTTCAGGAAGATTGCATTTCCCTTTCAAGGAGGGATTACAGTCGTCGACCAACAAACTTTCCTCCCCGACAGTTCACAAGTTACGGGAAGCATTCCAATGATCCATGGAAGCGATCATTCGCTTCAAAATATTGGAGTAGGTCTCCTAAAAGACCCTGCCTTAATGGGTACTTTTGCCCTACCGCCTGCAAGAAATCTGGCAGAAGTGGCCACAGTGGAAACCTACAATATGAAATCTTCTATATCTAATGGATTCGGAAGATTCATAAACATTTTGTCAGCATGGATCATCGCCCTAATGGAAATACTGTAAATACAGTGGGCTCCGAGGACGGTTCTTATCTCGTGTCAACCTCGTTAAAAAATGAAACAAGGAGTCATGAGGATAGTTCATTTACTATGTCAACCTCATTAAAAAATGAAAACAATCCCCTTTCCAAATCTCAAAGGTAAACCTTCATTCCAACCACCAAGTTGAATGCAATGAAGCTTGGGGGGCATGCACCTCGATTTGCGTTATTATGCTGGGGGCATGCAAACTTATGATCGAGCAGTTTTAGCACATAGTTCATGCTCGTTAAAAAATAAACATAAGATTGAGCAGTGTTTTGGCGCTTTCAAGCTCGTTAAAAAATGAACCTATCCCGGTAAATAACCACTGTGATCGTAAATTTGTCAGCCATAAAAGCCTTGGTCGTGTTTGCACTTGCCACCTCCACTTTCATTTGGCCGATCGTTCACCTCCATATGATTGTTTACCCATTTTGAGGAACAGCTGCGAAGAGTGATTTCACCTAGCCATCCTTGTGACACTGCCGTGATTGGAAAATTCCAACCTGTACCTGGAATCTGCTGCTATCCCTGTTTATCACTCGTTCCTCAAAAGATGAGTCTTCTTTGAGCTCTTTTCTCCTGACTCGTGAAATATGAAAAGTTTGCCGAGTTTTGGCCTTCCAGCTCGTTAAAATGACCGGAAGAGCTATCCCTCCTCTAGATTTTAATCTTTTTGGACCTGAGGGATTATTACACAAAAAGGTCGAGCGCTTGTTTTATTCGGCTCGTTAAAATTATCGAAAACTCATCCCTTCTGTATTGTTTTATACTTTTTCGGACTTAAGGGATTAGATGACGAAAAAGGAATTTTGGAGTTAACTTTCTGTACCTTTTCAGACTCTCTAAAAATGAAAAGGACGGAGTTTTCCTTGTCGTTAGACTCGTTAAAATGATTAAATAGCGACAAACTTGTCTTTAGACGAGAACGAGTTTCCCTATCGCTAGGCTCGTTAAAACATAGCGATGGGCTTGCCCGAAGGGCAGGTTATAGAACAAGCATATGTTATCCTCCTCAAGCTTGACAAAAATAAAGAGGTACTGGTCAGAAATGACTGGGGAAAAATTGGGAGAACCTCAAAGCTTTAATGGTAGCAAGTCGCTCTTGAACATGACACTTTGTCCTCCGTATCACATCGGGTTGGGTTGTTTCATTCACCGGTCTCATCACCATGGTCCTCGCAAAACCATCCACATGTGGGGTAATGCTACCGATCCATCGCATCAGTGTCGTTATATGTTCAAGAGATGTTGTTCAGAAAGAGTCAACCGTGTCCCATCCACTGCCATACATTATCCTTCATCCACCCATGATCGCCACCCTGAATCATATTTCACAGATTGTTTTCATCTCCACTAAAATCATTAGCTCCATTCCGTGTCAATGATGTGGGATTCATTAAGGCCCTCCTTTGACGGATCGCTTCTTGTCGACTTCAGCTCATTATCCAAGAAGTTGATCTAGGAACACCCCCCCCAGTACTTTGAAGCTTGCATGCCTCAATGGCAAGTTTCTCACTTCCGGCGACAGGTATACATCAATGACCTTCGACCAGAAGATTTTGCGTGGTGTTCGACGCCAAGTCCTATATTCACACCACGTGAATTGTACTGCAGTACCTTGAGGGTCATTATCATTATCGGTGATTCCTCTCGCGCTTGTTAACGGTTTACATTATTGGCCGGTAATCAAGCGATGTCTTTCCATGTTCGACTTCAGCGCAATTCTCACATGGATCGACTTGTACTTAGAGTGAAGATCGAATGAGTTTGAAGACCCCGGATCTAGTCTCATCCATCCGGGCTGCGATATATATTCAGGAAATATAAAGACATTTGACATGTACATAATTGCAGCAGATGATCATCCTACTCAAAGGATGATAATTTCAGCAGAGAATTATCAGTCTACCATCAGACAATCGTCTGTTCTATGTACCAAAATGAATTTATAAAGCTGAGCATGGGAATGCCCGCCTCAGCTAGATCATGAAAGCAGAATGAAAAATAATGTATTGTATTGTATTCTATTACAGGTCACCTCTCAGCGATTGAATGAACTTCGGATCCTCCTGATAAAGCATTTCACCCGATAAACGACCTCATACTTTAGGGGGCAACTGTTATAGACATTTTTGTGCCTTACAGCATGAAGCATGAAATGTCAATAATCTAAGGGATCCAAAGTCCCTAAACATGTTGTTCCTACCCCTAGAGGAACAAGGTCAGCAAACCACAGCACTAAATATCAGTTCTCCACCTGAAAACACTCAAAAACAAGCTAATTCTGGATCATGTCAACTGCTCCACTGAGCATCTGCGCTGAATGTCAACTGCTCCACTCTGTACCTGCGCTGAATGTCAACTTTAATGAAGGCCACCTGCACTGGGCGAGATTGGCCAAGTGGCACAGTCATTCCTCAAGGTGTCAAATGCCCAGGAAGCTTCCAAAATGACACTTGGATCAAGGAATTCGCCTTGTGATGAGTAAGAGGATCTAGATCTCCAAATGGAAGCAAGAAACTCCAAGTGGACTCAAGAACTGAAGAATAACTGAAGTGGGAGAGGACACTAGTCAGCTTCATGCCAGCCTCAAGCTGACTCATCCTTTCTCCAAAACTCCTATATATAGAGCTCTCTCATGAGGTCTAAGGGGGCTGGAATTTTGTGAATGTAAGGAAGTGCTGTTGGTTTGAGTATAGAACTATTGGGTGATTTTCTTGAAGGAGGTGAAGAGGAGATTTCTTTCTGCTGGGAGGTGTTGCTGGATTGGGCCTCTTATGGTTGTAACACTCTCAGAACTTTACTTCTTCCATTAATAAAGCATTTGAGGTTCTTCTATATGCATGTGTCTCAATGGCGTATTGATACTTGTATATTTGATTTATTCTAATCCTTGAATCAGTTATGAATGTATGTTGCTTGTAGTTTTCCTTTCTTGCCCTTTTGCAGGATCTTTGTGTAGCTGGGCCAGTGAAAGAGCAAGGAGCTAGGAGCAAGCAGCAACGAGATAAGATTGGATCAATCATTAGCGGAAGACAACGGTTAGTGGATCTCTTTCTCCTCTCTCTTACATCTCATAAAGAAGTAATCTTGAATAGCTTTACATTTGGTTGTTGCTGAGGTACTATCACCCTTAGAGTGGGATAGGGTCATTCCGTATTGGATACTTTTCCCAACAACATGTATGTTGAGAAGCCATAGGTATTTGAAGTAGAGGATCGAAAGACACATGTTTATAGGTTGAAGAAATCATTGTATGGTTTGAAGCAATCCCCTAGAGCATGGCATGCTTGCATAGATAGTTACCTAATGAAGCTTGGATTTACAAGAAGCAATGTCGATCCCAACCTTTAATTTAAAGTGGTCGAAGGTATTCCACTAATTTTGGTTCTATATTTTGATGATTTATTTATGACAGGTAGCGATCCCATGATGATCAAGTGTAAGAGGGAGCTAGCCTCTAAATTTGAGATGAAGGACCTTGGACTCATGCACTACTTCCTAGGCCCTGAGGTGTGGCAAAAGCCTAATGAGATTTTCCTTTCATAAGGAAAATATGTTATGAAGCCATTAGAAATATTTGAATGATAGAATGAAATTCATTAACCACACCAATGGAAATGAATTTCAATAAGCTATGTGGAGAAGCTACAGGACCCAATTTGGAAAATCCGCTTAAGTAGTGATAATTGATTAGGGCTCTAATTTTCTTAGTAAAAACTCATCAGAGCATATGCTATGCATTGAAAACATTAAGTCAATTAATGACCAAGCCTCTCCATGCACATTGGGTTGCTTCCAAACACATTTTGAGATTCTTGCATGGGACGATCACCATTTGCCTAATATATTCTATTAGAGATATTCGACTTCATGTATATACCAATGTTGATTGGGCAAGAAATGTTGTTGGAAGGAAGAGAACTTATGGATGTTGTTTTAGCCTTGGATCTGCCATGATATCTTGGATGATTAGGAAACAAAATTATTTAGAATTGGGTAATGCAGAGGCAGAGTATATTTCCACTAACATGGTTAGTTGCGAAGTGGTTTGGCTGAGAAAGCTCTTTGGAGAGTTGTTTGAGCATAAACTAGACAATATAGTGATATATTGCAGTAAAAAGAGTGGGATACATCTGGAAGAGAATCCCATGTTTCATGACAAGTCCAAGCACATAGAGATCTGATATCATTACATTTAAGACATGGTGTAGAGAGGAGTCGTTAGACTCCATCACATATCAAAAGATGAGAAAATTACATATATTTTCACCAAGGCTTTGCTGAAAGGGAAGTTCTTGGTCTTCATAGAGTATCTTGGATAAATGGATGTGACCCCTCCTAATAAGGGGCATCACTGATCAAGGACATTGAGCCAACTCTTCCCCCTTGCCTAAGTTCCTAGGGTGAGGAATTTAGATGTGGGGCTCCTGCGGTTGAGGGATCTCTGGAAAGTAGGGTATTACCCCTATTTTTCACCCATAGGGTGGAAGATGTTGCTCCCCTATCTTGGTATAGCAAAGTATACTCTAATTTGCATTATACCCACAAGAAGGGCTTGTTGGGATTGTAGCTCCCCATCTAGCCAATGAGTTGAGAGGGCTTGGGGGAGTGTGATCCTTGCCTTTGGTAATTCAGACATCTCACCCAAGTTTGATTATGATGAAATATGTTTTACCACATGAACCTTGAGGGGCATTTTTGGGAATATCATGAAGAAATAAGATGGATGAGATATTATATATCGCCTATTGCTTGACATAGGGTAGAATATGTATGCTCCCTTATGAGATGACATGAGATGAGAGTGTCCTGTAGGACCTTACTCATTGTCCTAAGAGGGTGGTAGCTGATGCTCCCCGATGATTCTTCTTCTTTAGATTTGAGAATGATTTAGCAGATAGACCTGAGCAAAGTTGGGACATGATACCTATGATGATTACATGATGTAGTTGGAATTTCTACCTAGATGAGAGGGAGTGTTAATTTGGAAGCTCATTGACAAATTTCAATCATGGAATAGATTCCTCCTTTCGAGAGGACCAATTTTGACTTTTGAAGCACTCAATTTGGACAAGGGAAAGTGTATTTTTGAATTGAGGCCCATAATGTCACATTTGATTAGGTTAAACCTAACGAAAACTGGTCACCCTTGGAAGCCTATAAATACAAGTTAAGTGACCCTGTTTGGACATTATGATCAAGCATATTCTTCTCTCTTCATTGGATTAGTTCACACATGTTTGAAGTTTTTTTCACAGAGTTTGGTTCGTACAGGTTTGAAATCGTAACGTCCAAAGCTCATAGATGTGATCAGGGCTTTTGATCTCCAGCTACAGGGTTGACACAAGTAATTTTTGGTCATAACCGCAGGAATTTAGGTTCATTCATGTAGTTGGAGCATCTTAAATTCACACATAACTCTTCCTACATGTGGTTGGGATCTAGGGTTTTAGTTTAGCAGTTAACTGTAGTTGACCACAATTGACTTCATATTAGGAAAGCTAACTCTGACCAGTATTGTTGCTGGGATCATGTGTTTGATATTGTTAGATATTTTTGTATGGGATCATTACACTCTTTGCTAAATATTTTATGACAACCTAATAGAAGAAGAATTACAAAGGGTTTTCCCCTTGTGGGGTTTCTTTCCCTTGGTTATTGACCAAATCTGGTGTTTCTTATTGATGCGTTGATTGTATCCTATTGCCATTGCATTACTGTTCTATCTCCAGTTACTATTGATTGATGAAAAATATTAATTGTTATTGAAAGATTGTTAATTGAAGAATTTAATTGGGCTAAAGTAATTGAAATAACATTGCTATAAAATTAACAGTTTGGATGGAACCTAAACTACTCAGTAGATATATATACATATAGTTTCTCCTTTATTTGATATGCAATAATTTTTGAAATCAAATTGTATGTGATATTTCATAAGGAGATTGGGCGAAAATATTTGAAGGATGAAGGAGAAGAAGACTTCAAAATCAGGGAAATAAATTTTGAATTAATCACTCCATCCACCCAACAAGAGCATCTGGATTTCTCAACCATCAATAACAGGTCCTTACCCATTATATCCAGAAAACGCAAGAAAATATCTATCGTCCACCCATTTGGCCCAAGAAATTTATCCCGGGGAAAAGGATCAAAGTATCCTAGAGATCTCCTCCATTCTGACAAGATATTTGATTTCCTCATTATTTCCTACCTAGAATATCTTAGGATATGCATTAATGAACCACACTTTATTATTAATATCCTCTGGTGATCTCTCCTTGTGTATATCCTCAAAATATTTTTTGCTTCTTTACAAATTTCCACAAAATTGAAAATACTCTCACCATATTCAGATTCAATATCCCATATAGTATTACCATTTCATCTCTACGTGGCATATTGTTGAAAAAAATCTGGTGTTTCAGTCACCAGGCACCACATCTAATCCATATCGCTCGACTCTTTAAGCGTCATGATTCTTCGTGCACCTTCAAAATATGACTCCTTTTAGTTTCTAGTTCCTTTAACCTCACTTGGTGCAAGAGAGACAGAGAGACAACACCCATATTCATTTTTATTTGTTCCATTTCCTCCATAATTTCCACAAGTTCTGATCTCATATTCCTTTTCTTGTTGCACTCCTAGGTACAAACTTTCTATTTAAATATCCAAAGATTTTCCATAATCAACATCATCCCTGATATACCTTGTAGATTTTCATATGATGACTACATATCATGACGGGAATTAGAGAAGGGTTTGGGTCCCGATGGACTACTAGCGAAACCAAATCCATGGAGGGGTTATTCATGAAACAACATACAATAACCATCACGCACATGCTCTTCAAGTTCAGATATATGGACTTGCCAATAGCATTACCTATCTCCATTATAACGTCTTTGTCCAAACTTCCAGTAACAACCCGAGCAATCTAGCCCATATATATATATATATATATATATATATATATATATTCTCTCTACAATATACCTTTTAATGGGGGAATATAATATCAATTTAAATCAAAGCTATATTTTAATTTTTTTATTTTGTTAATTTTATTTAAAATTATATAAAGATTTGTTGTAATAATTATAAATATAAATATAAAATTTATATAATTTAAATTTTTATAAAAAAAATTAATTCATTAAATTTATTTATATATTCAAAAATACAATTTAAATACAGAAAAAAAAACAAAATTTAAAAAATACATTTTAAATAAAAAAAAAAAAACCAAAATTTTATTTTATTTTTTACCACCTATGTTTAAATCAAATCAAAATTATGATTTAATTTTTTTTAATTTAAAAAACATATAAAAAATAAATATATTCTATTTTACATTCCAATAAACCTCAAAAATACAAATATTAAAAAATGATTTATCTATATATGAGATATTTGAATACATCGAATAGCTTGCACTTTTTTAAAAACTCATTGGAGTGACAAAATGATATTATGAAACGCAACTTTATTTTCTCATTTAGTTTTATATATATATATATATATATATATATATATATATATATAGATATATATATATATAGATATATATACTTTTCACCATCATGCTTTCATATTTACATTACAAAGAACATTTTGAACATTTTTTTGGTATGGTTGTTATTGAACATCCATTACGTTTAGATTCCTTTAAATAAGAATATGATGTAATCAATTTTATCATTAAAATCTAATTTTTTATATTTTTAAAATACATTTTACTTTTCCTATTATATAATTTTATTTTATTAAATAGTATTATTGATATTTTTCAATTTTTTCATTTTTATAATGGAAGGATTTATTATTTTATATTTTTGTTATATATTTCATTTTAAAGTTTTTTTAGATGTATAAATTTTATTTTGCATTTGAATAAGTGTATTTTTATTTATGTTAATCAAATTTATCTTAAGTGGTTGAGAGGAATGATTGTTATCTTTTCATCCAAATTTAATTCATGTAAGTGACAGGATGAACTTTGTTATAATGATTTCAAACTTTATTGTTGAATATAAGCACTTCCATAAGGATTAAAATATGTATATTTCTCATATAGAATATAAAGATATTCCCATAAAAGAAAATTGTCATTTAATTTATATATCATTTGCATCATTAATATTATAGTAATGTTATAATATTATTATTATAATGGATTTTACAATCATTATTGCATCATATTGTGTACATGTGGTTTGATACATTGTCTCGATTGGGTCATGTAATGTTTGTTGGGCCACGATAACCATCCCAAATAATTTCACGTTTATGTAATAAAGAATGTGAAAGTTATTGATGAATCAACATTGAAGTTATGCATGTCATATATAATTAATTTTTTATTAAAAAACACTAAAATGATAGAAACATATTATATAAATAAGACTTGTCATATGACAAATTTTAATTATCTATAGCAATCTGTATTGGAATCTCCATTCTAGAATTATCTATAACAGTCTATATTACAATGTCCATTCTAGATAGTTGTATCTATATTACAATGACCATTCTAGAATTATCTATAACAATCTATATTGCAATGTCCATTTTAGATAGTTGTATTTATATTAAGGAAAAATTTAAGAATCCCAAAATTTATATAGATAAATCCCTATAATACAAAGGAAACTTTTAAAATTATTTTATCAATAATATAATATGTATATACAATTTTTGGGCTACTTTTTCCCCAAAGTATAAAATCTTGTAAATTTTTGGCAAGTTTTCATTGAATTATAACACCATGTAAATTTGAGTCAATCTTTTACTAAAGTATAAGAGTATAAAACCATGTATAATAATAGGAAAATATGTTCATTAAATTAAAATATATTCATTTTGCATGTTTGAAAAAAAAAAACCTTAATTTTTCTCCCCTCAAGATAGTAGTTCAAATTTCTTACTATACACTATTGCATGTTTTTGTGTTATTTTTTATGATATTTCACCACTAATTTTATATGTATTGATCTCGATCACCATTTTTGTCAAGCTTAAGAGATATTATTCTTTGCTCTACTACTTCTATTTGGATTATTTAGTATGGATAGTGAAAAATATAAAACATAAAACTTAATGTTATTTTAAATGAAACTTCAAAGTGACATAATAAGGAGCAATGAATTAATCAAATAACAAGAATCACATCATTTGTGCAATTTCATTTATGGTTTCCAATGGAATGCCACACCAAATTAAGATTCCTTTGTATATATTGAATCAGATATAATCTCGGGTTTATCCATCTTTCAATCCTCATTTTACTCCTCTTTTTCTACATTTTAAACATGATCTTCTATAGATTCATATCAATATAAACTTCCACATTATTCTCCATATCAAGCTCATTAGATATTTTATCATTTACATTATAAATTATGGTGAGTTTAATAAAAAATAAGTTAATTCAAAAAATTTCTTTAGAGTTAAGAAAATTGTGTTAAAATGATATTTGAAATAATTTATAAGTTCCCAAAAACATTTAAAATAAATATAAAATACTTATTATAACAATCCACTCACCCAATTTTAAAAAATTCTTATTAAAAAAATGAAATTGAATATATATATATATATATATATATATATATTTCATATTATTTAATTTTATTATTATTTTAAAATACGGAGAAATTTTCATTTACATTTTAATTTAAAAATAATCAATTTTTTTAATGAGTTTTTATATTATTTAATTTTATTAATACCTATTAAAAAATTTATATAATACCTATTAAAAAATTCATATAAAACAAATATTTAAATATTAAAAAAATTACAATCGAAATTCAAGCCATTTAAAGACTTATAACTAATATTCTCTCCTAATCGATATATAAGAATACTTTTTTTATACCAAAATTTTTGTTCTATAGATTTTCTTTCTAGAGTATGATTTAATGAGTAATTATTTTATTCAAATTTACCTTAATTACTTACAAAAAGTTAAAATACTATTTTTTTAATAATATACAAATTATATATGTTTTTAAAACTCGTTCTATATAAGCATTCATATATATATATAAAACAAACCCATGTAAATATGATCTTGCAATTATCAAGAAAAACTAGCGGTTCTCTCATTTGGTCTAATCACTTGTCAACGAGAAACAATATGATATTATATTTTTTTTGTTTATTTAAAAAATTCAAGGAAAAAAAAATTAACATTAACAAAAAAAATAAAAAAATTAATATTATGTATTTTATATTTTTTAAAATTTCATGAAATTGTATTTATGTATGCAAGTAAAATTAATTTTTTAATTTTTTAAAAATATGTTTTATTAAATTTTTAATTTTAATTTTGATTTTAAATTTTGAATTTTTTTATTTTTTCTCTACCTATAATAAAATAAAATTACTTCAACAAATATGCTCCAAGCTAACCAATATGTATTTTTACCTATATTGTTTATACTCTAATTAGTTGAACTTTTTAGGCAGGGTTTTATACTCATAGAGTTATATAAAAGGAAGAGTCAAATTTTAAAAGCTAACCTACGTTATGGACCAAATAAATAAGTCCAACATAATAGATTTAATTAGTGGTTGTTTACATTATACAATATTTAAGTATGGTTGATGTTTATATATGTTTTTTTTATAAAATTAAAAACATTAACTAAATTTTTCAATTAGTTATGTATAGAGAAATATATAACTTTAAATTAATTATTTGTTGATGTTATGGATTAAGTAAGTGCTATATAGTAGTTGGTACTTGTTTTTTAGTTTAAATATAGCCAAGTTAAAGTAAAAATATTGAATTCAAGTTAGTGTTAAGGTTTAGGATCTAGTCAATTTAGGTTTTACTGATTGGTAAATTGAGATATTTTGTTGTGTAACTCTCCATTGTGGTAGTGAATATCCAAGCCTACCCAACCACAATAATAATGTCTTATTGTAGTCATAATGTTTTTGTTGAAAAGGTTGTGTAGAAGGTTTTACATTTTTGGTTAAATACATATAAATATATTTTAAAGGGTAGTTGTTCCTACTAGATATATTTGTAAAAGACAGGATGAATGTATTCCTTAAAATATATATATAAATATATATTAAAAATAAATTTGCTTTAGTTACTTAGTTATTTGTTGCTTAAATCGATAACCATTTTAATTTATTATTAATATTTTTTTACTGATTTCTTATTGATATCAAGTAAAGATATGTTATTTTTTTACTATAATTTAATTTATTTGTTCAAATTCATTTCATTTTCATTCCTTTAAACCAAATTTTGTAGTAAACAATAAACACTAGGTAATATAAATAAGTGGTTTTTATTTTTAAAAGAACTATATAATAATTAAATGAATATATTAATTTTTTAAGTGGATAACTCTAATGTTTTGGATTTGTCTGTGTCCTCAAGAAGACTACAGGTTTAACTTTTGGCTTGAGAAACCATAAACCAGAGCCATCTAAGCTCTCAAAATCACTCGAGATCACACCCAGGGTGGCCATACCAACCCTTAACATGATTGGTGTCCTCAAGGAGACTACAGGCTTAATGTTTGGCTTGAGAAACCATAAAGCATAGCCATCTAAGCTCTCAAAATCACTTGAGATCACACCTGGCGTGGCCACACCAACCGTTTAACATGATTGGATTCATCGCATAGTGACTTAAGAATACACCCTATAACCATCTATTCCAAGCCTCTAACCATTTTTAATATATACTAAATAAAAAATTATATTTTGAATCAATGTTTACTCAATTATTAATGACTTATGCCATTGTATTTGTTTATAAATAAATTTATTTAATTCGACCAATAAAATTTTAAACTTATTAACTAACAATGTTACTTAATTTTCAATTTGTTCTCTAATAATATTTATTATAAAAGTATTTTAAATATTATATAACTCGTAGTCTAATTTATAGACATTTTTTTACTTTTTCAAGGACATTTTTTCTTGTTAATTTTAATCAAAATCTTAGAGATATTTTAAAAAACTTGAGTTTAAGTCATTTAATCTATAGAATTCAGGTGTACTAGGGTTTTTTTAGTATGTTAAATCCATTTATGCATTCAAAAATATATTTTAAAAATAAAAAATTACAATCTTGCTTGAAATTGTATCCTATTCCCGTGAGAAAGACTATTTTATTTATAAGTTGGATTATACCTATTGCAAAATAATTTAGTTACATTTTTTTCTAGCCATTTGAATGGTCGGTCTCTCTATTTAACTGGGTACCATGATCTAATTCTTCATGTGATTATCGCATAAAATATTTCTCAAAAATTAAGTTACATCTTAATAAATTAATGAGAAACATTGCAAATTGATATATGAAATTGAAAAATTAATTGCATACTAAAGGGCAAAGAATTGTATAAATTTTGATGGGTAGTAATTACAAAAAAATTGCACACCTACATTTTTACAAATACTTATTGAAATAAAAATACAATTGCAAGAAAGATTGTAATTTTTTGTTGTTTAAAATACATTTTTGAATGCATAAATAGATTCAACACATACAATTTCAAGAAAGAATAAAGATACAATTGCAAGAAAGATTGTAATTTTTTGTTGTTTAAAATACATTTTTGAATGCATAAATAGATTCAACACCCTAATCTAGGGATACAATTTCAAGAAAGATTGTAATTTTCTGTTGTTTAAAATACATTTTTTGAATGCATAAACAAATTCAACACCTTAAGAAACCCCAGGAGCACTCAAATTCTACACATTAAACAACTTAAATTCAAGTTTTTAAAGATATCTCCTGGATTTTGGTCAAAGATTTTAATTTTTTGTGATTTCATATGAATCTTAACGATGAAAAATCTAAAAATATCTAAAAATCTTGGCATAAATATTGCAATTGCATCAAAAAATTATGATAGAAAAATATGAGACATTTATCCACATGTCATTGTTTTGCACATTTGGAATGTATCGCCTCTGATCTATATAGCATTAGTCCTATCTCTTTCTGGCCAATCTGTCGGTCGGAAGCATATGGCTTTATATGTATCTGCCTATTATATTCCCTTAATATAATATCATGATGTTTTTCTCTCTGAAAAAAAAAAAACAATCAATTAGAACCAATCATATTGCAGAAAAATAATTTCAAATATTAATAAAAATTAATAAATTCAATCCATAATATTAAATTAAGGAAAAATTACAATAGCTAGTGTCTCCTATGGCCTAGTTTAGTTGCTAATTTGTTTTGTATTATTATGATGTAATTAGTCTTAGTTAAATGTAATAATTATTAAAAAATCATGTTGTTTCTTTTCCAAGATGTTATATAACAATTTCACTTTTTCTTTTAATGTGCCATTTATTGAGCCAATTGGTTCAAGAATTTTTTATGTGAGCCTTTTCTTTTTTTATAACTTTTGTATGGTGGTGTTCATGTATTTTTGCCCTACAACTTTGTTTATATAATGTTTTATTTAAAATATATATATATTTTAATTGTGGATAAAGCATCCATTTAATAATAATCATGACTTTGGAGGAGTTTCATTAGATTTTTTTCATGTACCACTCGTCATGAACATGTCATCAAAGTCATCATGGTACTATATAGATTTTGTAAATAATAATTGCATTAACTACTAATATATTATTTATTTATTATTATTATTTTCTATTATAGATATTGTAATCTTTACGATATACATAATTGGCATAGAAATATCTATATGTTGTAAGTACTCTTATATATATTATTAAAAGATAATAAAAAAAAACAAAAATGTATTTAACTCATTCATTTATTTTGAATTTCACATTAAAATATGATATCTAGTTCGTTGGTACTAATTACACTAAATAATAGTTTAGTGTAATTTATCTTTTTGCTTGGGGTGAATATATTTTTGAGCCAATGGTTTAAATAAACGAACATTTTAGTGAATTTTATATAAATTTAAAAATTTGTAAATATCTTTATAATATACCTTAGCTATTCATTTCTTTAGTAGAGAGAAATATACGTTGTAATCCATTTATTTTCAATTTGTCTTTAGTTGTTTTTTTCTTAATTATTTACTGGAATCAGAAATTATATATATCTTTATAATATATTTCAAAATTTTATTAAAGTTATCTATTTCTTTATTTAATAATGAGGTAAAAAATTAATCAATTTTTTTTTTTTTCCAAATTAAATCATATTTTAAAATAAAAAGTTAAAATCCATATATCTAATAAATAAAACGTTAACCATAATCAAAATTTAATTTAAACTAAAAAAACTCCAAAACCTGGCATGAAAACCATTGAATTTTATTAACTTGATCCAAAATCCTGTAAAACTCTTCATCATAATTAAACGAAGATAATAATAAACTTTCAAATTTACTGAAATTGATCAGAAATTTGGTCACCCTGCTGTTACTAAAATGGAGTAACGGATAATAAGAAACGTCCAGCAATCGATTTATTCAATCTAAAAAAATTAAAATCACAATGTACATAAGAAAGCTCATAAATGTAGCAGCTGAAAGAAAGAGACGACGAAGCAATCGCATAGGGAAGTGACGTGATGTGATGTGATGGACCTCACAAGCTTCTATTAGACAACGACAAAAATCACCTCTGCGTTATTGAGGAAGGACAACTTCCCCGGGCCGAGTACAAAGTTATAAGGTGAAGAGACCAACGAAAAAAGATTAAAATAATTTATTTAGAAAAATAAATCAAATTAAATTGGTAATTGGTAATGTTAAATTTAGTAAATATGATTTAATTTTTAATCAGGATAAAACTAATTCAAAGTCAATAATATACCGACACCGATTCCGATAATAAATAATAAGTAAAACACAAGAGCCCGTGATAATAAATACGTAAAACACAAACATATTGAATTAACGGACGTGCACATCAACCTGTTGTCATGGAGAGATAATGCTTATTATTTATTTATTTAAAAAGGAGAACAACATACCTAGTGGCCAATACTCCTCTCCCTTGATATAATTATTTGAAATGTGATTCTCTTAATGAAAACTATGTATCTTAATCATAGTAGATAATAATAGAAAGCTAAATATCATAACTAGATTAACAAACAATAAACATACATGCTTTTCTTTTTGTCAAGAGGAGAATTTTATATTATAATTTAAACATAAATATACATGCTTTTCTTTAGTCAAGAGGCGAATTATATATTCTAATTTAAAGAAATTGTGGTTCTAATTTTATTGGTTAGTCTTCATAAGAGGAATTTTTTTCAGTATGGTAGATAAATAAATAATGACTCATAAATCTGAGAAATGAATTGGTCAAAAATCCCATTATATTATTACAATAATCAATAATCTCTGAGATTGTAAATAAATAAATAATGACTCAAAATCTGAGAAATGAATTGGTCAAAAATCACATTATATTATTACAATAATCAAAATTCTCAGAATATAATTTTATAAAAGAAAATGATAGAGATAATTGTAAAATTTAAAAAAGCAAAATTTAAATTAAAAAGAAAAATTAATTAAAATTATTGCCAATTTTAAAAATAATAAAATATAATCTATTTATATAACCAAATTATAGGGACTTCACAAATACTTAAAATTTTCAAAATCTAAATTTAAATAGAAAGTGCCTAAAATTACTCTAAAATTTTAAATTTTAAATTTAAATTTAAAAAGAAAATGTAAAAATCACTGCAAATTTTAAAAATCAAATAAAAGAGGAAATATAACCTATTTATGCAAATGACCAAATTATAGATATTTAAATTGGTAAATTTTCAAAGCTAGTGAACCCATCCATGGTGAAGGCATGTCAAGCATGGCTCAATGACATAAATAAACTCGTATTCTCTGAACCTCTGCAATCCAAAAACCTATTTGTATGTTGGGTAGATATAAGTATATTCAATGGGGCCAAACCAATCCTTTATCAAAGTTTTGGGTGAAATCATTATCAGTGGAGATTGATTGGAGATTGATTCGTTGAAATATAGACAAATTTGAGACATAATAGAGTGGATTCATAGAATAAATATATCTCTCTCTCATAATATGCTCTATATATCACTTATATTGATTCCATAAAATATAAGAAAATTTGAGGTATAATAAGGTGGATTCATGGGTGGACTCTCTTTCAAACGTTTTTAATGGGTTAAACATAATGTATATATCAAATATATAACTAGCAATTGCACTGAGAGGTGTATAGTAATGCTGATAGGAGGATTGGGGGGAATGTGGAAGGAAATAATGAAGCGAAATATATTAAAAATATGAGGTATCTATCATATGTCTTTTGCAAATATATCATCTTCACATCATGCAAACAATGGTAGACAAGCCCATTGAAAATACTGGAGATTTCCTTTTTTTGGTTGAGGAGAGCAATGCTTTTAGTAAAGGAAAAAACATACTAAAAATATGGCAATCAACCTCCTATAGATCACATACACAATAATAAAAATGAATAAAATTATAATTATGAATACATACAAGAACTTGATACTTTTCCACTTAGTTGCAAGTAACAATGTAATTATGATACGTGATAATATATGTACTTTGGAAAATTTTGCAAACCATAATAATAAACACTATCAATATTGGCCACATAGAGTTAACTCCTTTTACAAACCAATATAAATTAAGCTACAATACCTTACATTGAAATGTCCCTCTCCTAGGGGTTGGAAAATACAATAGGTGTATTGGATCTATTTTCCCCAACAAACTTACATACCATGTAAACTCTTCAAAATACAAACACAATTGGTAATTAAGTAAGTAGATCACAATAAATTTATATCTGAGGGATTGTACTTGCTATCCTAGGGACTACAACTGCTCATTCCATAGAAGTAGTCATAATGAGATGATTGTAAATTCTCTTTTCCTTGAAAATATGGAAAAAATGATGTTTGCAATACATTATTCCTTCTAGTACAACATAATTAGAAGGGTTGATTGAACACCCACCATGAGAACACTTGAGAGAAGAATTGTGATAAGAGAATATTTCCACATGCAACCTAAGAAGGCGAAAACAAGCACCAACATAATTTCTTAAGTTTTACAATAAAAATTGAAAGGTAAAGACAAAATAACCCCCAAAAGACTCAATTATCTTACTGAAAATATAAAAGGTCAATATATTGTCTCTCAATTTTAGATTGAAAGCAAAATCCAGTGAGACATAAGTGCCTTTTCGGATTTAAGAAACTTTCATTTTTAAATGATTTTCTATTTTGAGATTGTGATGTTAAGGGCTCAGATTCAACTCTCCATAGATTAGTTGCCCAAATTCTCCCTTGTTTCAGGAGCTCCACTTTGATTGTGTATAACTAGTTTGGACCCAATAACAATGAACCGAGGCTTAGTCAAAATCATTTTGGAAATTGTGGAAAGTGTATGTTTTGCATAATTTTTTTAATCAAGAATGGATCAGAACTTAGACCTCTATTTGGAAAATTGATTTTTGTAACAACCCCTGATTGATTTTCCATGTAAATAAAATAAGACCAAGGTCATGGGACATATAATCCAAGTTTAATGGTTATAGTGGGCATCACTTGTGGATTAATAATGGCTATGGAATTCGTAAAGGGAAAGATAAAATAAATGGAATTTAATTATGAAAATAAAGGAAAATAGGAGAAAAGGAAGGTGAAGAGACACAAATTGCATGCCAAGGAAATTAGAGAGAAATTACAGGAAAATGAAGAAAAATGATACATCAATAATAAAAAGGCATAAGAGAAACAATTGATAGCTTTTGTCAGTTTAGAATTTGGCTCTCTTACTCTCTTGCACACTTAGAGCATTCTTGGAGCA
The DNA here is from genome assembly GCA_031772625.1 of Pinus tabuliformis. Lineage (NCBI taxonomy): Eukaryota > Viridiplantae > Streptophyta > Pinopsida > Pinales > Pinaceae > Pinus > Pinus tabuliformis. The sequence continues at coordinate 1,156,335,272 of CM062816.1, forward strand.
TTCTAGAATTCACTTGGATTTGGAGAAAGCAAACAAGGGAAAGTAAGGAAGCGCAAGGAGGCAGTTTGATCAACAACTACAACATGATTATTTGTAGGTAAAAGGTTTCATGTGTGATCTCCTTGTTAGTTTTAGTATTTATGGTATATACATGTGATTTCTTGGTTATGTGTTGTCATTGACATGGAGATTTTCTTGGATTGACATTGGTTTCAGCCTTGCCTTGCCATTTCCTAGATACCCATGGTGTAGTGGGTTTCCTATTTGGTTTTCTGATTGGTTCTTAGGTTTCCTATGACTATGGGTTGGAACAAATTCTCTGGAGCCCTGAAACAACTTGGGTCCACTTGAGGCTATGGGTTGAGTTACTAGTCCCTAGAGCTTGTGGGTTGGGGCAAACGCTCCGGATCCCTGAAATAGCTTGGGTTCCATGGAGCCTGTGGGTTGAGTTACTATTTATTGGATCCCTTGATAGCTTGGATAGAGACCAATTTGGTTTGGTATTAGTGATTTCTGGACCCGTTAGGTGAAATCACTGTGGTTCAGGGTTGAGGTGGTGTGGCCTCTGGAAGCCGTGGTTGGTTTTATTTTGGTTTAACCCAAATTATCCCACATTCATGCTTGGAATATGGCATGGGGGTGATTGGTTGAAAGAGAGATCTAGTTCAACCCAATCTATGGTCGGGTGGTAAGTGGAAGTTCTTGGCTTGGTTGGCATTTTCATATGTTAATATGAGCTATTTTTCTATTGTGATCTATGAGCACTTGTACTAGTTGTTATGATGATCTTATGGATTATTTTTCACAGTTTATATTCTGGTTATATGCATGGTTTTATGATGTACTTTAGCTATGACTCTTGTTCATGATTTGATAAGTTACTGGTTGGTTGATGAACGCATGGGCTAACAAGTGTTATTGCAACTAGATTAAGAGGTCGTTGAGCCTTCTTGGTGATTTCCATATGAATTTTAGAAGTCTATGATCATATATGCATTCATGACATGTATCTTCTATGTTTACTATATGTTTGGCGAAATGTCTTTCTTGCATTAAGCATGTATTGGCCAATATCTTTCTCAAGTTTTGGTTGTTTAGCATTGTTATCCTCATTGTTATGATTATTAATAGTTAATGGTAGTTTTGGGGAGTGGTATGGAGGCTAGCCTAAAAAAGTGGAATATATCTCATGATTGCATGCACATAAAAGGGAATTTTGGGCTATAACTGCATGGAGGCAGGCTTATGGGTGCGGTTGGAGCCTCATATCTGCATGCATAGTGTGTCAAGGGTGCAGTTGGGGATTAAACCTAATGAAAAAGAGTTCCAACTTAGGGATTGATCACCTAAGGTGGTTGGTAGGTTCCTAAGTGATTTGTAGTCTCTGAGGGATGTGAATTTGTTTCTAGTTTGTAGGACCCACTTCCATAAATGGAACTTGGAGGTTGGGTCATGTCATAGTGACGCTCAACTCATGTTTACTCTAGAGTTTGTAAAAGTGGGTAAATGTGGGAGGATGCATTATAGGGTGGTATCAGAGCAGGTTCTATACTCTTTTGGTGATATCTAATACCACAAGGTGGTATCAGAGTGGGTTATGTTCTCTTTGGGTGATATCTAACACCATAGGGTGGTATTAAAGCTTCCAGGTTCAAACATTTGCATTGGTTGGGCTAAATTCATATTATTATGCATGCATTATGATGGTTATGGTTATTATGCATGTGGTCATTATTGTAGTTTTGTGTTATCATGCATGATGTTGATATGTTGATGCCATTATGTATCTATATCATGCTAATCTAGATTGATTGTGTAGACAAGATAACCTCCCTTGAAATACACTGAGGTATGATTTTGATTATGTCTCTATTTGGTTTATCTAGCATGGCATGTTTGCATGAAAAAGAAGATTAGAGATGAAGAGCATAATGGTGGACAATAGTTCACATGACTCCCCTTATAGGCCCGACGTAAATTCAACAGAATAGAATAGGTCAGTTAAGTAGCAAGGAGAAGAGTACTCTCCTGATATAGTAGATACACTGAGAAGTATGAAGGAAGAAATCAAAAGTTGTAAGGTAGATAATAACAAGTTTATTGAGGCACAGGAAAGGCTTTCCAGAGCTCAAGAAAAGTAAGCAAAGGTTAATACAATCATCCTTCAAAGTCTTTCAGATTCGCAGAAGCAAGAACAACTGATAATATGTCATTAACAAGACGAAAAGACTAATGGAGCATATGGCAGCAAGTACCGATCAAGATACAGATTGGATAGGGGTGATACAGTTAGAGTTGGAAAATATATGGATACACATGATAGGCAGGCTAACACTCATGGATTTTATTCCAAGTCTGGTTTTGTGAGGCATCATCATCATTACCGTTGACATCCCTATGGGAGGAGTGAGAAAAAATAATTTCTAGAGGAGTTCAAGAAATCCAAGCCTCCTACTTTTGATGGGGGTGTGAAGAAACAGAAGGATGCGAAAGCATGGTTCCTTGGGATGAAGAAGTTTCAAATTGCATGATTATTTAGATAATATGAAAGAAAATATAACTATTTTCAGTCTCAAGGGAAAAACAAATATCTGGTTGATGCAGGAGCATTTGGCTCATAAATTTCATTGTATTTTAGTAGACATAGGGGGTCTTGTGGTTTCAAGGAAGTTGATTTCTTGAGTATTAAATTAATGTAATTATTAAGGTTTTGAGTGATTTTAATGAGAGAAACTAGATTAGGTATTAATTAAGTATTGTGAGGCATATTTGTAAATGTTCTCGAATGAAGGAGAACATGAGTGATGATGAGTGATTAGTGAGGATTGAGAGATTTTGAAATATTGTAAATCTTAGATTAGGAATTGGTTTCATGATTTTGGGGATTAAAGAGAATCCTTAGGATTTAGTTAAGTTGTTGAGATCCTCAAGGGATCATTGAGAGATTATAGGATTTGATGAGCAGATTAAGGATCTGAACCAGGAAATGGGTTACAGAACCTTTTGTATAAATGTAAGCCTAAAAGGCATAGAAGAGGGTTGGCTAGCTAGGAGTTAGTCAAAGTTAGTTCGAGAGTTAGATAGGGTTTGATTGTAAGCCTATGGGTAGGAAAGGAAAAGGCCACTGATTAGAAAATCAGGCCAAGAGAGAGAGAGAGAGAGAGAGAGAGACTCATTATGTAATTATTTGTTAATATATACACAGAGAGTTAATTATGAATTGTACAAGTTTGGATTGAGCAATCGAATGATAAATTATGTGTGAGTCAGAGTATTTTCATAACACAAGTGTGCATAGAATTCAAAAAGAATCCGAGTGAGACGAAGTGCAAATAGGAGTGTTACGGGTTTACACACAAACGGTATTGGAGAAAATCTTTAATGGTTACAACGAAGGTATAATTGTAAGGTTTCCTAAAAACATAAGGATTTATGAAGGAAGTGTAAAGGCATAAAGAAATGAAGTAAAAGAGTGAAGATTGAGATCAAAACAAGTGAAGACTGTAAAGCGAGAATAATTACGCAGAAAAAGAAGTGAGAAGACTATTACATGGTGAGACGTAGAAAGAATTAAACAACAAAGAACGAGAGTCATTGGGTCAATTAGATCAATGAACGAGAGTGAGGGAGATAGACGACTAGGATTAAGTCGTGAAAAATAAAGTCAAGAAATGAAGATATCAGATGAAGCCACATGTTAATGGACGCGGGGTAGTATTCTCAAGGGGTAAGCAGTTTCTCGTGCGCCCTAAAGGTGGAGAGTAGTATTATAAAATTCTACGCAATTAGCCTATGTGGGTGACACGTAGCAAACGATGGAAGAGAAAACCACCTTTCTCGTGTGCTCTGGACCTGATACCGGTCATGCAAGTATTTGCGCGAGATTGCGTGATAGCTGTTGGATCAAGTGGAATTGATCAAAGGTGGAGATCGACAAAGCTAGTTGGCAATCGGGTGATGCGATAACTATCGGATTAAGGAGTGAGATCGACGACGGAGATCTAATGTGCTAAAGAGAGCATCGATATACGTGCAAAGGTTTGTGGAATGGTGGAAAGGTAAGGTTTAAGTGTGGTTTATGAAGTATTTCTATTATATGGGAATTATAATAGAAATAAGCAGAATTAACGTTTTATGGTTAATGTTGGGTTAAACTAAAACCAGAGTTAAAAGGGTATGGTTAATATGCGCGGGTAATAAGAGTTAAACCAAATATTATGAAAGATTATGAAGGTTCCACTCAAAGGTTTGTTAAAGTCTAAACTTGGGATAGTTAGATGAAATATTTCTACTTACGGAATTGAACTTTGATAAAGTGGGTTTTCATCAGATGTCACATTTCCGCTGGTTAAAACTTTGGTTTAAGAAGGTTTTACTGGACAAGAATAATAAACTTCCTGGGACATGTATATGACATGCATTTTATATGCAAAATGTGGGTATATGCAGCTTAGGTTGGCATCATTTGGTATCAGAGATGAACAAGGAAATTCTGCGTGTAAGAATTCTTTGAGAAAACCTAGAACTGAGTTATGTTTGAAGGTATGTATGGAGGCAAGAGGAGATTAGATTTTAAATCTGACAAACAGTATGTACATAGAGATAAAGTGTAGCAGAATATTGGGAGAATTTGCAGATGCAAAGAAACAAAGAACAATTGATTCAAAGTGCGGGTGAATGGTAGAACAAGATCATGCAGAAGTCTTGAAGGTGAGATGATATGTTTTTGTTTTAGTTTGGTTTGAAGATTGGAGAGTTTGTGGTATTTATATTGTCGCACATGTAGCAGTAGAATAAGGTGAGAATATTGCAGCAACCTAGAGCAAGGAGTGCTCAATTGGTTCCAGAAGAGAGAACTAGAAAGATACTGGAAGACTAAGCTCAGAGGAGATAAGCCTAGTGAGGTATCATGTAGCAAGGAGGACTTGTTACTGCAAAGGTTTTGTTACAGCTCACAGAAAGATCATAAAGGAAATTCCACAGGGGATTTGGGTATAATTGCTAAGGGATGAAGGAAGCTGGTAAGAGTTTCTGAATGGAAGCAGAATGTGGTAGAACCTTGAAGAATTCCAATAAAGGTTGGATAAAGAGGACAATTGTGTTCTTAAAAGGTGCAGATGAGCTGAAGCCTAGAAGGAGTAGAGAGAAGTGCTCAAAGAGGTTCAAGAGAATAGCGAACCAAGTGCTTGACAAAAGATCAAGTCCAGAGAGGAAAGCTTGGTGAGGTAAGTGGTAGCAGGGAGGATTTGCTGTTGCAGAGGCTTTAATGCAGCTCATAGTAAGTGAGTGAGGAACTCATGAAGATAGAGAAGAAGATGACTACTGACAGTTATAACAGAGGTAACAGAGGTTCTGAGGAAGACCACAATAGAAGAAAAGTGAAGAAGGAGGATGCCAATGAAAATGGGAAGAGAACGAGTCAAGATGAGCTTGACAAGGAGATTGCAGAGTTAAAAGAACAATTTGATGTATTAAGGATGCTACTAGAGGAAACCAAAGACAAGGTTGGGTCTTGAGGAAAAAGGCATTGATGTGGCATGAGTTACAGAGAAGGCTACAACAGAGGCAAGTGAAGTGGCTGGTGGAAAAACTCAGAGAAGCTGAGTTGGAAATGGAAGTTTCCATTTGTGAAGCAGAACAGGGTGAAGTTCTAGGTGAAGATGAGGACTGGAGATCAATGAGAGATCTTATGAACCATTGTGCGAATTCAATACAGCAAGAAGTTTACTTTGCCGAAGAAGGAATTATTGATGATTTTTTGAACTGTTGGACAAATTCGAATCAACAGGAGGATATAAAGCCTTATATATTTGAATCTAATAATTTTGATGTGATTATAGGTTTTGCAGAAGATGAGCAGTCTTTTGAAGCTGTAAAAAGTATAGAAGAGTATCTTTCAGAAGATAAATACTTTGAAGTAAAGAATGATGGAGAATATCTCTTAAATGAGAAAAGCAGTGAATTATTGCAGCATAAATAATATAGTAATACATTGATGTTTGAAACTATTACAACACATGAACAATTTATTGTGAAAGAAGGAGATGAAATTTAGTTTGAAGAGCTGATATGTGAAGCAATAGTTGAGATTGTTGAACCTTGTAATTCTCAAATTGATAAATTGTGTATAAATGTAGGAATTATAAGTGATGATGAGGTACTTATGAAGTGTCAAAGAGAAATTGAATTACTGGAATATTTGCTAGAAAAATCAGAGTATGACAGTGTGATTGTAGACGAAGGAGTTCACTACAGTGGACAAGAAAAGAAAGACATCTTTGAAGCAGATGGTGTGGAAGAGAGACTTGCTGACAGTTTCAAGAGTCCTTTGGAGGATTATTTAAAGAGGTTGAATCAACATACTGATGTGTTGATAGAGGAGGAAAAGTCAGAGCAACATACTGAAATGTTGCCAAAGGAAGAAGAGGCACTAAGGCCTTATGTTTTTCATTTTAACAATTGTTTTGTGAGTGCAGGTTTTGTTGTAGATGTTAGAGAAAATTTGGTGCATATGAGCGGGCAAGTAAAGATGGAAGAAAAAGGAAAATATGCTAGAATTGATGAACAACATAGTAATGTATTTGAGAGGAGTCAAGTACAAAGGGAATTGAAGGAAAATTTGCTTTTTGAAAGTAAATTTACAGATATTAAATAGATGCTGTTTGGAAAGTCTCAAGAGGGTAAGGATAAAAGGGTGGCAGTAAGAATCCGACAACTTCAAAGAGAAGGTAATGAACAACAAGTTGAAGATGAGTGGACAAAGTACATAAAAAAATGGCAGAGTATGTACCAGCCCAAGGATGTGCTGGAGATGGAGATTAAAGAATTATGGTAATTAATGATGAAGCAGTTTAGATGGAGGAAATTGACAGCAACAAGAAGAGTGATCATTCAGAATTTGAAGCTAATTGACAAGGAGAGGAAGATGAAACAAAAGACAACAAACATACAACAATAACAAAGGAACATAGCATTCAGACAACTACAAACTAAAGTTTGGGACCCTGGAGGTTTTCTATCAACATATGAGAACACATGATCAGGAGCTCATGAATCTTTTCAACCTTGAGAGTCTGATGCAGGAGAATTCGGCTTAGAAATTTCATTTTATTTTAGTAGACATAGGGGATATTGTGGTTTTAAGGAAGTTGGTTTCCTGAGTATTAAATTAATGTAATTATTAAGGTTTTGAATGATTTTAATGAGAGAAACTAGAATAGGGATTGATTAAGTATTGTGAGGCATAATTGTAAATGTTCTCGAATGAAGGAGAACATGAGTGATGATGAGCAATTAGTGAGGATTGAGAGATTTTGAAATATTGTAAATCTTAGATTAGGAATCGGTTTCATGATTTTGGGGATTAAAGAGAACCCTTAGGATTTAGTTAAGTTGTTGAGATCCTCAAGGGATCATTGAGAGATTTTAGGATTTGATGAGTAGATTAAGGATCTAAACTAGGAAATGGGTTACAAAACCTTTTGTATAAATGTAAGCCTAAAAGGCATAGAAGAGGGTTAACTAGCTAGGAGTTAGTTAGAGTTAGTTCGAGAGTTAGATAGGGTTTGATTGTAAGGCTACGGGCAGGAAAGGAAAAGGCCACTGATTAGAAAATTAGCCCAGAGAGAGAGAGAGAGAGACCCATTATGTAATTATTTGTTAATATATACACAAAGAGTTAATTATGAATTGTGCAAGTGTGGATTGAGTAATCGAATGATAAATTGTGTGTGAGTCAGAGTATTTACATAACATAAGTGTGTAGGGAATTGGAAAAGAATCTAAGAGAGACGAAGTGTAGACAAGAGTGTTATGGGTTTACACACAAACTATATTGGAGAAAATATTTAATGGTTACAATGAAGGTAGAACTATGTTTCCTAAAAAGCTAAGGATTTATGAAGGAAGCGTAAAGGCGTAAAGAAATGAAGTAACAGAGTGGAGATCGAGATCAGAACAAGTGAAGACCATAAGGCAAGAATAATTAGTCAAACAGAGAAGTGAGAAGATTATTACATGGTGAGATGTAGAAAGAATTAAACAGCAAAGAACGAGAGTCATTGGATTAGTCTGATCAACGAACAAGAGTGAGGGAGATAGATGGCTAGGATTAAGTTGCGCAAAATAAAGTCAAGAAATGAAGAGATCAGATGAAGCCACATGTCAATGGATGTGGGGTAGTATTGGCAAGGGGTAAGCAGTTTCTCGTTCGCCCTAAAGGTGGAAAGCAGTATTCTAAAATTCTATGCGATTAGCCTAAGTGGGTGACACGTAGCAAATGATGGAAAGAGAAAACCACTTTTCTCGTGCGCTCTCGACTTGATATCGGTCATGCAAGTATCTGCGCAAGATTGTGTGTTATCCATTGGATCAAGCACAATTAATCAATGGTGGAGATCGCCCAAGCTAGTTGGTGATCAGGTGATGCGATAACCATTAGATTAAGGAGTGAGATCAATGACGGAGATCTAATGCGCTAAAGAGAGCATAAATATACATGCAAAGGTTTGTGGAATGGTGGAAAGGTAAGGCTTAAGTGTGGTTTATGAAGTATTTATATTATATGGGAATTATAATAGAAATAAGCGGAATTAATGATTTATGGTTAATGTTGGGTTAAACTGAAACTAGAGTTAAAAGGGTATGGTTAATATGCGCGAGTAATAAGAGTTAAATCAAAGATTATGAAATATTATGAAGGTTTCGATAAAAGGTTTGTTAAATTCTAAACTTGGGATAGTTAGATGAAATATTTCTGCTTAAGCAATTGAACTTTGATAAAGTGGGTTTTCATTAGATGTTATATTTCCTCTAGTTAAAACTTTGTTTTAAGAAGGTTTTACTAGACAAGAATAATAAAATTCCTGGGACATGTATATGACATGCATTTTATATGAAAAATGTGGGTATATGCGGCTTAGGCTGGCATCACTGGTGGGAACATGTAAAGCATGTCAAAGTGATTAGGGTAGAGGAGCTTAGTTGGCATGAGTTTGAATGACTCTTTAGGAAGAAGAACTTGTTTGAGAGATATTATGAAAGAAATCCCAAGGAGTTATATGAGTTCAAGATGGGTTCCATGAAATATGAAGAGTACATGACCAAGTTTATGGAGTTTTTGAGGTATGTTCCCTACCTCAAGGAAGATAAGACAAAGGTATGAAGGTTCATCACTAGATTGCATTCAACATTTAGCAGATTGAGTGTGATGAGCCTCGACTATTAGAGGAATTCAGTGGGAAGCTGAATCATTGTTATGAGAAGTATAAGCATAAGTATGAGTCTAAGCGAGATTGGAAAGGTAATTAGAAGAGTAAAGGAAAGTGGGCTAGAAAGCGAGGAAGAAATCAGGATGCAGGTGACAAGGATAATGTGGCACCATATAAGAAGTTCAGTGTAGTTGATAGAGGACGTGAATTTCATATTGAGGAGCAGAATAAGGGTGATGGAAGAAATCCTTTGAGGTGTTGGACTTGTGGTGGAGAGCATCACAAGAGTGAGCACCCATTGCAATAGGGTGGAAGACCGCATATTTACATCGCTCAGGAGGTACAGACAATTGGATATGTTGGTCAGAGTATTCCTCAGATTTATGTAGTAGTGGATAACATGTAGGGTGATAATTAGGAATCCATTATTGAGATGGATGGAATTATTTGTGATCAAGTTGTTTCCATTTTGATTGATCCCAGATCTAATTATATTTATATCATTCCTAACCTAGACGATAAGTGTTGCTTGAATAAAGAAGTGCACGCAGAATATTGGTCAGTGCAGTTGGTTACAAGGACCAAGAGAAGAGTTCATCATTGGGTGAGATCTTGTGAATTTGAGTTGAATGATATGCCTACATCAACAAATGTAAATGTGCTTCCTTTGGGATTATATAGTATGCTTTTGGGCATGGACTAGTTGTTCATTCACAAGACTAAGGTGGAATGCTATGATAAGGCTATTGAGTGCCTGGATGATGATGGGGAAGGGAAAGTATTGTAGGGAGAGAAGAATCATATATTAGTGAGAATGGTTACAACTATACAAGTAAAGCGTAGTTTCTAGAAAGGATGTATATTGTTTGCATTTCATATTTCTAGTGACAAAGGGAAGGATGTTGAGGATGATAAAGTCATGAAGATGTATCCTATTTTGCAGTAGTTTCAGGATGTGTTTCTTGCAAAGATTCCATAGTTTACTTCCTCATAGTGAAGTTGACTTTTCTATTGAGTTGATGTTAGGATTAACATTGACATCTAAGGCACCATATAGGATGAGTACTCCAAAGTTGGTGGAATTGAGGTTGTAGCTTAAGTAGATTCTTGATAAATGACACATAAGGCCAAGTGTGTCACCTTGGGGTGCACCAATATTGTTTGTAAAGAAGAAGGACAATAATCTTAGCTTGTGCATTGATTACAGACAGTTGAATAAGGTGACTATCAAGAATAGTTATCCATTGTCAATGATTGATGAATTGTTTGATGAGCTGAAGGTAGCAACAATGTTTTCAAATATTGATTTGAGATCATGATATCATTGGGTGTGCATCAAAGAAGAAGATATATAAAATACTACATTTTGTATAAGGTATGGGAAATATGATTTTGTGATGGTTCTATTTGGTCTTACAAATGATCCAACCACCTTCATGTGTTTGATGAAGAATGTGTTGCGTCCTTACCTAGGCAAGTTTGTGATAGTTTTTATTGATGATATATTGATATACTCCAATACCGAGGAAGAAAATGCAGAGCACATGGAAACAATGTCAAGATTGTTGGGAGAGCATCAACACTATGCCAAGCTCAACAAGTGAAGTTTCCTTCAGTCTTAGATTCACTACTTGGCACATGTTGTTTCCAAGGTCGGGATAGAAGTGGACCCAAAAAATATTAAAGCTATCATGCAGTGGCAAACTCCTAGGAATGTGGATGAGATCATATCATTCACGGGACTAGCAAGTTATTACAGGGGGTTCATGAGGAGATTCTCATGGATTGGCTATCCTATTACATATTTTTAGAGGAAAGAGAAGAAGTTTGAATGGATTGAGGAGTGTGAAGCTTGTTTTGAGAAGTTGAAGTGTTTGCTTAGAAATGATCCAGTCTTGAAGATTGCAGATCATGATAAGGAGTTTGTGGCTTGTACAGATGCTTGCAAGGAAGGACTTGGTGGGGTCTTGATGTAGGAAGGGAAGGTGGTATTATATGAGTCAAGCAAGCTGAATGAGCATGAGAAGAACTATGTGACTCATGATCTTGAATTGGAAGCTATCATTCATGCATTAAAGATTTGGAGACCTTATCTTCTTGGGAGGAGGTTCTTCTTGATGACTGATCTTAGTGGGATGAGGTACCTTTTTTACCAACCAAATTTGAATGCCAGGCAATCTAGATGGATGGACACCCTCTGTGAGTTTGACTTTAGGATAAGGTACATCAAGGGCAAGGAGAACAAGGTTACAGAAGCTCTGAGTAGGAGAGTTCAGGTGAATCATATTTCAGTTTTGAGCTCTTATGGGACATATTTATAGGAGTAGATCTTGCATGCAAGGCAACATGATGAGAGGTATTAGGAAATGAAGATGACTATGTGGCAGTAAGGTTAAGGTGATAGGAATGAGGAGTATCACCTCATGACATATGGCTTGGTGAGATTCAAGAACATGTTTTATGTGCCATATATTAGTGAGCTCAAGAAGCTTATCTTGAAGGAGTTTCATGTCAAGCCATATTCAGGACACTCAGGACACCATAAGACTTTGATAATTGTTAAGAAGTTCTATCATTGTCGAAACTTGAAGAAATAGGTGGTTGAGTTTGTTGAAAGATGTTTGGATTGTCAGTAGGTGAAAGCATCTCATAAGCATCCAACTAGTTTGTTGTAGCCTATTCTGCTCCCAGAACGGAAATGGGAGGTCATTTACATGGATTTCATCACAATATTTCCAAGGTCATTGAAGAAGCATGATTCCATCATGGTTGTGGTTGATAGGTTGATCAAGGTAGCTCACTTGATTATAGTGAAGTCTACTAATTCCGTTAGTGAGGTAGCTCATATCTTCATGAAGGAGATAGTGAGGTGACATGGATTTCCCAAGAAGATTATATCATATAGTGATTCCAAGTTCACTTCCAGGTTTTGGAAGGAGTTGTTTTTATACTTGGGGATAGATTTAGCTTTTAGTACAACTTATCATCCATAGACAGATGGATAGATAGAGAGGGTTAACAAGATTCTTGAGGATATGTTGAGGATGTATTTCATGCATTAACAATGAAACTGGGAGGAGTATATTCAACCAATATAGTTTGCATATAATAATGGGTATCAAGAATCCCTGAGAATGAGTCCAATTGAGGTTCTTTATGGGCGGAGTTGTAATACTCCTATCAACTAGAGGGATCTAGTGAATAAGGTGTTGATGTAGGTTTTAACCCCGTATAGAAATTACCAGCATACGAATTCTAAAACACATAAAATAAAAAATGTGAGAGCATAACACATAAAACACATATACACAAAGATTTTCCCCTGGATCCAAAAACTAGGACTACTAGCTTGATTTTTTCATTATGTTCCTTTCAATGTTACAATAAATATTTATACATGTCAAAGAATCCAATACCATGGACCGAAAACCATCGCGTCCAAAACCATGTGCAAAAAACATGCAAAAAACCATAGGTAGGTCCGCCCAACCTAACATAAGGTCCAAAACCAAAATTTTCCAGGGCGCTGCCTCAGACCCCATAGAGTGGGATTACCTGTACCCCTCAAACCCCCTGTGACTCCCCTCGATACACAATCGGCACAACGAAGGGGGCCCTCCGCCCCCTCTCTAACCCCCCAGTTAACTACGTGGGATAATCGTGGAAAGAATATAACACAACCCAACATTCTCCCACTTGTTATTTTATTTCCGCAGGGGGCCACAGGAGAGCTTAGTCATTTATCCAGCCTTGCAACACCCATTGTTTCTCTACACCAAGAGAACTTCTCAGAGCTCACATATTTTTTCAATCCATCTGCAGTATTCTTTAAAGTGTCCACCTTTACCAGCAACATCTTTTCGTCTTCTATCATATCCCTCACAAAGTGATATTGAACATCAATGTGCTTTGACTTTGAATGATATGCAGGGTTCTTTGCCAAGAAAATTGCATTTTTGCTATCACAGTCTATCCTTATAGCTCCATGTACTAACCCCATCCTTGAACACAATCTCTACAACTAAACGGCTTCCTTGCTTGCATGAGTGGCTGCCATGTATTCTGCCTCTGTAGTTGATAGTGCCACTAAAGATTGTTTCTTACTCATCCAACTGACTGCACCTCCAAATAGGTTAAACACATACCCACTTGTAGATCTTCTCTAATCCAGATCTCCAACCCAGTCTGCATCAACAAAGCCACGAATATCCAACACTCTATCCAATCCTGATCTTCCTTGGTAGCACAAACCATAATCACTAATGCCACACAAATACCTAAAAACCCGCTTCACTACTGTCTAATGCTCCTTTCCTAGTTTTGACATAAACCTGCTCAATACTCCCACTGCATGTGCAATGTCTGGTCTAGTACAAACCATCACATACATAAAGCTACCAACTGCACATGCATATGGAACATGATACATGTCCTCTTCCTCTTCTTGTGTCTTGGGACACTGTTCAGCAAATAAATTTACACCTACAGGAATAGGAACCTTCACCGGTTTACTATCCTGCATATTAAATCTCTGTAATATTGTCTCGACATACCTCCTCTGGTTTAACCAGAGCTTCATCTTTGCCCGATCTCTTTTAATTTCCATGCCCAAAATATAGTTTGCAACACCAAGATCTTTCATGTCGAATTTGGAGGAAAATTGGGTCTTCAAATCCTGGATAATTTCTTTTTCATTTTCAACCAATAACATATCATCCACATACAAAACCAAATAAATAACACGGTCACCAATTAATTTAAATACACACAGTGATTTTCTTTGCTTCTGATGAAGCCAGATCCCTATATAAATGTATCAAATTTCTGATACCACATCCTTGGTGACTGTTTTAACCCATACAGATACTTCTTTAACTTGCATACCAATTCTTTCTTACCCTTCACTGCAAAGCCTTCATGTTGCTTCATGTAGATTTCCTCTTCCAGATCCCTGTGAAGAAATGTTGTCTTCACATCCATCTATTCTACCTCAAAATCAAAAGCAACAACAACAGATAAAAGTAATCTAATAGAAGTTACCTTGGTAACAAGAGAAAAAATATCACCAAAATCAATTCCGACACCTGAGAATAACCTTTTGGTACCAACTGAGCTTTGTATTTCTCCACCTTTCCTTCTGCATTTGTCTTCTTCTTGAACACCCATTTGCTGCCAATGGGTTTCCTTTAAGTCGGCAACTCCACCAGATCACAAGTCTCATTTTTGTGCAAAGATGCCATTTCATCAACCATGGCCTATTTCCAGAGTTTTCCATCCTCTGAATCTACTGCTTCCTTCACAGTTATGGGATCATCATCAGTAATAGATAAAGAAAAATTTGAACAGAAAGTAGATGAACTATACCTTTTTGGATGTCTTCTCTCTCGAAATGATCTTCGCACACCCGGAGTTTGTGGCTCTTCATCTTCTGATTCCTCCTCTGCTGTAGAGTATGATTCTTCCTCCTTTAGATCAAACTCTATCTTCTCAGGTTCCTTTGGTTGGACTTCATGTTTAATAACATCTTTCACCTCTCTGAACCCCACATCTTGACTCTACATAACCTTCCTTGTTACTGGGTTCCAAAGCTTATAACCCTTTAAACCATCCTTATACCCAATAAATATGCACTTTTCAGATTTACTATCCAACTTGGTTCATTTCTCCTTTGGAACATGTACATATGCATCACATCCAAATACCCTCAGATGTGAAAGAGAGGGTTTCTTACCAGTCCATACCTCTTGTGGAGTCTTATCCTCGAATGCCGATGAAGGTGATCTATTGACTATGTAACATGTTGTCTCCGCTGCCTCTACCTAGAATTCCTATCTTAACCCGACACCACTGACCATGCTTCTTGCCCTTTCCATCAGTGACTTGTTCATTATTTCTGCAACTCCATTTTGTTGAGGTGTATATGGAGTAGTCTTCTGCCGTTCTATACCACACTTCTTACAGAATTCTTAAAATTCCTTATTGCAAAACTCTCCACCGTTATCTGTCCTCAACACCTTTATCTTCTTCTCTGTCTGGTTTTCCACCAGAGCCTTAAATTCTTTAAACCTGCCAAAGATTTCAGATTTCTTCTTAAGGAAATATATCCATGTATTCCTTGAGAAGTCATCTATAAATGATACATAGTACATAGACTTACCTAGTGATGGAACCTTCATAGGTCCAAACACATCACTGTGCACAAGCTCTAATATCTGTTTTTCCCTCTTACCACCAGAGGGGAAACTCACCCAATTCTACTTCCCATATACACAATTTTCACAGAAATCAAAACCCAGAGAGCTATTACTCAGACCTTCTACCATACCTTTACTATGAAGTATTCGAAGGCCCTGCTCCCGAATATGTCCAAGCCTTTGATGCCACAACATGATCTTCTCTCCAGAGACCACTAGATTTTCTGCTCCACTTTCAGGAACCACAGAACTGTTGCACCCATCAATAACTGTGCTACCTTGCAGCTTGTACAAAGTTCCAATCCGAACTCCCCGCATCAATACCAATGCTCCCTGAACCATCTTGCAGGTATCCTTCTCGAATAGAGAACACAGAAAATTGATGCACTTATCTTCATCTGAAATTTTAATATCAACAGATGCTAACTGACTTACCATAGTATTAAATGCGTTTAAATGCTCTGTCACTGAGTCTCCATCGTTCATCCTCAGGTTATACAACTTTTTCTGCAAGAGCAATTTATTCACCAGAGACTTAGATTGGTATAAAGTCCCTAACTTGTCCCACAAAGCCTTTGCCGTAGCTTCCCTTGATACATTCAACAATACTGAATCTAAGACACACAATCATATTGTGCTCTTTTCCTTCCGATCCAACTTCTTCCATTCTTCATCGGACACTCCTGTTGGTTTAGTACCTGGATCTACTGTGATCCACTAATCTTTATCCACCAACAGATCCTCCATCTTGAGTTTCCACAACTCAAAACTTTGATCATTAAATTTCTCGATCTCTATCTTTCCACTTCTCGCCATCTTCTTTCACTACTAGAATCGATCTCGCAGATCTCCCACTGAATAGGGTCTACCACAGGCCCGAGAAAAACCTCTCTGCAATAAAGGCTTCCCCTTGAAGCCAAAACAACTCCAATACCAAATGTAGGTTTTAACCCCGTACAGAAATTACCTGCATACGAATTCTAAAACACATAAAATAAACAATGCGAGAGCATAACACATAAAACACATATACATAGAGATTTTCCCTTGGATCCCAAAACCGTGACTACCAGCTTGATTTTTTATTATGTTCCTTTCAATGTTACAAAACATATTTATACATGTCGAAGCTTCCAATACCATGGACCAAAAACCATCGCGTCCAAAACCATGTGTGGAAAACATGCACAAAATCATAGGTAGGTCCACCCAACCTAACATGGGGTCCAAAACCAAAATTTTTCGGGGTGCTGCCCCAGACCCCATAGAGTGGGGTTACCTATACCCATCAAACCCCCCATGACTCCCCTCGCTACGCAATCAGCATAATGGAGGGGGCACTCCGCCGCCCCTCTAACCCCTCGGTTGACTATGTGGGCTAGTTATGGAAAGAATATAACACAACCTAACAGTTGATTGGATCAATTATGTTGGATGAGATGGAGCAAGAGATGTAGGTTATTAAAAGGAATTTGAAGGTAGCAACATGACATGCATACATATTATGAAAATCAACATAGAGCATTCAAGGAGATTTAGGTTGGGGGGCATGTGTACTTGCGCATCAAGCCCAAGAGGAGCTCCTTGCGGATTGGATCATGTGCCAAGATGGAACTTCGGTATTCTGGGACTTTTGAGATCCCTAAGAGGATTGGGCCAGTGGCCTATAGACTTGCACTACTACCAATAATGAAATTCCATGATGTTTTCCATGTTTCATTTCTTAAGAGATATGTGCATGATGTTGATCATGTGATTGATTGGTCTGTATTGCAAGTAGAACAAGAGGAACATTTCCAGCCAGAACCTCAATGCATTTTGTTGTGGAAATAACTCATGCTTTGTAGCATAGCTATGGGGGATAATATGGGGTACAAAGGGTGGTACCCAAGGTAATAATGGGATGTAAGGATAATAAATAAATGGGTCATAGTTAATAAATAAAGTGGTTAACCCACATAATGTAAGGGACCACAAGTAGTTAGGAATAATGTGATAAGCACATTGTATTGGATGTATGGTATTGAGAGACCCATGGTATTATATGTATGAAGCCTATATAGAGGTTAGAGACTCTTCATTATGGGATGTCGAGGATTATTGTATTGGCAAGCGTATGGCTTGTGGAGTGTTCTCCTTCCTTAAGGAGTGATTGTATGGTGTTACCCTACCTCAAGGGTTTTGATTAATACAGATCTAAAGTTCTTATCTTCTATTGTGTTATTTATTGGGCATATTTGGTATTTGTTATATCTTGTGGTGCTTGTAGTTGTTGCTTATCTTCTAGTATTACTTCAACCACAAACTCTTTTGAGTAGATCTTATTATTTGTGTTCTTCTTATGTTTCGGGGATGAAACATGTTTAAGGGGGGTGGAATGTTGTATAACTAGGGGGATATTATGGGGTACTGACAGAGGTACCCAAGGGAATAATGTAATAATGTGGTGGATCATAGTTAATAAATAAAGTGGTTAACCTGCACCATGTAAGGGACCACAAGTAGTTAGGAATAGTGCGATAAGCCCATTGTATTAGATATATGGTATTGAGAAACCCATGGTACTGTATGTATGAATCCTATATAGAGGCTAGAGACTCCCCATTTGAGAGATGTCAAGGATTGTTGTATTAGCAAGCATATGGCTTGTGGAGTGTTCTCCTTCCTTAAGGAGTGGTTGTATGGTGTTACCCTACCTCAAGGGTTTTGATCAATAAAGAGAAGAATTTCTGTATTTTGATCTTGTTATTTCTCGACATATTTTCTATTTTCATATACTTGCAGGTGAGATCTACTACAAGTGGATTCAGAGCACTTTCTTGGGCAAAGAGGGGAGATTTAATATTTTTTTTTTTGCAGGATTTTTTTGGGGCAACGAGTTTGCAGATCAGATATGAAACTTTTGGTGCTAAATTTGCGGAAAAAATAGTAGATCTGAATTATTTGTGGAAAAACACCAAAATTAAAAAAAATGGTCGAATCAGAGTCCGAATGAGGGAGATATCACTGATTTGAAATCAGGTGTGTTGCAAATATTTTTCTGACGACAATTCGTCAATGGCAGCTCTCTTGCCAATTTTCAGAATTTTTGTGCATAATTTAAGAAAAAAGATTGCAGATATGAGCTCTTCTTTAAAAATTACCCAATTTGAAAAACAAAATCAATTGAATCGGAGTCCGGATGTGGGAGATATCACTGATTTAAAATCAGGTGTGTTGCAAATATTTTTCTGACGACAATTCGTCAATGGCAGCTCTCTTGCCAATTTTCAGAATTTTTGTGCATAATTTAAGAAAAAAGATTGCAGATATGAGCTCTTCTTTAAAAATTACCCAATTTGAAAAACAAAATCGGTTGAATTGGAGTCCGGATGTGGGAGATATCACTGATTTATAATCAGCTCTTTTTTCATAAGTTTTTGTGATGGCGGGACAGTTGCAACGTGAATCTAAAATTCCAGAGTGCCCAGATCAGGATTTCTATCACACAAGAAGATGCAGAATGGCCATTCTGTTTCAGAAAACATGCTATAATAAGGATTCTGAGCCATATTAACTGAGTTGTGACCATTTTAAATTTTCTTGCATAAAGTAGGCAATTTTTATTTCAAAACGCGCATTCTACTTCATGGATTCTACTAAGATGATTTTTATAGGGTGTGATAATGGTCATATTATTGAAGAATTCCTAAGAAATCTTAAGTCAACATGGCCAACACTTTGGAAAAATATAAGACGAATTTTTTTTAAAGATGAGGTAGCCATATGGTGGGACTCATATGACAACAAGAAGATGGTAAGCCTTCCTAATGAAGAATTTGAAAATTTCCTTTTAGACAAATGGTCTCATGCTAGAAAATAGGATAATAAGGAACACAAAGGCTCATTTTCTATTGGTATCTCCTTATTACATGTTCATGGATGTATTAAGAAGGAGAAGATCATTGTGTCTATCAATCCTAGTTGCAAGTATAATTTTATCAATGTTAATGTGGCAAAAAAATTACAAGTTTCTGAATTTTTTTTTGCAAAATCACAGGTTGAGGATGTTCAACTTTATAAAGATTTGAAGCTTTCTATGGATAAGTATGCATTGCATTCTTATTTTTATACTTCAGATATGGATAATATGGATGTTGTTTTGGGATATACTTGGATGGAATCTGTGGGTACTATCAATATTAATGTGCAAAAGAAATTCATGAAGCTCTGGTATAAAAAGAAGAAAATTACATTGTAGGATATTTCCATTAAGACCCAGACAGAGATTGTGGAGGTAGAAGCACAAAACTCTAACGACATTGTCACATCAAATGGTGAGCCATTGATGGTCAACAACCAAACACATACATCAACCCAAGTACCATAAAAGGCACTAGAGACCACTCAGGCACCAATAGTA
This sequence comes from Pinus tabuliformis, assembly GCA_031772625.1. Classification (NCBI taxonomy): domain Eukaryota; kingdom Viridiplantae; phylum Streptophyta; class Pinopsida; order Pinales; family Pinaceae; genus Pinus; species Pinus tabuliformis. The sequence continues at coordinate 1,156,355,077 of CM062816.1, forward strand.
GAGGAATTATTGAAAGATATTTTATCAGTTAAAGATTCAGTATATCTCCACCCACATCACCCAGTGAGACAACAACCAACAAGGTGGAAACAAATTAACAACAAGGAAAACAACCCCATGGCGACAGATAAAGTGGTGCAATGATCCACCCACAACACATCAACACATAGGAACCACTAATATCAACTTCCATCTCAAGCGAATGAGGCACCAACTAGATCAAGGGTTCACTTTTCTCTTGGATGGATAGATGCAAGTGCATGGTACCAATGGACTACTCTTTTGAGTAGATCTTATTATTTGTGTTCTTCTTATGTTTCGAGGATGAAACATGTTTAAGGGGGATGGAATGTAGTATACTTAGGGGGGATGATATGGGATACAGAGGGAGGTACCCAAGTTAATAATGAGATGTAAGGATAATAAATAAATGGGTCATAGTTAATAAATAAAGTGGTTAACCCGCATAGTGTAAGGGACCACAAGTAGTTAGGAATAATGTGAGAAGCCCATTATATTAGATGTGTGGTATTGAGAGAGCCATGGTAATGACCCATGGTATTGTATGTATGAAGCCTATATAGAGACTGGAGACTCTTGATTATGAGATGTCAAGGATTATTGTGTTGGAAAGCATACAGCTTGTGGAGTGTTCTCCTTCCTTAAGAAGTGATTGTATGGTGTTACCCTACCTCAGTGGTTTTGATTAATAAATATATGAAGTTATTATATTCTATTGTGATATTTCTTGGGAATATTTTTTATTTTTATTATATTTTTAGGTCAAATCTACTACATGCTTTGGAACCAAGCAATAGAGCAAGTTAAAGTGCAGTGGAACAACTTTGGGCCTGATGAAGCGACATGGGAGATGGATGATTAGATGTGAGATTTGTATGCTTCTTTGCTTGTTGGTTGAGTGGATGTTTTAGTTTATGCATTTTGGTTATATATTTTTATATGCATATGTGTATTGTAAATACTGCAATGAGTTGTGTTATAAAGCTCCAATGAGTAGTATGTTGTAAATACTACATCAAGCTGTGTTATAAAACTCCAACAAGTAGTATGGTATTCATGGTTTCAATATTTTTGTATGATGTAAATGTTGCATCATGGTTTGTTAAAAATATCCATGGGAAACATGTTTTTTTGGTTATAAGCATCATTAAATACCAAGGATGGTATTCCCCAAGGGGGAGGGGTTTATAATAGACCCTGGTGGATTATACATGTAAATAAAATAAGACCAAGGTCATGGGACACATATTCCAAGCTAAATGGGGGGTAAACATTATAGTGGGCATCACTTGTGAATTAATAATGGCTATTGAAATTGACAAAGACAAAGAGGAAATAAATGAAATTTAATTATGAAAATAAAGGAAGATAGGAGAAAAGGAAGCTGAAGAGACACAAATTGCATGCAAAGTAAATTAGAGCGAAATTAAAGGAAAATGACATAAAATGAGACATCAATAATAAAAAGGAATTAGAGAAATAGTTGATGAATTTGTTAGTTCTAGCATTTTCAATTAAGAATTTGGCTCTTGTTATGTGTAATTTTATCTATTGCAAACAAAGGTGAATTCACTAGATCTAGTGGTATGATATAGAAAAATAGAAGAAAAAAACAATAGAGTTTTCCTTGGAGAAATTAGAGAATGAGAAAGAAGCCTACCTAAGATATGTAGAGAGTTTTTATTTCCTCCTGTTGACGGTGCTGAACCCGCCAACGTTCAGGGGATCTCCCCGATATGAATTCCCAACTAGACCTCACACCGTTTGGTGTAGGAGTCCCATCGAGTACAATGGCCTAGTTTCCATTATCTAAAAGATCTGCCTCAACTCTTGCTTGTCAACATAGGAGAGTGGTTTGCTTTGTCTTCGAGAAGTGAGGTTCGCGTGCTTGGTGAGTGTAAATGTCACTTGTGTCAATGGTTCTTTCACTATTGAGGGAGAGGGTGAGAGTGAGTTCCAAGTCGATTGGGAGCAGTCCCAACACTGCTAGGAACACACAACACAACACGACATGCACAGCTTCCAGAGGAGTAGTCAAGGATAATTTTAGGGGCGAATGTTCGCCCTTTGGCGAAATTAAGGGGTTTTAAATTTTTAGTGGGCGAATATTTTGTATCATAGTACATTTTTACAAATCACCTCAAATAGCCCACCTTATTTTAAGGGAGAGGGTAAAAAAGGTAAATTTAGCCCTTCAAATTAGGACTTACAACCTTCCATTCGCCCATTTTCAAGAATAGGTTTTATTTAAGTGAATCCTATGGGCCAAATACCATATTTATAAAAGAGGTATGGTAAATTAATAAAAATATAAATAAATGAGAGGTATGGTAAATAAATAAAACATTTTTTATATTTACTCCATAAGTCACCTTATATACATGTAAGGGTGTAAACAAATAAAAATATAAGTAAAGTGGAGGTATGACAAATAAATAAAACGTCTTTTTATACTTACTCAAAAGGTATGGTAAATAAATGAAAATATAAATAAACTAGACGTATCGTAAATAAATAAAACCTCTTTTTATATTTAGTCCATAACCCTCGTTCTATTTATGAAGGCTCAAGAAAGAGGTTTTATTTAAGTGAATCCTATGGGCCAAATACCATATTTGTAAAAGAGGTATGGTAAATTAATAAAAATATAAATAAACGAGAGGTATGGTAAACAAATAAAACATTTTTTTTTATATTTACTCCATAAGTCACCTTATATTTACAAACACTCAAAAAATGGGTTAAATTTAGGTGAAACCTATGGCCAAAATACTATGGGACAAATACCATGGACTAGATTGTTATTAATACCATGCAAAAAACCATTATTAACCCTAATATTAGAATTAATAAAAATAAAAATGGCACATGGTATTGACCCATGGTATTCACCAAAGTGGCACATGGTATTGACCCATGGTATTCACTTGGAATGTAGCCTATTTAAATGGGGGAATTAAACCAGCATGTAGCCTATGCTAAGATTCACGAGGACTTTACAAAGTTTTATTATTTAGTGAAAGACTCGCCAAGATCTTACAAGATTTTATAATTGAGTAAAATATTCTAATAAAAATAAAAATGGCACATGGTATTGACCCATGGTATTCACCAAAATGGCACATGGTATTGACCCATGGTATTCACCTGGAATGTAGCCTATTTAAATGGGGGAATTAAACCAGCATGTAGCCTATGCTAAGATTCACTAGGACTTTACAAAGTTTTATTATTTAGTGAAAGACTCGCCGAGATCTTACAAGATTTTATAATTGAGTAAAATATTCGCCATGCCTGGTGAGAGATTCGCCAAAAAATTATATATACATATTATATTATTGATAAAATCGCCTTCCATTTTTCCTATATACCATGGAGATTCGCCCATTTATTATATTTATAAATTTAGGGGGGGTTCTTAAAATTTTCCCTGGGAGTAGTCCACACGGATGTGGTAGTCACAACATACAAGGTAAGATAAAACATACAACACTCAACCTATTAGTCTGAATGAGTGCAATGGTTGTTACAACAAGGTTCATGTGAAAGGTCTGTTTGATGTTTGAGAGACCAGTCTACATGGGAGAGACAATGTTAACAACATATACAACACATTTCCATTAATAGATTATGCTTAAAAAAAATGAAATAGTTCATATGTATAACACTGGTTAAAGAAAGTTGCATTACAAGTGTTAAAGAACAGTCTTACAACAGATACAATACATGTGTGAAAACATGTTGGCATGTTAGCAGGCTTCTAAATTAAGTGAAAGTTCCAAGGCACATCATTACACCATACATAACTAACCCTGAGTGTAGGGCGTTGGAGCGACTACTTACTCCTCAAAGAAAAGATTATAGACTCTCTTGGCTATGTGGGAGGAGTTGAGGTGAAAAATCCTTTCATGTACAAATGAGGGGGTATTTATAGCCAAGGGTGACATTGACCCTTATGGTTGTTTGACTACCCTCATGATCATTTGAATCCCATGACTTTTCGACTTACATGACAATTTGTTCAACAAGTAGGTCTCTTGGACTTCCATGTTACATCACATTGATTGAAAACAAACCCATAGTGGAGATGTGGGTGACATAACTCATGACATGACAGTGTTGGTACATTCATGCTACTGATGGAGTGCATGTCGAGCTATAGTGCTGATGGGTGATGGATATCTTCATGGTGTATCATAGCTTCACCTCTGAATGGTGAAGTGCGCAGGGTCTTCGATGGTCCTTGATTTGGTTGATAAAAATTTAACATGTTGTTCCTTTCTTGCATGTTGGAAGGCTTGACAGGCTCATCTGTTCGCGAAGGTGAATGTTCATTGTGTTTGTTCATTTCGTATGCATTGTTCATTCGTTCATTGGTGAAACTATCCTTCTGCATGTGCTCCCTTTCTTCATCCTGTTCATCATCTTGCCATGTTTGTTGGTGTACCTATACTTGCAGTAACTCATGAAGAGATGACATCAAATCCAAAACCTCCTAGTCTACCATGACACGTGATCATTTCGAATGTAGGTGACCGAGAGAGGCAGCAAGGTTGTGAAGTGGGATGATAGATCCAGGCACTGCTGATGAAAATTGTGCAAGAGTTACTAAGTGATGAAGACAGGTAATCTGAGTATTTATTGAATATCTGCGAGGTTTGGCTCGGTTGGGAGACAAAATTGCACAAATTTTGGGAGGGACAGTCTGCGCTGTTAGAAGGCAAGGCAGGCATGCTCTGCGCATTTTTCAGAATGAATGGGCAACAATGCTGGATAGCCAGATTTGCGCAATTTTCCAGAGGAATGGGCTGGGCTACATGAAGGGTCAGCAGGTAGGGATTGTGTAGTTTTTTGGGGAACTGCGTGGGAGACTGGCAACCAAAACTGCGCAATTCCCAGAGGGAATTTCTAGTTGGCTGCTGGGTTCACTGGAAACTAAAACTACACAATTCCCAAAGGGAATTTCCAGTTGGCTGCCGGAGTCACTAGTAGTAGAAATTGTGCAATTCCTAGAGGGAATTTACAGTCTGCTGCCAGGGGGCGCTGGCAAGAAAAATTGCACTGAGGTCAGCCTGCTGATCATCTTTGTGAAATTTCTGAGATGAGTTGACTAATGGGTAGTGGAAGGCTTGCTCATGAACACCGAGCAATTTATGAGATGAACAGTCGGTTGACTCTCGGGATGACTAACTGGGAAAACTGCACAATTTTTTGATAGAGACAAGGACGTGCACTTGGTGTCTTTCTGGCCTGTCTACGCAATTTCCATAGTTGGCTGAGTGAGAAAGGTCAGTGGCCTCTACGCAATTGCAAGGGGGAGTTAGTCCCAGGGTGACTGCTAAGTCCGACTGTCTAGGTGGCCAGCATGAGGGTTGATTGAAATTCTTGGGGGGGTGAGGGTCCAACTGTTAGAGGGGAGTCTAGTCATCAGAACTTCAGCAAAAATGACTAAGTGTGTGAATGATCGAAATATTCATAGGTGATCATACAAACACACACTCACATGACTCGATGATGAAATGACCCAAACCATCCAGACACACATGTTCAACATGACTGACTGACGGTTCAAATGAAAAGAATGACACTCGTGATTGAGCATTCATTAATCGAGATGACGCTTGCATGAAAACAAATGTGACTTCATGTGTGAGTGTGACAGATGATTTCATAGTGAACACAACAAGCACATACAAAGTGAGGACTTTGGGCATAACCAGAACATGGTCGCAAGCATGACTTAGAAACCAACATGCAGGAACTTAAAGGAAAAGAGAAAGCAAGGCAAGTGTAAAGACTCATATGAGCTCATGGAGTGAACCCGAATGTGTGCAATCATCAAGTGAAACTTTCAAGGGGGCCTCCGAAATTGGTGCAGGCCAAAATTTTAGAGGGTGGTTGTAGCCACTACAACACTTGGAGACACACTAGTAGAACTCCAACTTCTCTGTTTCGGTTCATTTCTAGCACAGGGCCTTGGTTTTTGGGGAGTATTGAATGACTGTGTAGGTTACTTCAATTTACCCACTTACCCCATGGACATATGTGGTTCACCCTTTGCCAACTCAGTCACACACAATCAAAAGTTCAGCTTAGATCTCAGTGCTTCAAATCCGGGAAGGGTAGTTTAGCTCATGAGTTGAAGATTTTCAGAGTAGAAGTTTTCATCTCTGGTGTTTCTCTGCTCCCAGCAGGCATGGAGAGTACCCCGGCGGAGTCATGTAGGAACACACACATTGCTCCACTACCAGCGAGCCTATTCAGTACCCTGGTGGATTTGCATGCTTCACCTCTATGCGTAGGAAGCCTTTCTCTTATTTTGCCTTTGTATTTTTCAAGAGGAATGTGCATAGGAACTTATTTATTTTTGGGGTGGAAGAGGGATCCCGACTCATTGAGGACAAAAGAGGTTGTTCCTTCAGAGAAGCATGTAAGACCTCTGACATAGATTTGCTCAATTAGATTTTCCCCTTCTCCGTTTCTACTAGTTGGATGAGCTTGAACACACAGAGCAAAATGTTGAGTATAGGCATGGGGCTTCCCAATGTGGACACAGGTTCATGGTTGGACCAAAAATTCCCTTACAGATGGTTCGTATTTTTCGTCAAAACTTCAACAACTGAAGGTTACAACCAAGAAAAGAGAAGGTGGACACAAGGCTGGCCATGTGCTACAGTGTCACAAGTTTCTTCCAATTTCAGCCACATACTCTATTCAAAAGCCGGAATGTAGTAGTCAACAACACTTATTTCCAGAAAAAAATAGTAATATATGAAACAAACAAAATGGACGTGAACAAAAATAGTAAGCAGAATCAAACAAAGTAGAAATAAAGATAATAAGCAAAGAAAACCAAATGAAAACAACAAGAAACAAATAAACTATGTACATGGCACAGGCGCAGTTCTACCTACTAAAAATAATGTTTGAGATTTTAGCCATTGGCAAGAAGGTTGTCAATAATCCTGCCCAGTGATTGCAAATCATACATGTGTGGGCCAAGCTTCTCGTAGACCAGTGAAATTCCACCAGGTTCTGCTACTAGAACCTGGTGTTGTTCCAGAAGACCTTCAAGTGAAGACAACACCACTGTTTGAAGTATTGCATGCAACATGGGCTCGGATGATGGAACGGGGTAGTTATTTTTATTCCGGGAAGGGTTCAAGTTCCTGAAGTCAATGCGTAAGAAGCTTTTCCCAGATTTCTTATGTGGAGATTTAAATTAGAAAGCCAAGTATGATGACAAACTTTGCAAGTAATCCAATCATCCAAAATGTTAGTCAATTTTTTCTGTATAAGAAGTGCAAACAACATGTATGTGTTACCTGGTCTTTGCTATAATGGCTTGTCTCCTCCTTTGACTGGGATCTCATGTTGGATTGCTCACGTGTAGTGTGTACTCAGGTCATCAACTACCTGTGCAGACCCATCCTCATACTGTTTGGTCAAGTGACCAAAGATTCGTTGCTGTTGCGGTGTGTAGTTTGCACCAAGATTGGCCATCTCTGGATCATGATAGGTCCCCAAGATGCTTTATTTATTGGTAGCAATGGTCCTTTTTATGCTCAAAATGATAGCTTCATACTCACCATCATTGTTTGTGCATTCAAACTTCAAACAACTCGAAATCATGCATTGTCTATTGTTTCGGATGACTGAGATACACTCAGTCCTTGAGCCATCATGTGTTTTAGATTCGTTAAGGCTCATGACCCATAGATCATCTGTATATGGACCATTTGGCATGCTAGTACTACTACTTCTTTTTTTAATGCTACTACTCCTACTATCGGAAAAATAAACTGTACAAGTTTCATTACCATCAGTTGGGCAAGGAAGGAGTCCCAACTTCTTATCTGATGAGGTTGGAGTTGGCCGTGCAGGATAACGCTCCAATGTCTTTTCCAAGTGGCAGTTGCCAAACATGAGTTCTGCGAAGGCCAACAGTTTGTTCTCACCTTTAAGGGGAGTGAAATTATGTTTCATATACCTATCGGATAACACTTGGATTTGGTTGCATTTTCCCCTGTATGGAAGCCACATGTGAGACTAGTTTGTAGCAAAATATCTATCTAGCTTGCTAGACAACTCTCTGCTAAGTAGCAGGTCATATGCTTCTGGGATGTCCACAACAACTATGTTGATGCATTGGTGGACTCGACTATCATGAGATAGTCAGATGATCATGTCTCGTAGTTCGCCAATGGTTGGTACTAATGTTCTATCAAGTTGGATGATTCTTGCAAATGTTTCACTCCATCATACATTGATCTTCTAGACAATGGAGAGCGGCATAATGTTGGCCACCGCACCAGAATCAACCAAGCAATTGTGAACATTGTAGTTGAAAACTTCAAAATAAAGTAGGAATGGGGGGAAACCTTAGTGTGCTTCTTCCATCTGGAGTGTATTGAGCACAATGGAAAGTGATCTGGGAGGTGTTCTTTCTCCCTTTCTAGTAGAGTTTGCGCTGTCTGTTGCTGTCTATCCCAATGCACACAACAACATATCTTGCTGACTCTGGATCTTAGCCAACTCGAACAAACTGATGTTTGCTTGATTTTTCTTCATGTCATAAAAAATATTGTAGTCTAGAGGTGGTATTCTTACCAAGGTGTCTGGGGTATAATAGATGTTCATGTTGTCTAGTGGAGTGTTTTGTAGTTCACTGCTCATGGAAGTACTACTTCCCACTGCTGTCTTCCCGGACTTGTTTTGTGTTTTCTACTTCGGGGTGGCCGGTGGATCAACCTTCCTTATCAGCGGTCTGATCTTCTCTTGCATTTCCACAAGTGTAGGGGGAGCCCCTTTACTCCTAATATTGTAATGCTCATTTTGTCTTGGGGGATGCTTCTAGGCGTTTGTCTTTGACACTACTTGCGAGAACTGAAATGCGTTCACCACATGCCTAGAACTTGATGCTTCGATAGGTGCAATAACTTTGTCAAAATCTCTCTCATTCGGCCATTCTACATACATTTATTTGCATCGAGTGTATGACTGTATACCAATTTTGTGACGCACTTCTTGTTCGAACAGAAATTCGCGGGGTGATGTTATTCGTGGAACGAACAAAACTTGGGATCTTCGCAGTGATCGAAATTGAACACAGAGCTCTGCGGATTTTCTTGAGCAGACCAGTTGCTGCCTGATGAGTTACTTCTTTATCTCTATCTAGGCAGATATCTCCTTGCAAATGTGTCTGTTATCCATTGTTTAATCTCAGACACTTCAGTTGTTAAGTTCTTGACAAGGCGAGTGACGATTTCCATATCATTCACTTCCTTGTCTCTACCCTTTCTCGCCATCGCTTGGGACTTCCTACTCACATCTGTTATAGCTCCAAATCTCACTCTTATGGCTTGTGATGCTGCACTCATGGCCTAGGGCAACCCCTCCTTCCAGACCTGGTCCAAAAATTTAAAAAACAGTGTTTTATTCCCTATACGCGGCATTGCCCCGAGTTAAACGCGTGTACACGCGGGTCTGTTATACCCAACCCGCGTGTATCTATTAAAACACTTAAAAAATAATAAATTCCTCTTTTTCGGGCGGAGATCGCGGGTTTTACCTGCTGGATCACCTGTTATTGCCCGTGGCCCAACTGTTCCCAACTAACTCCTAACTAAAAAACTACTTTGGAGAGGGTATAAAAAGACATCAAAGGGAAGGCCAAGGGGAGAGAGAAAAGAGAGCAAGATTATTATGCTGAGATTTTTCCCTTAGACCAGGTCTGAAGTCCTTGGTGCTTTCTGCACTTCCCCCATTTTGCATAGGAAACCCTTGTTTCCATGTGTCTTGGTGATCATTCATCCTTGATATCATCATTGAGTAGGACTTGGAAGGAGCTCTTGTTGGAGGCTTGAGGCTGGAACGAATCCGGGAGGAAGCTTTGCTTGGAGCCTGCTGAAGGTGTTCAGGTGATATCTTTCCGATATATGTACTTTATTTGCCTTTATATATAAAGAAACACGTCTTTGTTCCCGAAACAATCTTTCTTTATGCTTATGAGATTCTTGTCTTGAATTCTTATGCAAGTGGTTACTTAAAGATTTTTATAACTAACTTTATAGCATAAAGATGGTTTATACATAAGTATCTGTACATGTACTGTTGTGTTCTTTGATTTGTTTGTCTTGCAGGTCAAAGAAAGAAGAAGGGAACTCCAAGAAGGGTTTGGACCCTAAAGGCCTTCTCGAACGTAGGACCTTAGGTACGTACCCTAAACATTAGAATTTGCTTAAAAGTAAAAATGATGGCTGTGTGTGTGTGTTTCTTTGAATAAGCAATTTTCAGTCTGGTAGAGTCTTAGCCCAAAGGACCCTAGGGGTACTTTCCCTTCAACCAAAATTGGCGACTCCGCTGGGGACAACACTCTTGTTGTTCCTAGTTTGGGTAGTCTTCAAGCCAATCAAGGCTCAGCCCCTCTGTTTGTTGGCTCTGACTGTCTGATCTTTTCTTGAACTCCAAGCTTTTCCAGTTTTTCAGTCTGTGTTTTTTTATTTTTCTTGAAAGACTTCAGATACGCTCTTTTCCTGGATTACAGAAGCGTATATATGCAAGTTGCACTAAGTGAAACCGCGTATACGCAGGTTTCCTTAGTTACAGTAGCGTGTACACGCATTCTGCACTTAATTGCAGGCGCGTATATTACATAAATTTCAAGATTTATAAATTTTCTTTTTGCTGAATGTTTGTCTGGTGGTTTGGGTCAGTGTCAAGCAGTTATCTCTCCAGTAACAGTTCTCTATTTGACAGAGGGCATCTTGTTCTGAACTCTCTCTAGTCATAAGGAGTATTAGTCTTGTTTTCGTTGATTGCAAGCGTCATTGATTTTTGATACACAAGATTTCTGTTTAAGAATCTTGATTGCTCTGTTTCGGCAGAGTAGGAAGATTGGGTTCAATCTTTGTGTCCATTTTTGCTTTGATGACACTTTTGTTTGCTTAACGAAATCATTTTTGTGACCATTTGCTCCTTCGTTTCGGGAAAGTTGTTTGTTATCATTTTCTTGAAACTTGTCTTTTGATCTTTTGGGACTTTCATTGTTGCTTTTGATTGTCAAAAGCGATTTCAAACACATTTATTTTTGTTGAGTTTTCATCATTTGAAAGGTGTCGATTCACAAAAGTGTTTGGTTGCCCATTTATCAATCATTGGTGTCAGTATTTTTGAGAGATTTCCTTTGAAAAAGACTTTTTGGTTTGATTGAAAGAAAATCTTTTGAAAGTTTTTGAGTTTCGCTTTCTTAAACTTGCTTCTCATTTGATTTCCTTTTTTGCGAAGTGAAAGTGCTTTGTTTTTATCTTAGAACTTGTTTTTATTGTTTGGACGAAATAATTGGTAACACATCATCTTCTATCTAAGCATTTAGTGGCAAGACAAAATTTGGTGAAGCAACAACTTTCCTTCTTTGTTTTTAGAGTAGTCTTTGAATCTTGCATCCACATATAGTTCTTGCATTAGGGTAAGATTTGCATCCCTTTTTATGCATACATAGCTTTGTTAGCTTTTGTGAGTGTGGAGTTTGAAAAGAAAGCAAAAAACTTTGTTTAATTTGAAGTACCTCTGAACCATATAGAAATTGCTCTTCATCGAAAACAAAAGTGCATGTGCATGTAGCTAAGTTTTATTAATTTCTTTTGCGTCCATAAAAACACCACAAGTTTCATCTCCATTACCCTGTGACTTAAAGAACAGCCTAATAAAATCAAGCGCTTAATTAAAATCCACTAGAACTTTTTGTTTTAGTTATTACACCAACAAGTCTAGGATTTTAGGGCCTTGGATTAGGTGAGTGGAGAGTTAACTCTCCAAGGCCACATAAAACGTCAAACATAAGAGTCTGATTAACGAGAGTAAATCCAATAGCGTTAGGAAGACCAGGAAAGCTCCGGATCTGGGAGTTAAACACGAGGGTCTGTGAAGACAGGGAAGAGAGATACCCCCTCTCCTACTTGTCCGAACTTACCTCACGACTGTTCCGCCTGGCTTCTGCGACGAGTTGGTACCCATAGTTGCCTCTCCTAGGGATCTGCATAGGTGGCTGCGGAGGGGAATCTCGTGGCACCTGAGGTCGACGTTGTATCACTCTCGACAGTACTACTAGAAGGCACCCTTGCGAAGCTTGGGGGCTTGCACCGGCGTAGGCTGTTGTTAGGAGGTCAGCGTAACTTCCTCTGATACCTTCGTTGATAGGACTGGGCCCTCATCATCCCAGACTATCTTCGGAAGGCCCTTTGATTCACTTTCTCATATTTTGGTGTCTGGTCCTAATCACCCGGAGCGGAAATACTTGGAAGTTGTTTGACTGGCTGTATCTTTCGGTACTTTATAGTGAGTGCTCTTTGCTCCTTGTATATAGTTGGCTTTAGGTATTTTTGTCTAGTCACGTTTGGACTTTGTGTTCTGAGTGCCTGGCTTACCACTCTACCGATATTGAAAGGCTTTTGGTCGTTCTTTCAGAAGTTGTGGAGTTGCCTCCTCAAGGGCAAAGGTTTTGGTTGCTTACCCATATTCTTTGAAGAGTTATTTCTATATTCCCGCAAGGGAAAGGATCTTTGGATCAGTTTAATATGGCTAATATTCATGTGGAAACCAACCAAGGTACCCTTCCAAAAGGGGATCCTTGTGCTTTTCCTTTCTTTGGAAACGTTGGTACTCCCTTGATGGCCACTTTGAATATTCCTGGGTTGAATGTTGGACTACCCGTTTGGCTGTGGTCCACTCCGAATATTCCGAATGCTCTTGAAGCTTCTCAGTTGAATGCTTTATTTCAAGGGCATCACATGGGTGCTAATTGTTCGTCTTCTTTCAAAGAGAATTCTGGGATTCCTTCTTCTCCTCCTTCTTGTAACAAGAAATCTAAAAAGAGGAGAAAGAGGAAGTCAAAGAAGAAGAATAAGTCTATCCTTTCATCTTCAACCTCTGCGAGTCATGTTGGAGATAAGCCTTCAGCGATTGCTAGTCATGCTGGGGGCACAAGTCTAGTCACTGCAAGTCACACTAGCATTTCATCTTCAACCTCTGCAAGTCATGTTGGAGATGAGCCTTCAGCCACTGCTAGTCATGCCGGGGGCACAAGTCTAGTCACTGCAAGTCACACCAACACTTCATCCTCAACCTCTGCCAGTCATGTTGGAGATGAGTCTTCAGCCTCTGCAAGTCATGCTGGGGCCATGAGTCTAGTCACTGCGAGTCATACTAGCAAAGAGTCACCGACCTCTGCAAGTCATGTTCAGGACTCTCCGCAAACCACTGCTAGTCATGTTGGCGGAATGGAGGTTGATAAGAAACCCGGACGTAGAAGTTTTAAACCTAAGTTCCCTTGTAAGATATGCAAGGGAGACCATCTTACTCATTTATGCCCTAGTATTCCAGAGGTTCAAAGGATATGGTCCGAGTCTGAAAGTACTTCTACTCCTAGATTTGATATGGTTTCTCATCAATCCCATCAACCATTGGTTGATAATGTGGTAAATCCAGTGCAATCGTTGGCCGATTACACTCCTCTTTTGGGGGGTGAAGCGCCTAACAAAAGAGTTTGTTTGATCTCTAGTATAGAGTCTTCTAGTATAGGGGGCATTCCGGTTTCTTCGAATGTTCCCCCTCCAAGTTCTAAGAGTGTTTCCTTTGATTGGGATAGTCTTGTTGAGCCTCGTCTTCCTTCCACTGCACCTTTTCAAATAAAGGTCAGAGTTAATTCCACAAATGTCTATCGATGTATGGTGGATGAAGGATCCTCTGCAAGTATTATATCCTCTTTGACTTGGAAAGCTTTGGGTTCCCCAAAGTTGTTGACAGCTCAGAGTCAGTTGTTAGCATATGATAGAAGGCCTGGTGAATCTATGTGTGTTCTTCCTCAAGTGCCTATCACTTTAGGTGGGAAGACTATCTTAATCGATATGATGGTGGTTGATAGCCCTTTAGACTTTAATATGCTACTTGGGCGTGATTATGTCTATGCTATGAATGCTGTGGTGTCTTCACTCTTTCGAGTAATGTGCTTTCCTCATAACGGGAATATTGTCACTATTGACCAGCTTGCATCTGATAATCACCACCCTAATTCGACTTTACTGCAGAATGCCCCTTGGTTTGTTCCAAGTGTTCAAGTAGACTCTACCCCGCCACGGGTGAATTATGTGGCATTGAGTCCTCAATGTTCAATTGCTTCTGAGAAGGATCCTTTGACTTATTATTTTCCTTCTTGGGACTTGGTCCCGGCAGTTGACCGAGAGATTCATCCTATAGGGACATGGGACCCTTTAATTCCCTCTTTCGATCCTTGTAGTTCTCATGATTTCTTAGAACTTGTTTTGCCTTCACAGGAGGAACTCTTTGAAGCCATGAATTATGACTACCAAAGGAGTCCTTGGTCCGATCCCTGCAAGGGGTTTGTCCAGAAGAACTTTTATGCGTAAACTGCAAGGCTGCGTGGTTCCCTGTACCATATTGTATATATGAGGTACGCATTTTCAAGTTTTGTATTCTATAACATAAGATCTTATATGAAGTTTATATGTGGGATGTATTAACTTCGTGTCTAGTGTTCCTATTTATGTTTACAGAACTTGGAAGATTTCTCCTTTGGAAGTTTATGGTTGGTCCGTTCTGACAGGTATTGGTTCTCGAAACTGGCATATAGGTTAGGTTTTTCCACCTGCATTGTGCATTTATCAGTTTCCTTTCCCATTTTTCCTTAGGATCGACCCCACCAAGTTATGGTGCGGAACCTTCTCATTGCTTAGAAGTATCATGACTTGTGTGGTAGAGCTTACCTTATCATGGGTGCCCTAGTTAGTACCTTTTTGTCGCTTGGCACCCATGCTGATGTTTCATCCCTAGGTTCGGGAGTCCTCTTTAGTCCCGCCATGACTTATGTGTTGAAGACTCATTCCTCTGTGCTTCTTCGTTTCGTTCTGGCCTTATACCCTAGAGGCTCCTATGTGTGTTGAGTTGTACTTCTGCATTGCATGTTGACCATTTGCACCTTTTGGCCTACAGCCGGCTTCACTTGGACTCGTGTTTAAGCCTACTCTTGACCATGACGTCTGCAAAATCAACCTTGCATACCCTTGACTTCTGCAGCTTGACATACCCAGATCCGTGGAAGGAACTTACCTCTGAGTGTCACTGACCAGTTTTTCACCTCCCTGCATTGAGCATAGGAATGTTCCTTTCCCAGGAACTAGATCATCTGTTTCACCGACACTCGTTCTTTCCACTGTACCATAGCATTCTTTTATTCTTTTTCCGGCTTATCAGAAAAAGACAAAAAAAATTAAATATTCCAAAAAGAGCGGGAACAGGGACATTATTTCCATTTATTGTTGGCAGCTAGAGTCAGTCGTGTCGCCCTTGAACAAAGCACTCAAAACAAAGTCTCCTCCGCATGGGTGGGATTTAGTTTGACTTAGGTACGCCATAATCTTGTTATCGAGTCAGTTCTCCCTCGATTGGTTATCTCTTCCAATCATATGGAGGGTTTGTTCGTGCCTCCTGCATGACGAACTTATACAGATTCATCATATGCTGCCACATAGTCACATTGAGTCGTGCTTTTGTTCAAGGGAAGTTAGCCTGAGTCGGCCTTTCTGCGGTGTCTCTTGACTCATTTTTCAGTCGGCCATCCCTGGTTGTCAGTGTCATGTCTATCATCACATCAGTTATATTGGTCCTTTACTCGTGCCGGTTTGAGAAGGTCCCCATTGACTTCTTGCTGGCGGGTCTTGTCCTTATCGACGACGACACATTGCTCTGAGGATAGGCCTAGAGCCGCACCCTAGCCCTATTTTCATTATTGATAGGTCACCTTGTGCTCAGCATCGATCAGTATCATGGGTCTTTGACTGAGTGGTTTCCCTTGTGTTCGACATCAGCATACATTATCACACATTGGGATTCGTGTAGTACCTTGGTTTCCATTTGACCCTATTGGTGGATACCTCGCCTCTGTGTCGGCTTTCATTATTGGTTGGTTCAGAGGGTTTCTGCCGTGCGCTAGCCACATCTTGTGTACGCCGGAAACGTACTTCGGTTGGGTTACTACATCTTTTTCGTCTGATTCCTTCCACATTATTGGCCTACGGGTTACACTCGTGCTAGATTGATGGAGGATGCCTTAATGCCTTCCTTCTAGCGGATCTTTCCCTATCGACTCCGACTCATTGCTCTGGGGCAAAGATCTAGAGTCCATTTGGCAGTACCTTGGGGTTTGCAGTCATTAGTGGCAGATTCCTCGCTATTGATAGTGGGAAACCATCATTGTCTCCTGATTGATAGATTCTTACAGGTGTTCGACTTCAGCTCATCTATTCACACTTGTTAGATTGTACTGGGTACCTTGATGCTCATTATCATTATCGGTGAGTAGTCTCGCGTTTGTTAACGGTATACATCAATGACCGGTAATCAAACGATTTCTCACATGGTCGACTTCAGATCATTTATTCCCATGGTGTAGAAATGTACCACGGCGGTCGGTGAAGACCTCAGGTTGTATCAGCATTCATTGGTTCACTGGACAGTTGCTCCTGTTACTGCTCGTTGACACCACTCCACTTTATATGTTGCAGTCAGTCATGGCGACATTCTATATGCTGGCACTTGAGTTTGCAGTGTAGTACCATCCTATTCCATCATGTTCAGTTGGTACCTTATGGGATCAGTCTTTGATTTCAGTGATCCGTTGCATCTTTCAACATCATTGACAGTCTTATATGTGATATTCAGACATGTACTTACTCATTATGATCAGATGATCCATTATGTATTTTCCAGTCAGTTATACTTGTATACTTAGTGGATCCGCTTGTACTTGATATGCGGACATGCTTTACTTTTCCTGAGCATGGGTATGCCCGCCTCAGACAGTGTTTCTTTCTGATCTCCTTTCGGTGGCTTGGCAGGCTGAATTCTGGTGAAGTCCTCCTCGGTTTTTCGGCAGAGTTCCTTTCCTTGTACTTACTTAATATATTTCGGCCATCATGTTCCCCTTCTGACCTCATACATTAGGGGGCATCTGTTATAGCTCCAAATCTCACTCTTATGGCTTGTGATGCTGCACTCATGGCCTAGGGCAACCCCTCCTTCCAGACCTGGTCCAAAAATTTAAAAAACAATGTTTTATTCCCTATATGCGACATTGCCCTGAGTTAAACGCGTGTACACGCGGGTCTGTTATACCCAACCCACGTGTATCAATTAAAACACTTAAAAAATAATAAATTCCTCTTTTTCGGGCGGAGATCGCGGGTTTTACCTGCTGGATCACCTGTTATTGCCCGTGGCCCAACTGTTCCCAACTAACTCCTAACTAAAAAACTACTTTGGAGAGGGTATAAAAAGACATCAAAGGGAAGGCCAAGGGGAGAGAGAAAAGAGAGCAAGATTATTATGCTGAGATTTTTCCCTTAGACCAGGTCTGAAGTCCTTGGTGCTTTCTGCACTTCCCCCATTTTGCATAGGAAACCCTTGTTTCCATGTGTCTTGGTGATCATTCATCCTTGATATCATCATTGAGTAGGACTTGGAAGGAGCTCTTGTTGGAAGCTTGAGGCTGGAACGAATCTGGGAGGAAGCTTTGCTTGGAGCCTGCTGAAGGTGTTCAGGTGATATCTTTCCGATATATGTACTTTATTTGCCTTTATATATAAAGAAACACGTCTTTGTTCCCGAAACAATCTTTCTTTATGCTTATGAGATTCTTGTCTTGAATTCTTATGCAAGTGGTTACTTAAAGATTTTTATAACTAACTTTATAGCATAAAGATGGTTTATACATAAGTATCTGTACATGTACTGTTGTGTTCTTTGATTTGTTTGTCTTGCAGGTCAAAGAAAGAAGAAGGGAACTCCAAGAAGGGTTTGGACCCTAAAGGCCTTCTCGAACGTAGGACCTTAGGTACGTACCCTAAACATTAGAATTTGCTTAAAAGTAAAAATGATGGCTGTGTGTGTGTGTTTCTTTGAATAAGCAATTTTCAGTCTGGTAGAGTCTTAGCCCAAAGGACCCTAGGGGTACTTTCCCTTCAACCAACATCTTTGGAGTCCTTTGTTGGTTCATCATCCTTGATGAGTCCAATTGCATGCAGATCTTTTTCAACAACAATAGCCTCTTCACAGTTTTCCAAGAGTGTTGGTTTTGCAGCTCGCTTGACGAACCACGCAACGCTGGTCGGTAGTGTGGACGTGTAGTAATCAACAGTGATGGAGTCATGAGGTTTGGTGTCCAAGGATTTTTTTTTCAATATGAGTGTAAACCTCTTGTTGAAATCTCTTACCTTTTATTTTCCCTCCATCTTTAGGCTACCCAATTCTTTCAGTAACATAGCTGGGGTTTTGTCATCAGCAAAATTTTCAAGGAACATGCGTTTGAATGCACCCCAGTTCTGTATGGATTTTGGTGGAAGGTTGATACCATGCAGCTATGCGACTGTCCAAGGTACATGGGAACAATCTACAAGCTACATCATCATGCCATACCTCAAGGGTATGTAGTTGCAGGTAGAAGTTGTCCAAATGATCTTGTGCCTTCACCATGCTATCATGGTTGAACTAGATGTTCATTCTCTCTGTTTGCTTTGGAATCTTGTGTAGAACATCTGGGAGAGCCAATGGTCCCTAAGTCATCCATTCAAGATTTGGGTTAGCCATCTCTTATTATTCTTCGTCCTCTTCCTCTCTTTCAGAGTTTGATGGTTTTGACTCTGAGTCTGTTGGTTTGTCTCCACCTCCACCTCCTCCGCTGCCTTCCCCCCCACCTCCTATATCAGAGTTTGATCCCAAGATCACAAGGGTGCTTTGTTCATATTTAAGGAAGATTAGAGGTTCCTCTCCATATTCAATAACTTCTTCTAGACCTTTGAGCATGGTAAGGACTTCTTCTCCCACCGATGATACAACAACTCCCGTGGGAGTGGCTTTTGACTTCCTAGTTGTTTGTGGAAGATGTTGTACACTTGGGATCAATTTGAATGCTTTTGCGAACAGGCAGTTGATGGGAAAGATAGAGAGAAGGTCTTGATATGAAATATCGTGTTCAATTCTGGGATGTCAGGAGTAACCAACTAGAGAATCAAATGAGAGGGAGTGTGAGTTACTGCCTTGACCAAATGATTAAGGAGTGAGTGTGAGGGGAATTTCATACATGTACAACTGGCTTCCCTCCTTCTAGCGCCAGAAATGTTGACGGTGCTGGAACTGCCAAAATTCAAGGGATCACCCCGGTATGAAGTCCCAAATAGACCTCACATTTTTTGGTGTAGGAGTCCCATCCGGTACGATGGACCCAATTGCCATTATCTCAAAGATCTACCTAAACTCTTGCTTGTCAGCACAAGAGAGTGGTTTTCTTTGTCTTCGAGAAGCAAGGTTCGCGTGCTTGGTGAGTGTAAGTGTCACTTGTGTCAATGGTTCTTTCATTGTCGAGGGAGAGGGTGAGAGTGAGTTCCAGGTTGATTGGGAGCAGTCCCAATATGCTAGGAACACACAACAAAACAAGACATGCAGAGCTTCTGGAGGAGCAGTCCACATGGATGTGGTAGTCACAACATACAAGGTAAGATAACACGTACAACACTCAATAGATCAGTCTGAACCAGTGCAATGGTTATTACAACAAACTTCATGTGAAAAGTCTATCTGATGTTCGAGAGAGCCGTATACATGGGGCGAGACAATGTTAACAACATATACAACACATTTCCATTAATAGATTATGCATTACAATAAAAATAAAACAATTCATATGTAGAACACAGGTTAAAGCAACATGCATTACAAGTGTTAAAGAACAGTCTTACAACAGATATAATACATGTGAAAACGTGTTGGAATGTTAGCAGGCTTCTGAATTAAGTGAAAGTTCCAAGACACATCCTTACACCGTACATCACTAACCTCGAGTGCGGGGTGTTAGAGTCACTACTTACTCCTCAAAGAAAAGATTACATACTCTCTTGGCTATGCGGGAGCAGTTGAGGTGAAAATTCCTTTCATGTACAAATGAGGGGGTATTTATAGCCAAGGGTCAAATTGACCCTTATGGGTGTTCGACTATCCTCATGACCTTTTGACTCCCATGAACTTTTGACTTACATGACAATTTGTTCAAAAAGTGGGTCTCTTGGACTTCCACGTTACATCACATTGATTGAAAACAAGCCCATAGTGGAGATGTGGGTGACATAAATCATAACATGACTGGACATGACTTGACATGACAGTGTTGGTACATTCATGTTGCTACTGGAGTGCATGTCGAGCTACAGTGCTATTGGGTGATGGATGTCTTCATCGTGTATCATAGCTTCACCTCCGCATGGCAAAGTGTGTAGAGTCTTCGATGGTCCTTGGTTTGCTTGATGAAGCTTTAACATGTTGTTCCTTGATTGCATGTCGGAAGGCTTGACAGGCTCATCTGTTTGCGAAGGTGCATGTTCGTCGTGTTTTTCTGTTTCACATGTATTGTTCGTTCGTCCGTTGGTGAATATGTCCTTCTCCATGGGCTCCCTTCGTTCATCCCATTCATCCTCTTGCCATGTTCGTTAGTGTACCTGTACCTGCAGTCACTCATGATGAGATGACATCAAATCCAAAACCTCCTCATCATTTCAAATGTAGGTGACCAGGAGAGGCAGCAAGGTTGTGAAGCGGGATGATGGATTCCGGCACTGCTAATGAAAACTGGCAAGAGTCACTGAGTGATGAAGATGGGTAATCTGAGTCGACAATGTTTGTCTGTGAGGTGTAGCTTGGTTGGGAGACAAAATTGCACAAATTTTGGGAGGGATGGTCATGGTTGCTGGAAGGAAAGGCAGGCATGCTCTGCCCATTTTTTAGAATGAACGGGTAGCAGGGATGGACAACTAGATTTGCAGAATTTTCAAGAGGAGCGGGACGGCTGCATGAAGGGTTAGTAGGAAGGGATTGCACAGTTTTTTTGGGGTAACTTCTTTGGAGACTAGCAGCCAAAACTATGCAATTCCAAGAGGGAATTTCGAGTGGGCTGTTAGGGTCATTGGTAGCCAAAACTACACAATTCCTAGAGGGAAATTCTAGTTGGCTGTTGGAGTCACTGGAAGCAAAAAATGTGCAATTCTTGGAGGAAATTTGCACTCTACTGCTAAGGGTTGCTGGCAAGAAAAATTGCACTGAGGCTGGGAGACCGACCTATTGATCATCTTTGCACAATTTTTGAGTTGAGCTGACTAATGGGCAGTGGAAAGCCTGCTCATGAACACTACACAATTTATGAGATGAACAGTCAGTTGACTATCGAGATGACTGACTCTGAAAAATGTGCAATTTTCTGAGAGAGACAGGGACATGCACTTGGTGTCTGTTCGGCCTGTCTGTGCAATTTCCTTAGTAAGTTGAGCGAGCAAGGTTAGTGGAATCTGTGTAATATTGAGGGGGAGTTAGTCCGATGGTGACTACTGGGTTCAACTGTTCGGGTGGCCAGCATGAGGGTTGATTGAAATTATTGCAGGAAATGCAGCTTGAAAATACTAGCTTGGTGCTTCTTCACTGTTCTGGTTGACATTCGATTAATTTGAAAGCAGGGTGAGTGTCTAGCTATCAAAGGGGAGTTTGGTCATCAGAACTTCAACGAAAATGACTAAGTGTGTGAACGATCAAAATATGCATAGGTGATCATACAAACACACACTCACATGACTCGGCGACGAAATGACCCAAACCATCCAGACACACATTTTCAACATGACTGACCAATGGTACAAGTGACAAGGATGACACTCGTGATTAAGCATTCATTGATCGAGACATTCTTGCATGACAACGAATGTGACTTCGTGTGTGAGTGTGAAAGATGCTTTCATAGTGAACACAACAAGCACATATGAAGTGAGGACTTTGAGCATAACCAAAACATGGTCACAAGCATGACTTAGACA
The DNA here is from genome assembly GCA_031772625.1 of Pinus tabuliformis. NCBI lineage: Eukaryota > Viridiplantae > Streptophyta > Pinopsida > Pinales > Pinaceae > Pinus > Pinus tabuliformis. The sequence continues at coordinate 1,156,377,018 of CM062816.1, forward strand.
CCAGCATGTAGAAACTTCAAGGAAAAGAGCAAGCAAGGCGGGTGCAAAGACTCACATGAGCTCACGGAGTGAACCCGAGTGTGTGCAATCATCAAGTGAAACTTTCAAGGGAGGCTCCGAAATTGGCACAGGCCAAAATTTTGGAGGGTGGTTGTAGCCACTACAACACCTCCTTGCTTGTAAGTTCCAATTCCAACTCCAACCGCTATAATTAGAACTTGAAAATATGACTAAAACAAGAAAAAGATTGACAATATCCATGTAGCATAGTCTAACATCTCTGTTCAATTAATCAAAAAGGAATTGAAATACACGAGTGTAAACATAACACAACAAATATAGGGAAACAAGATACTCTTTGTATTAATAGATATCGGAGAGAGTTTAAAACCATAAATAGAAGTTGATTTGGTAGGTGTCTCCCCAAATTTGACTTATCCTTGTCACAAAGCACACCTCAATACCATCCCTAAGGCATAAGAGTGATGACTCCTTTAGGATGAAAGAAACAACATGAGGGCACAATCAATCTCCAAAAGCCAACTTAGACAATATGTGAGGCAATAATTTTTTAGGAGGGGTGTGGTAGTTTGGGAATTATTATCCAATTACCAATATAGGCTTGAGATCCACTTAAGAGGGGAAGATGAGATCAAGGGAAAAGAGATAAGGTCTCCAAGATATGATTTGAGTTTTGTATCCATGGTAAATGGTTAAAACTACCTTGGAAGCTTCTAGAAGAGGAAACTTCGAAAATATTTTTAATTTTTCTTGAATTTCTAGAATCAACACAATTGTGGAAAGGAGAAACTTGTGTTGGTTAGTGTTGGTGACCAGGCATGAAACTTGCACTAAGCACATGTGGGATAAAAGGCTAGGTGCGCTGGGGCTTAAAACAATGGTTTTGAGTAGGAATTCTGAGAAACTCAGACTTATTTGGAGAAGTGATTCTTAGGGCTTTATGAAGGGATGATGACAAAATGTATTTGGATGTTGAATGATCCAATTTGTAGGCCTATTGACTAGATGTGACAAAATGGCTTGTAATAGATTGCCTCCTAAAGTACAAAGTTAGAAGTAGTAGTTGATAACTAATGTGATTTACCTTGTGAGAAGCCTAGATAAAGAACAACCAATCGAGATCATCATCTTTTACAATACATTTTTCATCATGATATTTGTTATCACCATATAGCACTAAGGCCTCTTCATAGAAACAAGATGAGATGCTATCTTCATAAAGGTTCCAAGCAAGGTTCAAAGTGAACACTTTAACCTACAAAAGTTAAGAATCACATGTCCACAGGCGGATAATACAATGATCCAAACTCGGGTGATGAGCTAAGGTTTAAACAAACCATGTAGGAGAAGCTGGAGTTTAAAATATTATATGCTTAAAGGTCTAGCTCCTGCCCGCCCCCCCGCAGTCTACATATGATCACATCCAAGCGCAGTTCCAATAGAAAAGTTACAAGTGGCTTAACACCACCACAGACCCACGGTGTTGAATAAATCAGCACCCGATGAATGACCCTGATCAATTTCGGCCCACTGTAAAGGCTTCCTCCGCACCGCGATACACTTTACCATAATAGGTGGAGACCACCCAACAGGTGGTCTCCTCTTATTCACTGCTCAAAGATTCAAGTATCAGGTACGATGGTGAAGTATGCGCAAACAGTGAAAGGTAAAGTTGATTTTTGATTGTATGAGTTCATCCCTCATCCTCCTGAGCCAACCCATAATCATCACGTGTCGTCCCCTCACGCCTTCGTCTCCCACCACCTACGTACACGTCTTTGTCTTTGCATCAAGCACATAAAACCATAGGGTCATTATTCAACATCGATTCTTCATCCCAGTCAAAGAATCTATCATGTGGTCAACTATGCAGGAGCCTTCTGTACACTCTCACAAAGATCATAGGCACCCCCCCAAGTCGCATTCAATCCCCTACGGGCTCCAGGTAACTTGACACCTCCCAACCTCCTTGTTTTACTTATTTGTTTTATTTGAAGGGATGAAGCATGTGGCCCCTGTAACCCCCAACATTCATGAGGTCAAGAACCCTTGTGCCAGTCTTCTAATTGACATTAGGGCCCATATTGCTGACCCTGTCTGTCCCTTTTCATTTTCCAACCTCTGTTATGAGATATGCTCAGACCACATGAAGAATGAAGACCCATCTAGAGTTGTGACTTCTGGGTTATACTACCGAATTTCTCCCCCAATTCATCATCTCCCTAAATTCATAAATTGGTTGTTAGATTACTACCAAACTAAGAAGAACCATTTTGTTTCTCCTTGAGGAAGTGTAATCCTTGAGATAACCCCTCTTTTAATTCAGAGAGCTCTCAATTTACCCGCATCTTCCTCAATGTGCACCTTCACTGATTCAACCCTAGATGGGCATTTGATGACACTCCCTGCAAGAGAACTATAGTCCTTCCTAGAGAATATTCTTGCTCTCGAAGTCATAAACCTGCCTTCAGATATTCAACACCTACTTTTCAACCAATATTAGCTGGTATCATTGGTATTTTGGGAGAACACACCACTCTGTAATTAAGCAAGATGGATCTTGGGTGTTTACATAAGATGAAACAACCCAGATGCCAGTTAAACATCCCAGAATACCTCTCGGCTTCCATTCGATTTCAATTCAGCTATCTCAAAACCTCTTCTTACTCCCATTACTATTCACAGTTGCTTTATTTGTTTCTCTATACTCACATTGAAGAATTCACTTGGATGTGTTTACCCTTAATAAAGAGAGAAATTTGGTCTTCTATTGGAATGTCTATGTAAGAAAGAGTCCAGGCTTGGGAGGTTATTCTCAAGTCCTTTCATCCTTCATGGCTATTGCCTACCAAATCATTCATGGATCCCCACCCCCTAGAATCTTCCCTGAGAAAAATGAACTCCTCCAACTCCATGAGAAAGTTTCCATTGGAGACTGGTACCTCTATGAGGACTATACAAATAATTGGGTTTGTGGGTGCGAGCTTCCTCCTTATCATTTTCCAATGTTCCTGCCAATGAGGGTGTTCGCCCTCGAGTTTATCAGGAAAATCCTCAATGTGGACCCACTACACTTTGTACCGACCAAGAAAGGTTACATCTTTAAAATGGGATAGCTGGTAGTTTCTTTTGTGATAAACACGAGGCACACCTTCAAAATAGTTGAAGCTATGCTTGAAGCCATGGAATCCGAGAAAAGTCAAATATGGCATGATGATCCCCGAGGTCTCCTTGCTCAGAGAAGGGAAAATATTAAAGCCTCAACTTATGTGCATGATCCTAAGCCCGAGGTCGAATGGAAAGCTAACTTTGATTCCTGGCCTCTTACTACAGACATGGAGACCGAGTCCCTGGTCAGCATGGATACAACATAAAAGAGAACTGCTGACACTTCAGGGACAACTGACATGGAAGAAGGACCAACTCATAAAAGGGCTAGAAGTCAAGGGCAAGGACGAGAAGGGGAATATGAACAAGAACAAGAAGAGGAAGAACCAAGAATCCAATTCCAGAAGAAAGTGTCTGAGAACTTGGGCTTTCAGGTTAATTTGGAAATACCTCTATAATTTTCAATAACATCCTCAACTGAGGTAGCCATACCAGATTATGAGGAAAGTCTTTATCTAACTGGAACAGGTTGGGCACAGGGCAAGAATATCCAAGTGAGAAACAGGAGGGCAAAGGATAAGATTCATCAAGACATGACTTCATAGATCACCCCTTGATACACTCGGTTATTAGCTACAACAGATCTAAAGAATGAAGAGATGGGAATTAGGTTGAAGCACCCATTTGTCTAAACCCTAACTTCGAGTTCCCAGTTTCAGGACCTAGACGTGTCCCTTGATTTGAACAATATCCCTCTGGTGGATAAGGTCAACCTACATAGGAAGGTAGGTGAAATTTTGTAAAATGACATCAATAAGAATCAAATGAATATTGATCGGGCCCAAGACAACATAGACAAGATCATCAAGAGTGTAAAATTTGAGAAGATCAAGTCTCATGCTCTCTTGAAAAAAAAAGAGTATTATAAAGAACTGATCATGAAAATGGTATTGGATCTTGCAGACAAAGCAGCAGTGGCAATATTACTAAAGGAAACCAGGATGAAGAACATAATATTGAGAAGGAAGCTAAAGATAACTGGAGGTGAGCATATGAAAACCCCTAAGCTAAGCCAAAGTGAAAGGGAAAAGGAGGTGATAATACGAGAATTGAATGCAAGCAGAGAAAGAGTTGAAGCTCTACAACTAATGGTGGATGATTTACAGAACCGGATCGATTCTCATGTATGTACTCTACTTTTCCAAGACGATCCTCAAAACCCCATTGATCGCCTTACTAAGGCATTAACAAAACTAAAACTTTATGAGAACGAGTTGGGGAGAGTTAAAAGGGAGTTAGATGTAGCCAAAGTCTAGGTGACCTAGAAAGAGAGACAACTCTAAGTTGTCTCCAAGTAGAAAATTCGAACATTGGCAAGCTCACAAAAGAGTTGCATAGTGAAACTCAAGAGATCAAGGAGTTGAAGATCAAACTAAAAGGACATTTGTCCCTCATAGAAGCCAGGCAAGGACTGTGGGACAAGATCATCCAGGAAGTTGATCAATGTTGGGAGGAAGTAGCTCTGATACATGATAAGATGAAGATCTACAATGAATATTCCCCTTCTCTCCAAAGCAACAAGAAAACCAATATTACCAACTTCCAATATGCTAAGGAGTACGTTCAGTTTTTGACAGAGAGAACGATCAAGGAGCTAAGGCCACTTGATAGATATGATAGAATGGAAATAGTAGCTAAGATTTCTAAAGTTATATCTAAAGAGGAAGCCAGGGCTAAGGCAGAACAAAGTTTGGCTATGATATAGAAGGAGATGTCAAGTTTTGATGTCATGTTCAATCAGCTTCTAGAGGCCAGGTTACCTAATTGGTGGGGAGAAAATGGAGAATTAATCACATAAGAGGTGTATAATTAGAAATTGACAGGTTAAGAGTAGGATAGGTGAAACTCCTAAAAGAACGACAGTCCTTAAAGGAATGAACATTACTAACTTCTTAGAGAAAGAATGTAACCTTATCGAGATAGTTAAAAGTATCTCTTAGCGTAAACTCGATTATGTCGGGGTGATCAATATTCGAATCCACTACCGACAATTCAGTTATATTCCACCTCCTACTGTGGCCATGTGGCAGCGATGCGAGCAATTTGTGAATCCTCCTATGCTTCAAATGGTTCATCCATGGGGTTATAAAGCTTCCACGAAGCATCTATGTCATCTTGTCAACCATGAATATCATGTTTATTTCACCAGCGATGGCCTTTGATTTTACTTTTCAGTTTTTTTTACCTTATGTTTATTATGATTTTAACAAGACGTTTTATTATGGTTAAGAGAGTGGTGCCTTTGAGCATGCTCAAATTTTGATTTGTAATTTTCATAATGATGATAAAGATCAAGAAGGAATATCTTCTTAATGACCTGAAAAAGGAAAACTGGTTCATAATCTGTAAGAATAAACTCTATGTTATTTTGGATAATGTGTGACTTTGAGATATGTATCTCTCATAATGTTAATGAAATCGTGGTGATTCCTCATTCCAATACTACAATATGTTATCTCTGTGTTTAAATTCCATTATGTTCATTTTTCCTCTCTAGTTTCACATTATTGTAGCTACCAAAAGCGTTTCATGTGCTCTCATAGGTTCATTTGTATTAACATGTAAATGAATATGTTTGTTTGAATCTTTGAAACTAAATATTTAAATTGCACTCCATGAATCATTGCACCCATTCCTCACTAATCCATTATGTCTTTCTTAACTCAGAGAAGTATAGGATTCTTGATGTTTCAAGCTCTGTGATGAGTTAACCTTTCTCTTTATCTGCCTTCATCACTCTGCTAAAGCAAATTAAGCTGTAAGTTCTTCAACTACTCGGCCTTCACAAGTTATCATAAATATTTTTGTGTGTTACATATGTATGAGATGTACCAAGGAACACATGGACTATGTCTTTTGATGATAGAACCAACCCAATTTATGAGAATGTACCAAGGAATACATGGACTATGTCTATGATATATGTATATGTGTGTATAAGAGAAATATATGTGATGTCTCTAGTCCTTGAAGAACTATCTGAGACACCTAAGCTCTAGATGTTCTAGGAACTAGTCTTGTAGCAATCCAAGGCTCTCTCTAGAATAGACAACAATATTACTATTGAGGGAGGCATACCCATGCTCAACATGTAAGCCCATACTACATGTACAATGATCAAAATTTTCATCCACTGATGATAAAGTATGGAATCATACTAGATTAGTATCTTGTATTAATCCCCAAATTGCAACTCAGATGGATGAAACTAAATCTGGGGTCTTCTATCTCATTCACTTGATCATTCAAAAGTACGAGCCTAACCATGCGAATAGATGAGCAAATGTCAAACATGGTAGACACCATCTAATCACTGGCTAATGATGTAAGTCATTAATAGATGCGAGAGAAACCACCAACGATGTTAATGGTTCTCAATATACTACAGTACAATCCATATGGTGTGAATAGATGAGTTGAAGTCAAATACCACATAAAATCCTCTAGTCAAAGGCCAATGATGAAAACCTATTGCCAAAAGAGAGGAAACTTGTCATTGATGTATGCAAGACCCAAGCTACCGAAGGGAGTTTCTAAGTCAACTCTTTGATAATGAGTTGATGTCTACATGAAGTGACCATCGCAAGAGGGCCTTGATGTATCCCTCGTCAATGAAATGAAACGAGTATCAAGATTTGAGATGGAATGACATTGATGTAAAGAATTTTCAAGTGTGAAAAAAGGCTTAGGAGTGTTGCAGTAGATGTCAACTAAGGGAATTATCTTGAGCATATCGACAACACTTAATGTAGTTTGTAGCATGGACCCAAAACTAATGATGAAGGATTTTAAATATGGTATGATTAACCAAAGAGGCAAGAAACTTTCACAACCCAACAACCATAGAGATGAAGTGGAAGAGTGTCACATTCAAGAGTGACTCACTTCCATTAATAGGTTAAGTACCCTATTTTCCCAATTTCCCAGTCATTTCTGACCAGTGCCTCTTTATTTTTTATAATCTTGAGGAGGATAACATATGCTTGATCTGTAATTTCATCCTTTGGATGAATCCCTGTAAGTATTTTTAACAAACCATGAGAAGGAGTTGTTCGGTCTCGTCATGTTTGATGAGTCCATCATTGTTTGATGTTTTTACGAGTCGAGCAAAGGTGTAACTCGACTTCTTTTTCTTGTTTAGAGAGTTTGAAAAATAGGTGAAAAAGAAAACTCCAAAGTTTTTTTTTCATAAATAACCTCTTGAGTTCGAAAAGGTGGGAAATGATACTCAGGGTAACTTGTTAGCCATGTTTAAATAAGGTATTCCTTTTTTGTAAATAGTCAATCCCAATCTAGAAAAAGGTTAAACTTATACTGGAAAACCGTCTTTTCATTTACTTTAACGAGTTCAAAAAGACAAGTGATTGACGACCATTTCATGTTTAGTGAGTCGGAAAAGAGTTGAAAGAGGACTTTAGGGGGCTCCCTTTTGATGAGTTTATAGAGCCCAAAACAACGACAAATGTATTCTCCTTTCTCAAAGTGACATGTTTCCAACTTAAAAATGTCATTAGATCCTTCAAACAACTTTCGATTTGCTCAGAACACCATCAAAACATTAAACATATATGCAATAATGGTAAAATTAGGTCAAAATAGTAAAATCTAGTAAAATAATTATGAAATTGACCATAAATAGAAAAAAAGTAATATGATTTTTACCTCTTGGGGAATGTGCTTTGGGTGCTTTTTTCCCCCAAACTTCAGCAGCTGATTGCGGCTAATCTGATGGATGATTTTGAGTGTCATCAATTCAAGGTAGGATATTTTACCCTTATCTTTCTTTTCACAGTTTCCTTTTTTGATTTCATGCAATATTTTTTTTATGTTTTTGAAGCTTTTGGGCTTTATATATGTGCCCTATCTCCAAATCACCTCTAACATGTAGAAAAGAGATATAGGCCAAAAGGATTAAGATGGGGAGAAATGCTTCAACTCACCTCCAAAAATAGGGAGTTTGTGCTGTAATTGTCTCTCTCGCTTTAGTCGGGTGCACTAGGCATAAACCAAAAAAAGGATTTTTTATTTTTGCCCAATTTTTTGCATGAGATTTGTTCTAATAGTTTTGACAATGATGTTGCATGTGTCTGCCGGAGTAAAATGTCCTTGATTTGGTGACAAAGAGAACATGATACCCAAGAGATGGATGCTGCTAATGATCCAGTAATTATTCAAGCTTTGAGAAACTGTGGTCTTCTCAAGTTCTTTTGGATTCCTGGCATGAGAGCTTAGATGAAATTATTGTAGTATCTAGTTAGGGCATGGGACATTCAGGCACTGTGCTTCAGACTTGGAGCACATATTCTTGAGATACAGGTGGACGATATTTATTTTTTGACTGGTGTTTTAAGGGAGGGAGCTCCTATGTCGTTACTTGTTGCGTGATGGGGTGGTGAGACTTTCAAAGACTATATTGCTACTCACCGTGGTCCACATTCCTAGCCAACAAAATATGGAAAAATTGAGATAAAGGATGTGTTCTGAATGCCTCTCAGGACAATACTTTTCATTATAGCAAGATTAGCTAGGAGATCTACCTCGCATTTGGAAAACAAGTCCCAAATGCAATACACATTAGGATGCATTGAACTAATTCTATTCAATTGGTGTGAGGGGGTCTTGGTGAATATGGAGTAGCTCAATAGAGTCAAGGATGGGAGGCTAAATAAATTTGGGTATGGTTCCATCCTTATATCATTTTCCCTAGAGAGGATTCCATTACTCCATTCTCAATATATTTCACTCAAGCTTCTCGAACCTAGGGATCCATGGAAGAGGATATAATTAGAATTCATGTCCCGACATGTCCTTCTTCCATGAGTTTCACACCTACATTATTTCAATGGTTGTGGAAACAATTTATCTTGATTAATGACTACCCGTATGTTAGAGAATATTTTCATGGAGAGATAGAGCTTGTGCTACCTGAATGAGAGAAATGGGGTCCCATAGGTAACCCAAAATCATTTTGAACATTTTTTAGTTTTGGGTTTTATAATTTCTATTATTTTTTCATGTATCCAAGGAAAACTATTGATTTTTACATGCAAATGTTAGACCCATTTGACCAATGGCCCATTCCTATATTCAGGGGCAAGGAGAATTGTTACATGCACAAATTGGGGAACAGGTGGTTTCAAGAGCAGAGGAAGAGATACAAGATCTTGATCTAGATGAGATCCTTACATAATTCGAGTGTCATGTTGAGGGGTTGACCCATATGATACAAGATACTAGGGTCAATTAGATCCCCATGACACTGCAATGTTACACTATTGGAGTGTCCAACCGTATTAGTTAGTTGTTGTGCAAGATTTCATAGGAAATTGTTCGTTATCATGACCAGCATTGGGACTAGTCTACTACGAGGCCTTAGTGCCATTTTTGACTACATGTATTTTTTATATGATAGGCCATGTGGCCATATGTGTTTCAAACATAAGGTATTGTAAAACCAAAGTTATATACAATTATCTATCTATGACTCTTTCTTATTTTCTCTATAATATTGTTAAATGTGTGATGTGAAGTGAATTTTATTTACATGTGTTGCAAATGTCTGTCTAAAACATGATTTGCTAATGCATCAACTAATTTGTTTAGGATTCTAGGAATGTGTTGATATTTTATGTATTAAAATGTCCTTCTTGAAGGAGAACCCTTAAAAACATTCTTAAAATAGTTGGAATTCATACTGAATAGATGTTATTCAAGTGTAGTACTACGAGTTGTGAGTCAAGTTTGACTACTAAATGGAAAATGCCATGAGCAATAAAGTCAGACAAAATTTCGATCATTGCGCTATATGTAGTGATGTTTATTGATTGAGTGATTGATACGAATCCTCTATAAACTCACTCACTTACCATTAGGAGCATGAATAGCCCATGTTACAGAGGAACGATTCTGAGTACTATGACCAGCGCCATCACCATAACCAACATATGGCTGAGGGAGCACCAATATATTAAAAACAAATGCAAAGCAAGATTAACAGAGATGGTAGGAAAATCCAAAGGAAACAGACTGCAAACACAGTACACTTAGTGACCATCCAAATATGACCTAAGCATAATATTTCTTTAGGTACAACCCATTTCTGTGTTGCACTATCATTAAGTTCGTAAGCTCCTTTCGCAAGAACAAATTTAACTATATAAGGGCCTAACCACATTGGTTCAAACCATCCCAGTCCAAGATTATCAACTTCTTGATCATATAATAAAACCAAATCACCATATGAGAAGGCACACAATTTAACATTCTTGTCATATTGTGTTTTAATGTGTCTCTTATGGCCCTCATTGTCCACCACGACATGACACTAGGTTTCATCTAAATGATCTAGATGTAAGAAATTCTCTTCTTTTATGGAATTCATGGGAAGGATCTCGAAAAAAAGTTTCAAAGATGGAATTTCACACTCTATAGGGAGAAGCGCTTCCAGACCATACTCCAACTGAAAGGGCATGAATCTAGTTGCGGTTTGATCTGAGGTTCGGTATGCCTACAACGCATAAAGGAGAATTATGTGCCAATTCAATTTGTGAATCCATCTCATGTGTTGCAACATCATTCTCAAAAAATTGTTAATAACTTCTACTTTCCCGTTTTCCTGCATGTAATAGGGAATTGAGCTATCATGTTGAAGGCCTAACTTGGTAGTCAACTTAGTCATCATGTAGTTGCGAAAATGATTTCCATGATATATGACAATGGCTTGTGGTATACCAAACCTAGAAATGATGTGATTGAAGAGAAAATAGAGTTTTTTTCCTTGTTGTTAGTGTATGTAGGCATCGCTTTGGCCCACTGATTAAAATAATCCACAACCATAATAATGTAGCCATACCCCCCAGGAAAACAAGGGTTACATGTCATAAAGTCAATTCCCCATTTGGAAAATGGTCCAATGACGATGACATGATGCAGGGGATGGGGTGCAGAACAGGTTTTGAAATTGTAAATATGAAAAGCATGGAATTTCTAGACAGTGAGAATGAAATCTTGAAACATAGTGGGCCAAAAATAGCCAGCTCGCAAATTTTTTTGGGTAGTGGAATAGCTAGAGATATGTCTGTCGCATGCTCCAACGTGGCATTCATTGAAAGATTTCTCGACCTCATCATGAGTGAGGCACCATATAAAAACCGTATCGACACCACGACAATATAGTCAGCAAGGATGATACAATTTTTGGCTTGGTATCGAACTCCTCGCTGGTTAGAGCGAGAGGTATTATGATGAAAATTTTGGGTCTTGAGACAAATCAGAATATCTCCATACCATGGGTCAAATGAATCGATCAGGAACAATGACAAGGTACATGAAATAGTTGAGTTTATATTAGGTGGATACAACAATGATGCTCAAACCAAGACATATTTTAGAGCATCGAAGACTTTCTGGGTTGTATTGTCCCAATGGAAGGGAACTCTTTCGTAAGCTCTACATAATTGGGAATGAATATCCATATAAATTTTTCCTTCCCTTGAAGTATTTGTAGCTGAATGAGCAAGGAAGGTGTAGGCAAATTCAGAATTTCTTGGAAATTAAGTGGATCAATAAAGATTCCTTGTTTCGAGACAAGAAATATGAGAAGCCTACCAGATTGGACATAGAAAACACACTTATGTGGATTTAATATGATATTATAATGACAAAAACGTAACAAATTTCCTAAGATGCATTGGGTGATCTTTGCACCACTTGGAATGAGCAGGTAAGTACTCCAAATAGGGCCGCACTATCTATTTTATATCGTGAAAGGCATAATTCATAGCTCTTTGAAAGGTTGCACTTGCATTCTTCAGACCGAATGGGAGTTTATGATAAGTGAGAATACCTAAAGGATAAATAAAAGTAGTTTTGTGTTGATTTGAAGGGAGTATATTGATCTGATTGTAGCCAAAAAAACCATCCATAAATGAAAAAAAATCACTTATGGCACAATTATCAACAATTTGATCGATAATGGGGTTGGATAATTGTCCTTAAGAAAAGTAGGGTTTATGTTCCGATAGCTGACACATTCTCTAATCATTCCCTGCTTTTTCATGATGGGGATAGTGTTTGAAACCTAATTGGTGAGAGGAACTAAATAGATAAAACTAGCGTGTATAAGTTTTTCAACCTCTACTTTAATTGTGACAGCCTTTTTAGGATGTACTAGACGCAAACGTTGTCGATCAGGCTTAGTGTCTGGATAGGTTTTGATTTCATGAACCATGATGTTTGGATTGATACTTGTCATTTGCTCATATTTACAAGCAAAGGTATCCTATAATTCTTGAAAAAGGGCTTTATAGGCCTTTATCTCTCCAAGAGAACAAGATGCACCAATATGAACATTTTCAACAACACTAGGTTTAATCGAGATATTAAGAAGAATGGTCTCTTCGATATTCAATCGGTTATTCTCAGAATCTACGTCATGAATAGAAACAAAATCCTTGAAAATTGTTGTAAAATTGTGTGAATAAGTATCATCAAGGTTATTCTCAAGATTTTCATGTAACAAGGAATGAGGATGACTATCGTCCCAAGGTGCCTCATTAGATATCATAATCTCTATGATGTTTTAATTGGTAGGGAATGTACCAATGAAAGGGTCAAAGGAGGAACACAAATCTTGGGAATGATCAACCCAATTTATTGAGGAAGTAAAACGAGAATCTGCCGAACAGGTTGAATATATTGCTTCATATTCGAGCTCAATGATACTAAGCGACACAATTTTCAACGACTTGATCGATAAATGGGGTCGGATAATTTTCCTTAGGAAAATCAGGGTTTATGTTCTAATATTTGACACATACTCTAATTGTACCCTGCTTTCTCATGATGGGGACATGTTTGAGTGACTACAACCACCCTCCAAAATTTTGGCTTGCATGCAAATTTCTAAGACTACCTTGGATCCTGCGATCGATTATGCTTGGTCACTTGTTGGTAAGTTGATGATTTCAAGCTCCTCTCCTTGATCTTAAGAGTTGTCCGTGTTCTCATCTTCATGCAACATGTGTCATATTTGGGCATAGGGGTTTTTGTTTGTCATATAAGGGGAATGTTGTCTTACTTCAAGGGAACTGTATGCATATGAGTGGTTGTCATCACATAGACATGTTTCACACTCACCTCATGCACTCACACCATGAAGGTTGTTTCATCAAGAAAATTATGTCCTATGTATTATGGATGGTCTATGTTGTGTCACAAAGTGCATGTGTGAGATCACAATCAAGTCCTATCAATGTTTGCATATGTTTCACTCATGTCACACTTACCCATTTTACCAAGCAACTTAGCCTCATCCAGCTTCCCAAAATTGTGCACTTTTCTTTTGCAACCATCAAGCATCCTCCCTTGCCCACTGAAACCCCACAGTCCGCAGAGACACCAACCTCCCTTGCCTGCTGAAACCCTGCAGCCTGCAGAGGCCCCAACTAGCACTGCTCTCCAGAAATGTGTAGAGCAATCCAGCTGCACGACACTCACAAATTGTGAAGAGGTGTCATCCTAGGACCCTTGTCCCGCAGTAGTGCTTTGAGCCTTAAAATTGTGTAGTATTTTCCAAGTTGTCTTGTCAGTATTGCATGCAGAAACTGCGCAGACAGGCATCCTGGGGCCTCATTCCAACAACAGTCATTGTCCACTGAAATTGCACAGATCTACCTCTTAGTGAATACACGAAAAGGTGACATGCTAAAATCAATTCCAAGGAGTTGAGGATAATGACCAAGGAACTGAGTAATAGAAAATATCAAGACCCCATGCAAATTTCGTCGGATGCATGATCATTTTGAGGCTAAGTATGGTAAATAAAGAACATTTTTCGAAGTAAACATCTTAGTTGAGTTTGTAGGACTACTTGTCATTGTCATATCATCCTGTCCACAGTAACCTGCATGTGTGCAAACATGAAAAGTCATCTCATGTGTTTCTTCTACATGTCTTCCTTCTTTTTCACTTGTTCGACCAACTGTCATCCTCCACATGTTGATTTCTATGTAATGCTTGCAACCTCATTCTGGTGATGTTGAAGGATGTGTTTGAGTTGTGTTCGCCATGTACACATCTATCGCACTCACAAACAATGTTACAAGCATTATCGCGCAAGCGTTGTCACAGTCATTCAATGATCCATCACAAGCATCACGCTTGTTGCTCACACTGTCAGTCAGTAATGTTGAGTATATGTTGTCTTGATGGTGTAAGGCATCTTGTCATCAGGTCATGTTGAGTGTCTGTTCCCAAGGTCCCATAAGAAAAAATTCACTCGCTTACACACTTAGTATTTTTGCTGAAGTTACAATGACCGGATCACCTTCTAATAGGAAAACCTCCACCCTGTGATCGAATTGACTGACTATCACCCAGAATAATGCAGAAGTGTCCAACAAGCCATTTCAATCTGTGCTACCTGCAAGCTGACCAACCAACTCTCCTGTTGGTCAACTAGAGAGTTTGACCGAGTACGAACCTCGAGACTCACTCCCCTAAAAAATTGCGCAGAAGCTGCAGACCTTGTACTCTCCACTGACTGAGAAAAATGCATAGACAGGTTGGACATAAACCAATTATCTCTCCCAGTCTTCCCTCCATAATTGCATAGTTTTTCTAGCTAGTCACCCAGTCAGCCGACTAGTTGCTCACCCAGAAAACTGCATATATTTCTGAGCGATCCCATTAGTAGCCCAGCATCCCGCTCAACTCAGAAATTGCACAGAGGTGTTCAGCAAGTCAGCCTCCCAGCAATTACACAATTTTTGTCTCTAACAACCCCGTAGCCCACTGCCAGCTCCCTCCAGGAATTGTGCATTTTTTTCTTCCAAGCCATCCCACAGCCTGTAGCTAGCACCCTCTAGGAATTGCGTAGTTTTTGCTGCCAATGTCCTCTGCTGCCCAAACTGCTTCCCTCTAGAAATTGCATAGATCTACCCTCCAGTCGAGCCAGATCCCACGGATAGTCACTACTGATCCAGATTGTCCATCTAAGTCTCCTAGTGACATCTACGAAATTTTCACTAGTAGTGCCTGGATCTTTCATCCCAGCTTGAAACTTTCCCTACGTAGTTTCATAACCTTGTCCTCTCTCCTGGTCACCTGCATCCAGAAGTGAATGATCATGCATCATGGTAGACTATGAGGTTTATGGATTTGATATCGTCTCGTCATGACTGATTGCAGATATAGTTACATGAACAAACATGACACGATGATGGATGGGATGAACAAGGAGAGTACATGCAAAAGGATGTGTTTATGAATGGATGAATAAACAATGCATGCGAGAAGATGTGTTCCTGAATGGACGAACGTGCAAATATGTGTTCACAAATTGAAAAACATATAAGGATGTGTTCATGGATGGAAAGACAAGCAAACATCCGAGGAGACATTTTTGTGAATGGACTAACATGTCAAGCATGCCAAAGTACAAGCAAAGGAGAAACATGCACATGAAAAATCAAGCGAACCCAATGACCGTTGAGGACGCTGCAAAACTTGCCATGCGGAGGTGAAGTTGTGATACACCAAGAGGACATCCATCACTCAGCAACACTACAACCCGACATGCACACCAGCAGGAGCATGAACATACCAACACTAAGTCGTGTCATGAGTCATGCCGGTGACATCATTGGTGTGGGCCATACTGTTGTCAATCAATGTAATGTAACGTGGAAGTCCAAGAGAAGCACTTATAATCTGAAGAGTCATGTAATCTGAAAGGTCATGAAAGTCAAATAGTCATGAGGGAGGTCAAACAGTCACAAGGGCTAGTTCCACCCTTGGCTATAAATACCCCCTCATTTGTACATGAAAAGGACTTTTCACCTTGGCTCCTCCCACATAGCCTTGAGAGTCTGTAATATTTTCTTTGAGGAGTGAGTAGTGTCTCTAATGACCCATCTACAGGGTTAGTGATGTATGGTGTTGTTAGGTGTGGCTTTTTACCTATTTTCTGCACATTCTTTCCCCTATTTTGACCTTTCTGTCCTCCAAGTCTGTGCCCTTATATGACCAAACTCTTTTTTTTCTTACCTCTTTAATCCATTTTAATGTCATGTTACTTTGTTGTATTTTACCGAAAAATACGAGGCTTTATTCATTTTTGTGGCTAACTGGGAGGGCAATGAAGAATTATTTTGGGAAGTTCATCTTTTTCAGGTGCTGGCTCATGTGAATGAAGCTATGAAGTAGACAGGAAGCAAGGATTAATTGTAGGAAAGGGTAGAACAGTTCACTGTTACACCCTGAGTGTTATTACAGACTGTTGCTATATACTAGGTGTTGTTACAGGTTGCTGCTGTTATAGACTACTGTTACACACTAGATGCTGTCACATGTTGCTGTTACACATTGGATGCTATTACACCTTGCGTGGATCCACCGTCACATCAACAGTGCTGTCGTCAATTATGCTGCGCCATCCCAAACCACCATTTTCTCAATGTCATTGCACCGAAGCTGGAAATGTGGGTACCATTCCACATAACAGTTGTCGGCAATAGGATTGTTTATTTTTGAAGCAACAAGAATCAGGAAATTGCAACTGATGTATATTTATTTAATAATAAGTTGTAACTTCTTTATTTTTGATCAACATGAGAATCGAGAGATTCTCATGATTGATCTACTTTCTAAGTTTGCGTTGTAATAATTATAAAGGACTTGACTTTTTATGTATTAAAAACAACATATAGAAGAGTATCGTTACTCTGTTTTCTGTAAGCTTGAACTTATTCAATATCAATTGGCATAGTGATGTTGTTACTTTCCAACTAATTAGTTAATAACCTTTTGTGTTCTTCTTGCGCCTTGCTAAGGAGGAAGGGTCCTCCTATTTGGTAGGGATTGTAGTGATTAGGTAGTGTACATTTTAGTTAAGTTTATTGATTTATGGTTTTTCGCTGTTGCTGTACAAATCGTGGATTGAATTCGTTGCTGTTTTTATTTATCTTATGCTGTTACACATAGTTAAACAACAAAGCAATAGTAACCAGCTGGAATAGATGTTAGTTCTTGTGTGGCATGCATTTATTTCAATAGCTACAAGTTGTGATTAATTTTGTAGAGTGTTTTTGTATCTACACACATGGTTTGATTCAACAATTTAGATCAACGACACCTTTTACAGCTTCTCTGCACTTTCTTATGCTTGTCTAGAGTGTCTTGGCACAGACATGGAAAAATCCATTGAAACAACAAGACCTACCCTGGGTTGACAATTAATGTTGCAGTCTGAAGTCAATTAAGGTTGATTAAAACAACACTACATTTTGGCACTGTTGTCGGGGATGGAAAGTTGATGATACAATCATCCTAGTTGTTTGTTTGATTTAGAGTGTTCCTATTCCATAGTTGCTGGGTGGTAAGATGAGAGTTAACAACCTGTGCATTGCTCTAACATACCTGAGCAGTCTCACCATTGTGATCACTAGGACACTTAGGAAATTTTGATGCTTTGATTAGTGTGTCTTCAGCTCTTTAGTCACTGGGTGGTAAGACAAGAGGTAAGAACCTGCGCATCACTCTAACATACCTAGGCGAGCTCACCACTATCAAAGACTGAGGAACTTAGAGTGTGATTTAATACACGTAAGGTCCATATGTGCATTTGTAGGACTTATCGAGACACTGAAATCACCCCCACTCTAACAAGTCATAGGAACGACGGGTCGTAAAAAGGAAACGAAGGGAGAAGATTTGGTAAGGAAGACATTTATCCAAGAATTAATCTCCAAGGTGGAAAAAGAAATGTCCATCTCTCAAAGGAATGCAAGGAAAATAGGGCCACAGAAGGCTGTTACTCCCATAGCAAAAGTAGAAACCTCCAACCCCTCCATCTCAGGATTGTATCATTCTAAGGCTAGCACTCATACCCTAAAGATCAAGTATTTGATTTATGAGAAAGAAGGGGAAGTGAGTAGCCAGAATTTGAGGACCGAGGGACAAGGGGAAACCAAGGGGGAACATCAGACACCTAGGGCGGAAAAGCACCTTATGATTTATCAATATCTGGATACAGGTAGTGTGGTGAAACAACCAACCCAAGTGGTATCTGAGGCATTAATCACACTTGCAGGGCCATCAAAAACACAGATCGAAGAACGTCTACTATAAGAAGGGTTAGAAGAATTCATCATGGGAGACAAAAATGATAACAATGCTAAAACATACACCACTACTACCACCTTTGAGTTCCCAATCGGGAATATTGGAGGTGAAGCTCCTATGAAAAACATTCCTCTACCATCTTTACCATCCTTTCAAGGGATGACTGTGGAAGATCCAGATACATTTCTGTTTGAGTTTGATGTCCTATGTAGGAGTTATGATTATACAACAGATGCTCAGAAACTAAATCTCTTTCCTGCTACTTTAAAAGGAGCAGACTTGAGATGGTTCATGGCATTAGGTCCCGCTTCCATTTCAACGTAGAATGATATGAAGGAGACATTATTGTCAAAATACCTGGACTATTGTAGGACCAGAGAATTAAGGGAGGAGATATTTAGGATGACACAAAAGGAGGAAGAAAGCTTGGAAGATTATGTGGAATGGTTCCACTACAATTTGCAGGTCTAAACACAACGATTTAGACTCGGAAATCTTGAAGACTATATTCATCAGAGGAATGAGGGATGACTGCCTTGACACCTTGAACCTATTAGGAAAGGGGGATATATCACAAGAGGCATTCACTGAAATTATAAATCTCTGCCTATGATGCTCTCAAGGATCGTCTAAAGGAAAAAGTACAATTCGAGATGCCTCTGTTCACATACAAAAACCTGCAGGCGGAGGAGTAACTAGAGCAGAGATCGGAAATTTGTTCGAAAATTTCAAGACCGATATCCTCAGTACTCTCTTAGCCCAGATAACAACATCACAGATAAAAAAGACACAAGAAGAAGCTAATACACCCCTGGCCGTGTTCTGTCTAACTTGTCGAAAGAAACATCCTCACAGGGAATGAAAATTAAATAGCATCAGCCTGTGTAACATCTGCAAGCTAGAGCATTCTACAGAAAAGTGTCCAGAGCTTCCGAGACTAAAGGCAGTACTTAGAGAATCAAGCGAAGAGGTGCAGTCCTCTTACTTCATCACACCAAGGAGGCCATGAAAACCGCAACCTCCAGCGATGTCTCAAGACTTTTCCCCTTTCAATTCATGGAACAATGCATATAATAACCAACCATATCCATGGAAATATTCTACCCCTCCTCTGATCTAGGTGGATATTGGTGGCCACTTGCCAATTCCAATTGGACCCCCACTGTTGCTTCTTTCAGTTTTTCACTTTTCTTAACTATAGCATAGTTTACTATTTTTAGCAGTTTTTCGGGTCCTAAACTTCTGGAACCGTTTTGAGGCCCTAAACAACGTTTTTTGGAAAATCTACCACCAATGATTTTCTAACTAAAATCGCCTTTGCCATTGTAGTCCTTGGAGATATCTTTCCAATGGGCTGTCATGCACGTCAAACGAAGATAATAAGACCAAGTCGTGACCCTGGGAAGTTGGCTGTCCAACTCACCCCAACGGGGCCCATAAACTCTTGGTGTTACATCTCCTCAGGTTAGGGTTTTAGTTGTTTAGGATTTGCTCTTATTGTTCGATAATAAAAAGGCCCTTGAGCCTCATTGTAAGATAGTTTAGAGGCATATAGCCGCCACATCTCTCCTCATAGATAAGCTACCATCGCCCTAGCTGGTTTATTTCCATTCCTGTTTGTAAGCATATTTCAGTATTTTACATTAATGAAATGAAGTATTATTTCCACTGCATCTCTGTGTTTACGGTTATCTCTATAATTTGTTGCATTCTTTTTTAAATCTGGATCAGTGGTATCAGAGCAGTTTGCTTTTATTCTCTGTTTTTCTTTGCATGTCCCCAACGAGATC
Organism: Pinus tabuliformis; assembly: GCA_031772625.1. Lineage (NCBI taxonomy): Eukaryota > Viridiplantae > Streptophyta > Pinopsida > Pinales > Pinaceae > Pinus > Pinus tabuliformis. The sequence continues at coordinate 1,156,397,120 of CM062816.1, forward strand.
GGGATATAAGGAGTTAGGGCTTGAACTGGTTGAACCTTTGCAAGACCAGCCTCGCAAATCCTGATAGCCTCCCATGGTGGATGGAAAGAAAGATGAGGGGGTAGGATATCCTATCAAAATCTTGCTCAAAGAAGCCCTCGAGCAACAAAGGAATGCAATGATGGACAACTTTGCCTAGATCCTTCAGCAGCTACCCAGGGGCGACACATTGGCTTCCAACAACAACTCTGGAAACACCACACCATTTAAGGTACAGGTTAATTTTTAAATCCCCATATTCGAGGGTCAGATAGACGTAGATGTCGTCAATAAATGGTTAAATGTGTTATAGGGTTATTTTTTTGTTCATGATTTTTCTAGTCAGGAAAAGATTATTTTCGCTCTTCTCAAAGCAGCCCCCCATGACAAGGATTGGTGGGAAACCTACTATGATCAGAAGGATGAAAGTATAGGCTCACTATTTTTAGCCACACCCACTTGGAATTCATTCCGAGATGCCATCAAGGAGTAGTACTACCCTGTCAAAAGCTATGAGGATCAATACATAAAGTGGACCACGCTATGGCAGGGAAGGGACCAAGACGTGCCAAAGTTTACCAATATTTTCCATACCCTTCTCACAAAGTTGGGTATCAAGGATACAGAGTAGCATTTGGTACTCAAATACCGTGGCTTCCTGCATAAGTACATCCAGGAAGAAATAGGATTCTTGAACATCTCCTCGCTCGGCACGACATACCGGTATGCTGTCAAGGTCAAGAAAAAGTTTAAACAGAAGAAGCGAGACTTTGGATCTACGAATCCAAAACAAGGGAAAGGTGCCCCCAAACCGCAGAACAAAGGGCAAAGCCAAGGCAGGGTGGCCTAAGACAACTCAACAAAGCTGCAAGCAAAGAACAACGTCACGAAGCCGAAAAAGGGCACAGGAAAGTGGTGTGAGTTCCATAAGAGCTCCACTCACAACTCAAGTGAGTGTCGGGCCAAGCAGTCATTGGTGATTGACCTAAAGGTTTTAGAATCAGATGCATGTTTTGACTCTGAGTCAGAACCCGATAAGGGGAGTGACAAAGGGAAGCAGATTATTGATGCGGAGCCCAATGCCACCATTACCACCATGAAGATCAAGAAGGAGGAACCTGAAGATCCAAAGGAGGAGGAGCATCTCTTCCACTCCCAGATGTGGGTAAAGGGCTCCCTGCTACAGTTCATTGTCGACCACAACACATCCACAACCGTACACCATCGGGTGGCTTCACCAAGGACGGGATCTTCGCGTGAGGCAATAGTGTCGCCTTCCATACAACGTCCAGCCCTTCACTGATCCGGATTTAAACAGGAACGCAATAGATTACAGAGATAACCATAAATATAGAGATGCGATAACCATAAATACAAAGATGCAGCGGAAATAATACTTCATTTCATTACTGTAAAATACTGAAATATGCTTACAACAGAAATGGAAAGAAACCAGCTAGGGCGATGGTAGCTTATCTCTGAGAAGAGATGTGGCGGCTACATGCCTCTGAACTGTTCCGAACTGAGTTACAATGAGGCTCGAAGGCCTATTTATTGTTGAGAAACAATGAAAAACCCTTCACATCCCGAAACCTAACCCTAGAAGATGAACCGCCAAATTGTGGGCCCCGTTTGGGTAAATTGGTACATCAATTTCCCGGGGTCGTAACTTTGGCATACGATCTCCGTTTGACGCGTACGATAGCTCGTTAGAAAGATCTATCCGAGTACTACCACTTTGGGAGGCAACATCGGTCCATGGACCCATGTTGCCCCAGATTCCCAAAAAAAGGTCGTTTAGGGCAGCAAAATGGTTCCGGAAGTTCAGGACCCGAAAAACTGCTAAAAATAGTAAACTATGCTACAATTTAGGAAACTGAAAAAGCTGAAAGAGACAGTTGTGGGGGTCCAAATGGGATAGGTGGGTGGCAACCAACATCCACCTGGATCATTCCTCCCCCCTTAGGAAGCAATGGTCCCCATTGCGTTGAGTTCCTCCATCTGCTGAACTTGTCCTGCAATCTCTGATGTGTCCAGTGATGGTGGGAAGCATGGTCGACGATGGTACACATTGAACATTTGGTGCAAGCGAAGGAATGGAGGAATGATGTGCTCCAAAGCATTGTTCCCCATAGCCTTGGTACTGTTGTAAGGACCATGTCGGAGTGGTCTGAGCTTCTAATGGGTTCTGGTAAGGCGTTCTTTCTGTCGATGCAACCAGACTTTGTTGCCCACCTGAAACTTGTGTGGTACCCATGTGGGGGAGGAGAAGTTGTTCCTGTGTTTTGTCATGACCGTATCCCTTTGCTGCTGCTGCTGCATGGGGGAACCCTTTGCAGGGGTCATGGATGTAGCAACGATCTTCCCCTTATTTTGGGAGTGAACCAGACAGATGAATTTCCTGGTCTGTGATATGAGCTTGTTGCCTTTCTTGGTAGTGATCAAAGGTGTGGTGGTAGGTGGGGCTACCTCCGGTATCCTGTATAATGAATTATTCAAAGAAATAATGACAGCACGAGGCCTTGACTTGTACACAGCATGTCGCCTCCACAAATATGGTTGGCCTAATAATACATCACAAACATCCAGAGGTGTAACATCACACAATACCTCGTCTGTGAAGGGCTTGATGCTGTAGGGAAGGCGGCACTGCTGGCGAACTTTGAGATCTCGCCCTTCATGAAGCCACCCGATACTGTACGGCTGTGGGTGTGGTGTAGTCGGTAGGCCCAACCGCTTCACGACCTCTGCTGAAATGAGGTTCTTTTGGCTGCCACTGTCGACAATGAATCGCAGCGGTGAACCCTTCACCCACATCTGTGAGTGGAACAGATGCTCCCCCTCTTCTGGATTTTCGGGCTCATCTTTCTGGATCTTGGCGGTGGCAACAGTGGCGCTGGGATCTGCATCAATGATTTTCTTCCCTTTGCCATTCCCCTTGTCAGGTTCTAGCTCAGGGTCCGAATAGGCATCTGATTCGGAAGCCTTCAACTCGGCCACCAGCGACTGCTTGGTCTGACACTCACTTGTGTTATGAGTGGGACTCTTGTGGAACTCACACCACTTCCCTGTGTCCTTCTTCGGCTTCATGGTGTTGTTCTTTTCTTGCGACTTCGACGGGTTGTCTTGGGTCACCCTGCCTTAGCTTTGTCCTTTGGGCTTCGGATTTGTAGATCCAAAGTCTCGCTTCTTCTGTTTGAACTTTTGCTCGATTTTGACAGCGTATTGGTATGCTGTGCCAAGTGAGGATATGTTCAAGAACACCATCTCTTCCTGGATGTACTTGTGCAGGCAGCCACGGTATTTGAGTACCAGATGCAGCTCAGAATATTTGATACCCAACTGTGTGTGAAGGGTATGAAAAATGTTTGTGAACTCTGGCACACCTTGGTCTCGTCCCTGCCGCAGTGTGGTCCATTTGATGTATTTGTCCTCATAGCTTCCGACAGGGTAGTATTGCTCCTTGATGGCATCCTAGAAGTCATTCCAAGTGGGTGCAGCTGAAAATAGTGAGCCTGTACTTTCATCCTTCTGCTCGCAGTAGGTTTCCCACCAGTCCTTGACGTGGGGGGCTGCTTTGAGAAGAGCGAAAACAATCTTTTCCCGACTTGAAAATTCGTGAACAGAAAAATACCCATCTAGCAGATTTAACCATTTATCTACGGCATCTGCGTCTATTTGACCCTCGAAGATGGGGATTTCAAAATTAACTTGTACCTTGAAGGGTGTGGCATTTCCAGAGTCGCTGTTGGAAGCCGATGCGTCGCCTCTGGGTAGTCGCTGAAGGATCTGCGCAAAGCTATCCATCATGCGTTCCTTTGCCGCTCGAGCGCTTCTTCGAGCAAGATTTTGATAGGATCTCCTACCCCCTCATCTTTCTTCTCATACGCCATGGGATGCCGTCGGGATTTGCGAGGCTAGTCTTGCAAAGGTTCGACCAATTCAAGCCCTAACTCCTTATATCCCGACCTCGTTGGGGACATGCAAAGAAAAACAGAGAAAAAGCAGACCGCTCTGATACCACTGATCCGGATTTAAACAGGAATGCAATAGATTACAGAGATAACCATAAATATAGAGATGCGATAACCATAAATACAGAGATGCAGTGGAAATAATACTTCATTTCATTACTGTAAAATACTGAAATATGCTTACAACAGAAATGGAAAGAAACCAGCTAGGGCGATGGTAGCTTATCTCTGAGAAGAGATGTGGCGGCTACATGCCTCTGAACTTTTCCGAACTGAGTTACAATGAGGCTCGAAGGCCTATTTATTGTTGAGAAACAATGAAAAACCCTTCACATCCCGAAACCTAACCCTAGAAGATGAACCACCAAATTGTGGGCCCCGTTTGGGTAAATTGGTACATCAATTTCCCGGGGTCGTAACTTTGGCATACGATCTCCGTTTGACGCGTACGATAGCTCGTTAGAAAGATCTATCTGAGTACTACCACTTTGGGAGGCAACATCTGTCCATGGACCCATGTTACCCCAGATTCCCAAAAAAACGTCGTTTAGGGCCTCAAAACGGTTCCGGAAGTTCAGGACCCGAAAAACTGCTAAAAATAGTAAACTGTGCTACAATTTAGGAAACTGAAAAAGATGAAAGAGACAGTTGTGGGGGTCCAAATGGGATAGGTGGGTGGCCACCAACATCCACCTGGATCATTCACAGATGAGGTATCGTGTGACATTGCTCCCCGTGAAGTTTTTGATGTATTATTAGGAAAACCATACTTGTGGAAGTGATATGTTGTGTATGAATCAAGGCCCCGTGCTATTATTATTACTTTAGGAAATAAGTTGTATAGGATACAAGAGGTAGCACTGCCTACTGCCATCTCTTTAGTTACTACAAAACAATGCAGTAAGCTCATTTCCAAAACCAAGAAATTTGTTTTCCTGATGATACACTGTCAAGGAAAGAAAAAGACGGTGGCCACGACCTCCAGACAGGGTCCCTCTGCATGATAACTAGAGATGGACAAGGTTGTGGAGGAGTACGATGACATCTTCACCTCCCCTGCAGGGGTTCCTCTCCACTATCAGGTCAAGCACTCCATTGATCTGACCCTAGGTGCACCGCTGCTCAATGGACCAATCTATTGGTGCACCATTCTCGAGAACGATGAAATCAAGAGCTAGATTCAGGAGCTACTACAAAAAGGTCACATCCGTCCGAGTTCATCGCCCTGTGGGAGCCCGATCGTGTTGGTACAAAAGAAGGATGGGACTTGGAGACTCTGTATTGACTATCGGGCACTGAACAAGGTCACTGTCCATAATAGGTACTCAATCCCATGGAATGATGACCTCCTAGACCAACTGAAGGGGGGAAAATATTTCAGTAAGATCGATTTGAAGTCAGGATATCACCAGATACCAATCGAACCCTCCGATGTGTGGAAGACTGCCTTCAAAGCCAAGGAGGGCCTTTTCGAATAGTTGGTTATGCCTTTCGGATTGATGAATGCTTCTGCAACCTTCATGAGGCTAATGGATGACATCTTGCAACCATTCATCAACTCTTTTGTAGTGGTATACTTGGATGACATCCTGATCTTCAGCCGGAGTTGGGAAGAGCACCTCCACCACATTCAACAAGTTCTCCAAACACTACGACAGCACAAGTTATGTGCCAATTTGGAGAAATGCACTTTTGGCATGACCCAGGTTCAGTATTTGGGATACATTATTGATGAACAGGGGGTGCATGTGGATCCAGCCAAGATCCAAGTCATTTCGGATTGGCCATCTCCAACAACTCTAATAGAGCTTCGTAGCTTTCTAGGCCTTGACAACTTCTACCACAGGTTCATGTTGGGATTTTCTCATATCACTTGGCCCTTGAGTCAAGTCACCAAGGGAGGAGTGAAAGAAAAATTCTTTTGGTCCGAATCTCAACAGAAGGCATTCACAGAGTTGAAAGATCGCCTCTGCTCGGCACCAGTTCTTGCATTACCAGACTTGCAACAACCATTTGAGGTCGAGATAGATGCCTCCGACTATGCTATTGGGGCAGTCCTTACTCAACACAGTCATCCATTGGCATATCACAGTGAGACACTTTCAGACACAGTCTAGAAGTATCCCACTTATGACAAAGAGATGTATTCCAGAAGTATCCCACTTATGACAAAGAGATGTATTACATTTTGGGGAAGGAAACAGTCATCCACACAGACCACCGACCCATGCAGTTCATACAGACCCAAGGGAAATTGTAGAATGATCGCCATCATAAGTGGTCCACATACCTACAACAGTTCCATTTGAATATCAAGTATAAGAAGGGCAGCAACAATAATGTTTTAGATTTCCTAAGTTGACCATCGATCATGGCATTAACGACCATGCTCAACTCTTGTGGGAATGAGACTTCTGATTGGCCATTTCTCTACAAAAGTGACCTAGAATTTGGCCACACATACCAGACACACTTGGAGGGTTAGCATGTTCCAAATTTTCACCTCCAAGATGCCTTGTTATGCCACTTGGGTCACCTTTGTGTTCCTTCAAGCGAGCGTGCCAAGATGATTTGGGAAGCACACTATAGTCGGGCTGCTAGGCATTTCAGGGTCGAAAAACGGTGTCAGTACTACAAAAGTATTTCTATTGGCCGAATCTTCGCCAGGATGTCAGGGAGTACATAAAATCATGCATTTCCTGCACCATTGCCAAACTGACCATCAAGAAGCAAGGCCTCTATACCCCACTACCTACCCCTAGTCAACCTTGGGAATCCATCTCCATGGATTACATGTTAGGCCTTCCTTCCACTAAGCATGGAAATGAATGTGTTTTTGTGGTCGTCGACAGGTTCTCGAAGATGGCCATTATGGCGGCTTTCAAGAAGAGTATAACAGCAGAAGCCACTGCTAAACTATTCTTTGAACGAGTGTGGGTACACTTTGGGATCCCATAGTCTATCATCTTAGATCGGGATAGCAGGTTCCTCAGTACATTTTGGTCTAGTCTCTGGTCGATGCTAGACACCAAAGTCACTAAGTCCACAACCTTCCATCCTCAAACTGATGGTCAGACAAAGGTCATCAACAGGTTGATCGTACACATTCTGCGTAGGTACAACTCAAAGCATCCACGCACATGGGACGAGAGCCTCCCCTATGTTCAGCACAGCTACAACTGGGCTCTCCATAGCTTGACTAGCCACAACACTTTTTAGGTGGGCTTGGGATTCTAGCCACTATGTCCCATTGATGTGGCCATGCCATTTGCATCTACTCACGCAGATTCAACTGATGTCCAGTCCGAAACAGATAAGGAAAACATCTTCATTGAGCACATCCGACATATTTTCTAGTAGGTCCATGACATTCCGGATAAATCAAATGCCAAGTACAAGCAGCGACATGATCAACATTGGGTACCACATAAGTTTTAGGTGGGCGACAAAGTTTGGTTGCATTTGCAAAAGGAACACCTTACTGGAGCCTATCAGAAACTAAGACCACTCTGATATGGTCCTTACACCATTACCAAGGCTGTGGGAGATAATTCATTTGAGCTCAGCATTCCCCCATTCCTTGGCTTGCACCTAGTGTTCAATGTGGACCGCCTTCGGCCATACTTTCCACCATCACTGGACACATCTGACATTGCATAATAGCTCACATCCACAGAGTTAAATCCAGATTGCAAGGAACAAGTTGCAACTGATCAAATCATAGACACATAGATCAAGCACACTTGCCAACAGAATATCCAACTATATTGAGTTGTCAAAGTAGGCCAACTCCTTCACTAGGGCAAGTGGCTCACTAGGGACCAAGTTCAGCAAAAGTTCCCTCATCTCATGGAGAAACTCAACCCAATGGGGACCATTTCTTCCTAAGGGGGGAGGAATGATCCAGGTGGATATTGTTGGCCACCTACCAATTCCACTTGGACTCCCACCACTGCTTCTTTCAGTTTTTCAGTTTCCTTAATTATAGCACAATTTACTATTTTTAGCAGTTTTTCGGGTCCTAAACTTTTGGAGCTGTTTTGAGGCCCTAAACGACGTTTTTTCGGAAATATACACAATGAGTTTTTGTCTAAAATCGTCTTTTTCATCATAGTCCTCAGAGAGATCTTTTCAACGGGCTATCATGCGTGTCAAACAGAGATAATGTGACCAAGTCGCGACCCCGGGAAGTTGGCTGTCCAACTCACCCCAACGGGGCCCATAAACTCTTGGTGTTACATCTCCTCGGGTTAGGGTTTTGGTTGTTTAGGGTTTGCTCTTATTTTTCAATAATAAAAAGGCCCTTGAGCCTCATTGTAAGATAGTTTAGAGGGATGTAGCCGCCACATCTCTTCTCAGAGATAAGCTACCATCGCCCTAGCTGGTTTATTTCCATTCCTGTTTGTAAGCATATTTCAGTATTTTACATTAATGAAATGAAGTATTATTTCCGCTGCATCTCTGTGTTTACAGTTATCTCTATAATTTGTTGCATTCTTGTTTAAATCTGGATCATCCTTCAGCTCAATTCCCTTCACCCTGGAACCAATGGTCTCCATCTCCTCCTATTTAATATCCTCAATCCTAACCATGCCCTTGGAACCAGAACTGGAGAGGAAATGCTAAGAATTTAGCTCTACCTCACCACCCATGCAGCAATAGCTGCAGTTACCTCCTTTCCAAGCCCCTGTTCCTCCACCACATGTGCAACCCTAACTACCTGTGCAACCTAACCCAAACCCAAACAATAAAGTAGCTCAAGACATAGAGGCTCCTGCAACCTTCCAGACCTACTTTATTACCCCTGTGGAACTTAATGAAATACAATTGCAATCGGGCATGGTAATTAACCCCAGTCACTCCCCCATCATTACAGAGGAGGACAACGAATCATCCAAAGGAGAAGCCGGAGGCTGTGAGGCGGCTACTGCATCTACAACAACTGATACAAAGGAAGTTATTACATCTGTAACAACCTACCCACGAAGAACTGTTACATCTGTAATAGCTAATTCGGGGAAGGCTGATACACCTATCACAACATATTCAACTATTTTTATGCAGGACCCCCTGTACCCTCAAAGACTGGCTGAGCTTAGGATGACTTCACAACCTAAATCTGATTTCCTTAGGGAGTTGCAAAATTTGTGTGTATGAATTCCTTTGCTGCAAGCCCTTAAAGAAGTACCCATCTATGCCAAGACAGTGAGAGATTTATGCATCAAGAAGCCTGAGAGGAAGCCTAAAGACCTTGCCACCATACATGTGATGGGAAAGTTATCCAAATTAATGTCTACTTAGCCTCTCCTTACTAAGTACCATGATCCAAGAAATCCCACAGTCACTGTCTACATTAATGATCAGCCCATAGCCAATGCATTGGTTGATCTTGGGGTTGCTATTAATGTAATGACGAAAGATTTGTTTATCGCTCTCAGGCTACAGGGACTCAGATACACTCGTACTGTGCTAGAATTGGCAGATAGGACCTGTGTTAAACGTGAGAGTACATTAGAAGATGTAGTGATTATGATAGCTTCCTGGAGATACCCGATTGATTTCCTTATCCTACAACCCAAATCCAATTTGGGGGGCCATCCTTTAATCTTAGGGAGACATTGGATTACCACTGCAAACACAATCATAGGCTGCAGGACGAGATCCATGGTGATCTTAGATGGCCAGGAAATCCAGAACCTTAATCTTATCCCCCAAAAACCAAATGTGGATGTGTACAACCCTTGGTGGGATGAGTTTGAACCCAAGTTAGATCTTTCCCTACCACTCCTCACTCTTGGGAAATCCCAGTATTTTAAAGACGAGACAAAATATGATGTTATTAATGGTTTTATTAGTAATTCACTTTCGGTTGCTTCTATTGAAAATCCAAATGAGGAGGAAGAGGTGGAAGATATAGATTTTGAACAAATGATAACTACTCCAAATATTGCTAGCAGCCTAATTGAGATTGAATCTGGAAAATTTTTGAATGTTAATCCCAATTTGATTGCTAAACAGAATCAACGGTTGTTACAACTATTACAGAAGTATAAAAAGGCATTTACATGGGATTATATGGATACGAAAGGGATCCACCCTAACCTATGTACTCACCGTATTTATTTGAAGGATGGATGCAAACTAGTTAGACAACCATAATGTTGCATGAACCCTGCACTAAAGGAAGTGGTGATAGAAGAACTACAAAAACTCCTGAGTGCTAATTTTATTTATCCAATATCTGACAATCAGTGGGTGTCACCACTTTTCATTGTTCCTAAAAAGAATGGCAAGTCAAGAGTCTGTGTTGATTATAAAGAACTCAACAAGGCCACTCAAAAGGACCATTTTCCATTACCATTTATAGATCAGGTCCTTGATACTCTCTCCGGAAAGAAATAATTTTCAATTTTGTATGGATTTAGTAGCTACAATCCGATACAGATTGCCCCAGAAGACCAGGATAAAATGATCTTTACTTGTCCTTGGGGAACCTACGCATATAGAGTGCTACCTTTTGGGATTTTTGATGCGCCAACAACCTTTCAAAGGGAAATATTGGGGATTTTTTCTGAATTATTGAATGACTGTATGGAAATCTTCATGGATGATTTCACACCCTATGGAGATGCTTTTGAAACAACATTAGTCAATCTGGAAAAATGGTTAGAGCGGTGTGTAAAAACTAATGTTTCCCTGAGCACTGAGAAATGTCACATGATGATGACTGAAGGGATCATGCTTGGACATTACGTTTCTGGTGACAGAATCAAGGTATACCCTACAATAATCGAGGTAATTCTAAGAATTCCAACTCACAAAATGCAGAAAAAGGTATGTAGTTTCTTGGGGCATGCAGGGTATTACAGTGGATTTATAGAAAAAATTTCAACAATTGCATCGCCATTATTTTCCTTGCTCATGAAGGATGTTTATTTCTTGTGGACAAGGAAGCATGAGAAGGCCTTCTTAAAGCTAAAATGTTGTGTATCAGCAGCTTTGGTCTTACGAGGAACTTATTAGGAACTATCATTTCACATAGCTACAGATGCATTAGATATTGCTGTAGGTGCTATTTTGGGCCAATTGGAGGATAAGGAACCTTATGCTATTTACTACATAAGTAAAAATCTAACTCCAGCTAAGCTCAACTACACAGTGACCGAGAAGGAATTCTTAGCAGTTGTGCATGCCATCAATAAATTATGGCATTACATCATCAGATATCAAGTATTTGTACACATTGACCACTCTGCCATTCGTTGTTTAATGAATAAGCCAATTACAAATGGTAGGATTACACACTGGTTATTGCTATTACAAGAATTTGATATCACTATTGTAGATAATGTCGGAAAAGACAATGTAGTAGATGACTTTCTTTCTAGGCTAACTATTGATGACAGTTGCACTCCTACTGAAGATTCTTTCCCGAATGAATATCTTTTTGCTATTTCTACTTACTCACCTTGCTATGTAGATATAGCCAATTATCTTGTTTCAGGGAAGTTTCCCTAGTATTTATCCTCCAAGGAGAAAAAGGAAATCATACAAAAAAGTGCTACATATACCTGGATATATGGGAACCTCTATCACACTCAACTTGATTTCTAGATCAGATGTTGTGTTAGAGAGGACAAGGTCTTTGATATCCACAAAACCTGTCATGAGGAACCTTGCGGAGGACACTTTGTAGAAAAATGGAGAAGATACAAAGTCCTTTCAATAGGATACTACTCGCCAACAATATTTCAGGATGCCAAGAAGATTGTGAAGGGTTGTGACAGTTGTCAAAGGATGGGCCAACCATTGCAATCAGAAGAGATGTTGTTAGAGCCCCAGATCATCATAGAACCTTATGATAATTGGGCTCTAGATTTTGTAGGACCAGTCAATCCCTCATCTAAACAGAGATCATACATCTTGGTCTATACTAACTATGTCACGAAATGGGTTGAGGCAAAGGTACTAACCAGCGCCATGGAGCTGGTTGTCTTAGACTTCCTATTTGAAGACATCTTCGTTCGGTTTTGCATACCTAGAGAGATAGTCATAGATGGAGGACCATAGTTCATATCTCATAAGATCCGGGAGTTGGTTGAAAAATATAAAATCCATCACAGAATCACAATGCCTTACCATCCACAGGTGAATGGCTAGGTAGAAAGCACTAATAAATTCATTGAGGGAATCCTTACTAAGGCTGTGGCTAGTCATCGAAGAAACTGGGCTGAAAAACTTCCAAAAGTGTTATGGGCATACAAGACTACATGGAGGAACGCCATTGGATTCTCACCAAATTGTGTATGGCAAGAACCATTTATTCCCCAATGAATTTGAAATCAAAACACTAAGGAAAAAATTGCAGGTTAATTTGGATTTGGCTACAGCACAAAGGCAAAGATTGAACCAACTCAATGAATTGGAGGAGAAACAGTTGGCTGCTATTCAACAAACAGAGATTGTCCAGCAGTAGAGAGCTAAGTGGCACGACAGATTTATAAAGAAGAAGTAGCTCTAGAAAGGAGATTGGGCTCTCTTATATGACTCAAGGTTTAAAGACTTCAAGGGTAAGCTCTGCACCAGATGGCTAGGTCCTTATGAGGTAGATGCAGTCTTTGACAATGGGACTGTAAATTTGGTAACCATTGATAGTTCAAGGACATCATTACTTGCAAACGGGCACCATCTTTGGTTGTATCACAAACCTACCTCGAAGGATTCATTTGTCAACATTGACACAAATTTGGATCTACAGATTATGGGAATAGGGGAAGCCCCCCTTTGCTATAAAAATTTTAATCTTTCCCAATAAGTGTAGCAGCTGAAAACCACTTGATGGCGGCTGTTACATCATCCAAATAATAATAATAATAACAATAATTTGGCTATGAAAACCTTTCTCAGGCACGGACAAACACTTTTGTAGCAGTTGAAAACCACTTGGTCGTGGCTGTTACACCCTCTGTAACAACATTTTTTATTCAAAGTATATTGTGCGATAAGTGTTGTTACATGATATTTTGTTTGAAGATATTAAATTAATATACATCGATCATCTTGGATGTTACACATGTAACAACCGACGACTTTTCAGGAATAAAACAAGATCTTTTACTATAATAAACAACAAAAACATCACCGTGAGCCTCGTCATCAGATTTAAGTTCGCACGTCTCGTTGCTCGAGGATGATTCAACATCGCACCGCCCTTTACCTCGTTCCACATCACCCAAGTACGTCATCAAAAAGGTAATAATGAATTTGTTTTATTTTGTAATTATGACAACTTAACATGACTATTGATGGTTGAGGACGACTGTCATAATTAAGCTGGGGGGGGGGGGAACAAATCACATCACGACATGACCATCACATGATTTGTAATTATTTGAAAAATCCAGTAGTTAAGGCATGTGACCTAGTAGTTATTGTTATTTAATGCCGAATCACACCAAAAAGGCTAAGGGAACCATTGACTAGACCTCTGCATGACTCACCATTAAGATAAAATTCATTAAGTAGTATGAACCATGCGTGCCAAATCTTAATCCAAAATCTTCACTTACACCACCCTTCCACCCTACCATTTACCCCTGTTGGAAGTGTTGAATCCCCATTTAGAGCGTTCGGAGAGGAGGAAGATAGCAGTATAGGCTGAAACAACTAGAGTGTGTGCCAGAGAGAACGATAAGCACGTGAAACAACACTGAATTTCATAGGAAATTGGAGGAGCAACAATACGACATGAGCCAACGTCCACAGAAGCCCTGGAAGGTTGCCTTGAAGCATGCCAGGTTTTCAAAGATGCAAGCTGGTTTGAATATTTCTTCTAGATATTGGAAGGATCAGACAATGGTGTGGCCATGGAATTTGCAAAGAAATTGGAAACAAACTAGATGGAAGTCTGAGGATTGAAATTGGAGGTCACGGAAGAAGTTATCACCAGAGTAATAGGATTACCAGCAGAAGGGAAGAGATGGTTTACTATGAAGGTTAATGACCCCTCACTGAAAGGGGATTTTCTTTAGGAAAGCAAGTCGTTGGTTAAGAAAGGTAGGGGAATTAATAGGCTGTCACTCCCCTAATCGTGGGTGGAGGTTGCTCTCTTCCTCATTAAATATATTACTTGTGAGGGAAGGGCAACAATTGTCTTTAATTACCATTTCCCATTTCTAAACCATCTCTACCATCAACAACTAATCAAACATCCTTATTTCTTGTTGGGAAATATTAGGCACATGGCTGCAGCTATGAAAACGACTGCACATCCAGAAATGTGTGTTACAAACCATGGCCTCATTAAACTCATTATGATGGATGCCTTTAGCCGACAGGGCAAGAATTGGGAGGAATTCATGTGAGGAAGGCCCTGGATCACTCGCAGAAGGCAAACAGAGACAACTGGGGAAACTCTAGGAGTGACAAAAGAGAAACCTCAGTCCTCAATAGTGAGGGTCAGCAAGAAGTTAGTTAATGAACTGATTGGCGATAGAAGGATTAAGCAGAGAATAAGGGTTAGCGGGTGCCCAAAGTCCCCATCCATGTCGGGAAAGGATGAAGAAGCAGTTAAGAAGAGGGATGAGGAGCAAGCTCAACCAGAAAAACCTCCTTCACATGTTAAGAGAAAAACCCAGTCTTTGCTATCGAAAATTGATATTTTACAAAAAGAAATTAAAGAATTGAGGGAACAACTAGCAGCAGATAAGGCAGAGCCAAGAGCCCCAGGGCTGGATACTTTGGTAGAGGCCATGGAAAGGGCCAGAACTGGAGAAACACGAGGCACTTTGTGTGTAGCCTGTGCTGAGAAGTTGGTGGAAGCTGGATTCAAAGTCTGTGCAATAGACCCTACCTCAAGGGGGATTCAAACTGAAAACTAGGAAGCTATTACACTAGACCCTGTCGAGGACATTGTTGATACACAAGAACTAACAACCGAGACAGTACAATCCATAGGGAGTGATCAAGCAATGGATACACAGGAACCCTTGGCTGACATTACTGTTTCACCAGGAACAATAGTGGAGGAGGAAATCAACCAAGAGGAGGAAGGAAAATATAATATCCATGAGCTGATGGTCGCTGTTGTTGTTACATAAGAACCAGCAGCAGAGATCGAAGCTGGTCTGAAGGAAAATGATGAATAGAAGCCTGTGGATATTACTTCTGCCACAAAATAACGAGAAGTAAAAATGGAAGTTGACTAGTAAAATAAAGAAACTGTGATAAAACCCACTGACGAAGCTACTATTACAGAAGAACCAACAACCGAGGTGGGACAATTTTGCCCCCAGGAGGTTGCTACACCTTTAATTGATGATGCATGTTGGGGAATGTCGTGTCTTGTTGAAGGATGGTGTTCTGAGAAATTGTTGTATTAGCAGAGCTGCAAAACTGGAAGCAGCTGGCACTCTCTCTGCAGGAGGGAGTGATTCCTCTCAAGACGGATAAGAGAATGATGGATCCCCTGAGAGAAAAATGGTTAAAAGAAGAATGGGAAAGGGAAGAGGAGGCACAGATGCATAAAGAAATTATGAAGAAAAAGGATGAGCAGCTGCATTAGTTGCATCGAGAGGTCTCTGACCTGAAATTTGATGAGACCAAACTCCATGACCTTGCTCTAAACTTGCTAACATGCAGGCGACCATCCCTGTCATACCATGTGTTCCTGTGGGAATGTTATTACTTATTCCAGTTAAAGGTAGTTTGTGAGAACAGGTTGTATATGGGTTCTTTAACCCGCACTTTCTTGGAAATTTTCTATTCTTGTGATTTTGATGATCAGAATTTATTGTGTGAGCTGTTCTTGCACAATATAATGTGCGAACATGTGAGCATGAGGATGGTGGCAAGTATCATTTCTTTCATTAGAGACTTGCAGCTATGGGCATTCCTCTAATTTATGAGGAATCAGATTGAGTGGAAACTGGCCAAGAAAACAATAGAGACCAATGAGGAAAATACAACATTGTGGGTCAGGGCTGAACCAAGAATGGCTTACGAACTCCAGCGAGAGTTCAGATGGTTCTCGAGAAATCTGGAATTTAGAGATCAATCAACCATTTACAGAAGGAGAATCAGGAGGATCTACCTCAACTTGTTTGCAAACATGAGGAGCCAAGCGCTAGTCGAATGTCTCAAGTGCACTAAGGCATGTAGTGCAGAATTACAGGAAGGAGACCCCTTTGAGTACAAGAACTTTGTGGTTGCTATTACAGAGGTGTCATGATATGTTTAGATTGTGTTGACATTGGGGGCATTCTAGATTGGCCTCAAGTTCAAATTCCCTTTGATCTGGTTGCCATTGGAGGAGTATCAGCCCGATTATTGGTTGTGTGATTATGAAGAGGAACCTTGGCCATGTGAGTTAATGGCCGATCAAGTATTCATAACTCTGGGTGATGATATTGTTGGTACCTACAATTTTACAAATTTGCATTGGGGGCACAATAGAAGGAATTGAGATTCTCCATGGGGACATGTAGTTGCTTCAGTTGGGGGGAGATGTTCAGTATGGTTTTTTACCTATTTTCTACACATTATTTCCCCTATTTTGACCTTTCTTTCCTCCAAGCCTGTGCCCTTATATGACCAAACTCTCTGTTTTCTTACCTTTTTAATCCATTTTACTGTCATGTTACTTTGTTATATTTTACCGAATAATATGAGGCTTTATTCCTTTTTGTGGCTAACTGGGAGAGCATTGAAGAAGTATTTTGGGAAGTTCATCTTTTTCAGGTGTTGGCTCACGTGAATGAAGCTATGAAGTAGACAGGCAGCAAGGATTAATTGCAGGAAAGGGTAGAACAGTTCGTTGTTACACCCTGAGTGTTGTTACAGACTGCTGCTATATACTAGGTGTTGTTACATGTTGCTACTGTTACAGGTTTCTATTGTTGCAGATTGCTGTTACACACTAGATGCTGTCACAGGTTGCTGTTACACATCAGATGTTGTTACACCTCGCGTGGATCCTTCGTCACATCAACAGTGCTGTCGTTAGTTATACTACATCATCCCAAACCACCATTTGCTCAATGTTGTTGCACTGAAGCTGGAAATGTGGGTACTATTCCACATAACAACTGTCGGCAATAGGATTGTTTATTTTTGAAGCAACAAGACTCAGGCAGTTGCAATTGATGTATATTTATTTAGTAATAAGTTGTAACTTCTTTACTTTTTATCAACATGAGAATCGAGAAATTCTCATCACTGATCTGCTTTCTAATTTTTGGGTTGTAATAATTATAAAGGGCTCAACTTTTTATGTATTAAAGACGACATATAGAAGAGTACCATTACTCTGTTTTCTGTAATCTTGAACTTATTCAATATCAATTGGCATGGTGATGCTGTTACTTTCCAACTGATCCGCTAATCACTTTTTGTATTCTTCTTGTGCCTCGTTGAGGAGGAAGGGATGTTACACTAAAATTTGTCACCATGACTATTTGTAGTTAGTATGGCTCCATCAACTGTCATACTATCCTCCTTGGCAAGTCTTATACCTCTGCTCCTCATGTCAAACTCCAAGAAAGAGAGAAAGTCCTTAAAAAGTCAATTAACTCTGGTTACGCAGTTTCTCTTAACCTTACCTGCGTGTACGCACCTCAAGTTCACAATACCTGCGTACTTGTACGCTCTGTCTGTAAAGGGGTGGGTGCGTACTCCTGTAAAGGTCAAAAGGCGCGAGTTTTACTTCAAAAAATTTACTTGTGGTCGAATCTAGAGCATTCTAGAAGATGGTTTGACGTGTATTGAGCGCCTCCAGATGGTTCATGTATCCCTATGAAAGAGGAACTTATCCCATCAAGAGGGGAGCTATCCCATTGAAAGAGGGGCTTATCCCATTGATGGTGGACCTGATTAACTTCCTCCAAAGCATTATAAATACATGCATTGGGCCAGAGGGAGGGGAGGTTGAAAGCTGAACATTCCTAAGGGTAGATGCTGCTGAAATTAGGACTCCCTTATAGAGCTTGAGAGGAGAGATTCCCATCCTTTCTTAGCTTCATTTGGAAGTGGGTGAGATGATCAAAGTAAAGGAGAACTCTTGCTGGACCCTGGGAGGGACCTGCACAACACCAAGGCACTGGTTGTAATGGTTTCTTTTGTTTCCAATTAATACAATTAAGTTCATTTTTCTCAACAAGTTGTTATATATAATTTGTTTCATATACTCCTTGGTCTTTATGATGAATATGTTTTATTTTATGAGTTATTCAGGTGCTATGTAATCGTTTGCTTGTTAGTGAATGCAGGTTTCAAAGAGAAGGAGGAGCTCATCTGGATCGGAGACGCTGGACTGCTACAAACAGCGTTGGACTAAAGGTATGCTTTAAACACTTGGTTGCTTGTATTTTAAATGCATATTTAGGGAAAGATAGTGCTTGATTGTCTTGTTTGTCACTAGAAAGCCTTAGCTTCTAGGGAGGTCGGTTTTGTCCGCAAAATTGACTCTTTCCGCATGACAAAGGCCCTCCTCTTTGGCAAGGATTGTAGTGATTAGGTAGTGTACATTTCAGTTCAATTTATTGATTTATGGTTTTTTTGTTATTGCTGTACAAATCATGGATTGCCTTCGCTGTTGATTTTATTTATCTTATGCTGTTACACAAAGTTGAACACTAGAGCAATAGTAACCAGCTGGAATATATATTAGTTCTTGTGTGGCGTGCCTTTATTTCAATAGCTGTGAGTTGTGATTAATTATGTAGAGTGTTTTTGTATTTACATGAATGGTTTGATTTATCAATTTATATTAGTGATACCTTTTACAGCTTCTTTACACTTTCTTATGCTTGGTTGGAGTGTATCGGCACAGACAGTGCGAACTCCATTAAAACAGCAAGACCTACCCTGGGTTGACAATTAATGTTGCAGTATGATGTCAATTAAGGTTGATTAAAACAATGCTACAGGTGTATCGATGTGTCTTGGAACTTCCACTTAATTTAGAAGCCCGTTCATAGGCCAACACGTTTTCACACATGCGTTGTAATTGTTTGTAAGAATTAATCTTGAACAATTGTAATACATGTTTCTTTAACCTGTGTTAAATGACTTAACTTGTTCAGGTGTTCTAATACATATATTAATGAAAATGTCTTGTATAAGTTGTTAATGTTGTCCTGCCCATGTTGGTTACCTCCCCGGACATCATGCAAAACTTTTCACGTAAACTTGTTATAACGACCATCGCACTCGCGCGAACTACCCTGCTAGGTGTTGTATGTGTTATCTCCCTTTGTTTGTTGTGACTGTCACAACCGTGTGGATTGCTCTTCCAGAAGATGTGCATGTCCTATTGTGTTGTGAGTTTTTAATAGATTGGGGCTTCATCCCATCCAGCTTGAGACTCACTCCCACCTTCTCTCTCTGTTGTGAAAGAACCTTGACACAAGTAACACTAGAATTCACCAGGCACATGAATG
Organism: Pinus tabuliformis; assembly: GCA_031772625.1. NCBI lineage: Eukaryota > Viridiplantae > Streptophyta > Pinopsida > Pinales > Pinaceae > Pinus > Pinus tabuliformis. Next base: position 1,156,416,549 of record CM062816.1, read on the forward strand.
TCACTTTTTGAAGACAAAGCAAACCACTCTCATGTGCTGACAAGCAAGATCTAAGGCATATCTTTAAGATAATTGAAAAAGGGCCATCATACCAAATGAGGCTCCTACACCAAACAGTGTGAGGTCTAGTTGGGAGTTCATACCAGGGAGATCCCTTGATGTTCGTGGGCCCAACACCGACAACATTTTGGTGCTAGAAGGAGGACCAGATGACAAGTTGATTCCTTACAATTTGTGTTGAATCTTCATACATCTATCATGGAGTTTGTTATAGTTCACCCTCCAAAATGTCTGTCTAACAGACATACCTTTGACATTCAGAGGGAGTTCTGGGATGAATTGTCACAAATCACATATGATGGTGAAGGCAAAGTGGCTTAGCCTGAGAACTTAGATGACTTCCATGCGCTCATGGAGAAAGTGGAAGGTTTTAATGAAAAATAGGTCTAATCGCTTCTTTCACACACACTTCAAGACCACCCATTCCGATGGTGTGGCATACTGCCTCATAACTCCATGCACTCATTCAAGCAGCTTAGTGATATAATTGAATCTGTTTTCCATCATTTTGACCTTGAAGCACTTGATAAAAAAAAATTTAAACAACGAAAGGCCCCACATGAATCACCTATGGATTTTTCGCAGTGCTTCTGTCTATTCATGTTTGAAGCTCTAAAAATTTAGATGAAATTCCAGTATCTCATGGATAGATTTGAATATTGCCTTACCAAATCACTCTGTCCTAAGATAAAGTTGAATATAAAACCCCGCTCGGCATACTTCGATGATGGAGCTGTGAAATCATAAGCTGACAAAGTTGCTGTCACAAGTGATTATCCACCTTCCCCTCATCAAAAAGCTCCACCACTACAGAGTGATGTTGGATAACATGCACACACATCTGTTCAGTTGTCACATCCTCCCACCCTCACTACTATCAATATTTGTGCAATTTTTTTTGGGAAGTCCATGATTTTTCATATGCACTTGTTACCTCAACCTCAGTCTCTGCATTCTGTTGATCCTCCTGGTTGCACTATCTTGTGTTCTTGCTTTTTGGACTCTACACTTGTTCTGAATGAGTATCAAGCCATCGACGAAGTTGATATTTCACAACCAGCCTGTGCTGCCATTCACAAAGAGTATGATTGAGCAGCTGAGCATGAACCCATGGTGAAGGATGACCTCTTTCTGTCCTCCCCTCCTCCATTTTTTCCTCACATCATTGGTGATTCTGTTATTCCCGATTGTCTTTGTGTTAATTCGTCCATGGATGCATCTAATTCTGATCATTTGCAGAACAAACCTGATGTCATTCCATCATTTGCTAATAGAGTTGACAAATCATTCATTTAAAATCCATTTAATCTTTCATCTACTTTTTTGGAAATGCAGAGGGTGAACATTCTTGCTTCTCATCTACCCCTTTGTATGATTCATCAAATCATGAGGATGTCGATAAACATCCTAAATTTTTTGATCATGGTTGTCATGATCTTTTTACTTCTTCATCTAATCACGATGTTGCTTCACTTGTTGTTAATCTAAAAGCGATTAGTCTTTGATGATTTATCTATTGACGAAGTGGAAACCCCATAGGATGTCGAGGCAATTTAGCCTAAGATGATAGTTATGTCAGGCCCTCACTATCCTAAGGTTAGTTCCGCTTGTGATAAGAAAATTTGTGAAATACCTGAGGCTCGTCATTGCTCATATGTCTGCATTAAAGATCAACCAAACACCTAGATTTCGTTTCCTCCACTCAAATCTCATGATCCCATTGCTCAAGATTTGGAGGAATCTTACACAGCGAGCGCGCTTGCAAATCATATGTTGTTGGTATTTCTCATGTTCACTCGTATGTCAAGTACAAAGAGTGTGCATGTTTATCATCTGCATGTAATGTGTCACAACACCATTTTAAGTCTACAAAATTCTTGTCTTGCGCATTCGCTTTTTTCTTTTCTGTGGATGTTTTAGAACTCGAAGCGTGTTGGTGTGCATTGTTATATATTTTGTGTTTGCTAGTACGCTTGACTGTACTTCTCAAGAACGATTCCTTCACCAACATGGGCCAGCCAGTGCGCCGGTGGCTACATTGGAAATATCACTTCACATGAGTAGGCCCATGCACTATTTAGCTTAGGAGTAGGAGTACTGTTTTCTTCTTTGCGTTGCTTTTCTTTGCATTATGGTTTTCATGTTTGCTCGCTTGCTTACCTTCTTTGGTTTTCTTTCTTGCTTTCTTTTCTTACTTGTTTTGATTTCGCTTTACTTCTTCTTTTTCTTTTTTATTTCTTTGCTTTGTTGTACCCATAGTTTAGCCTCTCGTGAAACCGTGTTTGGCTCTTGAGATAGGCTGGGTGAATCTAAGAGGACTTGTATGGCTTTCAACATTTGGTTACCTGTTTTCCTCTCTCTTTATGAAGAACCTCTTATCTTTAGTCGATGATGCCTTGATGAAAAATATGTTCTATTCAAAATGAGTCTTGGTGAAAACACAACGCTTGCACTTTAAGTAGCACCAACTACTCTACTCGGTTTTTTTGGGTTAACCCTTGTCAGCTTAGTCAGGTTGAGTAAGGTGAGGAGGAAAAACTTAACAAGTATGTCAAAGGTATACATAACATACTTCTCTAAGGGAAAAACCTCTTTTTCTCTCAATAATTCAGGATCCCTCTTCCACCCCAAAATAAATAAGTGCCTATGAACAGTCCTATTTAAAAAAAATACAAACGCGAAAGAAGAGAAAGGCTTCCTGCATAGAGAGGTGATGTAAGTAACTCTACTAAGGTACTAACCAAGCTCACTGGCAATGGAGCAATTCTTGTGTTCCTGCGTGACTCCATCGGGGTACTATCTAGGCCTACTGGCAGTGGAGCAACACTAGAGATGAAAGTTAAACTATGATAGTTATATTACTTGTGCATCAATATACCACTCATCCCCAATCGAAACAACTGAGTTGACTTGGCTTGGAATGTGTGTTGATTGATCAAGAGCATGGTAGGTGTTACATCTTTCAATCAAGTTAATGTGGAAACCACGATGATAAAAGAATCGAAAAATACTTCCGGAAGGATTAGACTCGATTTTCATGAAACAAGGTCCATATAGAAAGTTGGAGTTCTACCAGTGTGCCGCCAATTGTCGTTGTGGCTACAAGCACCCTCCAAAATTTTGGCTCACATGAAAATTTCAGAGCCTACCTTGGATCCTGCGATCAATTATCCTTGGTAACTTGTTGGTAAGCTGATGATTTTAAGCTCCCCTCCTTGATCTTAAGCGTTGTCTGTGTTCTCATATTCATGCAACATGTGTCATATTTGGGCATAGGGGTTGTTATTTTTCATACAAGGGGAATGTTGTCTTGCTTCAAGGGAATTGTATGTGTATGAGTGGTTTTCATCACATAGAAATGTTTCACACTCACCTCACACACTCACGTCATGAAGGTTGTTGTGTCAAGCAAAGTATGTCTTATGTATTCCGCACATAAGAATTGTGTAGAGGTGTCTGTGCAAGACCCCTATCCCGCAGCAGTGCTTTTAGCCTAAAACTGTGCAGTAGTTTCCAAGTTTTCTTGTCATTATTGCATGCAGAAACTTTGCAGAGGAGCCTCCCAGGGCCTCATTCGGGTAGCAATCACTATCTGCTGAAATTGCGCAGATCTACCTCTCAGTGACTACAAGAAAAGGTGACATGCTGAAATCACTTCCAAGGAGTTGAGGAGAAGGACCAAGGAACCAAGTAATAGAAAAGATCAGGACCACATGAAAACTCCATCAGATGCATGATCATTTTGAGGGTAAGTATGGTAAGTAAAGAAAATCTCACGAAGTACACCTCTTAATTGAGTTTGCAGGATTGCTTGTCATTGCCATATCATCCCGTCCACAGTAACATGCATATGTGCAAACACAAAATGTCATCTCATGTGTTTTTTCTACATGTATTCATGCTTTTTCACTTGTTCGACCAACTGTAGTCTTCCACATGTTGATTGCTATGTAATGCTTGTGATCTTGTTATGGTGATGTTGAAGGTTGTGTTTCATTTGTGTTTTCCATGTACACATCTATCACACTCACACACAATGTTGCATGCATTATCGCGCAAGCGTCGTCACAGTCGTTCATTTATCTATCACAAGTGTCGTGCTTGTTGCTTGTACTGTTAGTTAATCATGTTGAGTATATGTTGTCTTAATGGTGTGAGGTGTATTTTTGTTAAGTCATGTTGACTGTGTGTTCACAAGGTCGCGTATGCACAAATTCACTCGCTCACACACTTAGCATTTTTGCTAAAGTTCTAATGACAAGATCACCTTCTAACAGCTAGACCTCGACCCTCGATCAACTCGACTGCCACCCAGAATAATTTAGAAGTGTGCAACAAGCCATTTCAATTTGTGCTGGCTACAAGTTGACCAACCAACCCTCTTGTTGGTCAATCAGAGAGTTTGATCAGGAAGTGACCTTGGGACTCACTCCCCTAAACAATTGTGCAAAAGATCCAAACCTTACATGCTCCACTGACTGAGAAAAATACACATATAGTTTGGATAGACACCAAGTGTTCGTCCCTATCACCCCTCAAGAATTGAATAATTTTTCTAGTGAGTCACCCAGTTAGTGGGTTGCTTGCTCACCCAGAAAATTGTGCATATTTATGAGCAAGCCCACCAGTAGCCCAATATCCCACTCAGCTTAGAGAATTCGCAGAGGTGTTCAACACGTCAGCCTCCCAACAATTGTACAATTTTTGTCTCTAGCAACTCGCAGCGCGCTGCCAGCTCCCTCCAGGAATTGTGCAGTTTTTTGTGCCAAGCCATCCCGCAACCCACAGCTAGCTCCCTCCAGGAATGGTGTAGTTTTTTCTGCCAAGGTCCTCTACTACCCAAATTTATTCCCTTTGGAAATTGCACAGATCTTCCCTCTAGCTGAGCTAGATCCTGTGGATAGTCACTACTGATCCATATTGTCCATCTCTATCTCCTAGTGACCTCTGCCCAATTTTCACCAGAAATGCCCGGAGGTCACATCCTAGCTTGACATTTGCCCCTTGTAGTTTAGAAGCCTTGTCCTTTCTCTCGGTCACTTGCATCCAAAAGCAAATGATCATGCATCATGGTCGACTATGAGGTTCATGGATTTGATGTCGTCTCATCATGAGTGATTGTAGATACAAGTACATGAACAAACATTACACAATGATGGATGGGATGAACAAGGAGAGTACATGCAAAAGGATGTGTTCATGAATGGATGAACAAATGATGCATGTGAGAATATGTGTTTGAAAATGGATGAACATGCAAAGATGTGTTCATGGACGAAAGAACAGATAAACATGGAAGGATGTGTTCATGGATGGACAAATAGACAAACATGCAAGGATGTGTTCACAGACGGACAAACAAGAAAACATGTGATGTGATATTTTCATGAACAGATGAACATGTCAAGCATGCAAAAGTACAGGAAAAGGAGAAACATGCACATGAAACATCAATCGAACCCAATGACCATCGAGGACTATGCACATACTACCATGTAGAGGTGAAGCTGTGATACACCAAGAGGACATCCATCACTTAGCAACACTGCAACTCGACATGCACACCAGTAGTAACATGAACATACCATCACTGAGTCGTGTCATGAGTCATGTTGGCCACATCCTTACTGTGGGCCATACTGTTGTCAACCAATGTAATGTAATGTGGAAGTCCAAGAGAACCACTTGTAATTTGGAGAGTCATGTAATCTAAAAGGTCATGAAAGTCAAAAAATCATGAGGGAAGTCGAATAGTCACAAGGGCTAGTTTCACCCTTGGCTATAAATACCCCCTCATTTGTACATGCAAAGGAATTTTCACCTTGGCTCCTCCCACATAGCCTTGAGAGTCTATAATATTTTCTTTGAGGAGTGAGTAGTGGCTCCAACATCCCATCTATGGGGTTAGTGATGTATGGTGTATCGATGTGTCTTGGAACTTTCGCTTAATTTAGAAGCATGTTCACAGGCTAGCTCATTTTCATACGTGTTGTGACTATTTGTAAGAATTAATATTGAACAATTGTAATACATGTTTCTTTAAAAAAATTTAAACAATTGAACTCATTCAACTGTTATAATACATATCTTAATGAAAATGTGTTGTATAAGTTGTTAACATTGTCCTACTCATGTTGGTTACCTCCCTGGAAATCAGACATAGCCTTTCATGTAAACTTGTTAGAACGACCATCACACTCATGTAGACTACCCAGTTGGGTGTTGCACGTGCTATCTCCCTTTGTTTGTTGTGACTACCGCATCCGTGTGGAGTGCTCTTCTGGAAGCTGTGTATGTCCTGTTATGTTGTGTGTTTCTAACAGAGTTGGGTCTTCCTCCTATCTGACTTGAGACTCACTCCCACCCTCTCTCTCTACTATGAAAGAACCTTGACACAAGTAACACTAGCATTCACTAGGCACATGAATCTTGTTGTTCGAAGACAAAGCAGAGTACTCTCATGTGCTAACAAGCAAGAACTAAGGCATATATTTAAGATAATGGCAATAGGGCCATCGTAATAGATGAGACTCCTAAACCAAACGGTGTGAGTTCTAGTTGGGACTTCATATCGGGGAGATCCCCTAATGTTGGCAAGTCTAGCACCGTCAACATGATAATGTTTGAAACCTAATCAGTGAGAGGAACTAGATAGATAAAACTAGCGTGCATAAGTTTTTCAACCTCTACTTTGATTGCAGTAGCCTTTTAAGGATGTACTGGATGCAAGTGTTGTCGATCAGGCTTAGTGTCTATATAGGTTTTGCTTTCATGAACCACAATATTTGGATTAACACTTGTCATTTCCTCACATTTCCAAACAAAGGCATCCCGAAATTCTTGAAAAAGGGCTTTACAGGCCTTGATCTCTTCAGGAGAAAAAGACGCACCAATATGAACATTTTCAACAACACTAGGTTTAATTGATATATTGTGAGGAATGGTCTCTTCGATATTCAATAGGTTCTTCTCAGAATCTACGTCATGAATAGAAGCAAAATCCTTGAAAAGTTCAGTAACATTGGGTGAATAAGTATCATCAAGATTATTCTCAAGATTTTCATGTAACAAGGAATGATGATGAGTATCGTCCCAAGGTGCCTCATCAGACATAAGAATCCCTATGATGTTTTCATTGGTAGGGAATGTACAGATGAAAGGGTCAAAGGAGGAACAAAATATTGGGAATGATCACCCCTATTTACTAAGGAAGTAAAATGAGAATCTGCCAAACAGGCTGAATAGATCGCTTCATATTTGAGCTCAATGAGACTAAGCGACATATGGTTGCTAAATTCATCAATATTAGAGGCATCAGGTAGTATCCACAGATCAGATGGAAAAGTAAAAGAAGAAATCATATTAATAGAGGCAATGTTTAGAGGAGGAAGGGGATAAAACACATATTTCATTAAATTTGTAATTAAATAGTGGATTTAGAATTTCATAATAACCAAGTAACTCAATTCTAGTTATCTCCTTGTAATAAAAAAATTCCAATTTTAAGGAAATATATGTTATAAGGAAGAGGAAGAGGAAAGGAAAAGTCCCCATTAGGGAAGAATTCTTAAGAAATCCTACTTCGACATGCTAATGGGACTATGGGCATTCAACCATAAGTGGAACGTTTCTGTTGGTTTGAGAACTACTAGAAAAGAATTGAAGTTGGTATATGGCTATGATGCCCCCCTAGTGAGGGAAAGAAATCATTCAGAAATATGTCGAAATGACAACATCCATGGAATAAACCCATTTTCGTCCCATTAGAATATTATAATCTAAGGGTATGCATATAGCTTCAACTTCTATTGATTTTGCTTTACTAGCTAGCTCTACTTGAATTGAATTCAAAATCCCAAGAGGCTTGAAGCCTCTACCAACAAAATATTTGAGAGTAGTAGGTGAATGACTCAGCTGTGTAGAACCAACAACTCTCCACCATGAAACTGACATAATACAAGTTGAGGCACCTTCATCTACAATTGTTCAGTGAATATTTTTAACTCGAACGAGAACCTGGATCATAAATGTAGTTGCGGTGGCAATTTCAGGGTATGGTTCTCATGATTAAAGACAACAAGGTTGGAATCCGAAGGATGAATCCTACAATGGCTACAAGTAAAGGCTTCTTTTGAGTGGGACAATTTTGTAACACCTCAAGAGTCGACATAGTAGAGCAAGCTTGTGCTAGGTCCTCAACTATGTTATATTTTTGAAGTGCTCTTGCACGATGGTAAAGTGTTGATTTATGCATAACTCCCTCAAGAGGTTTAATAGTAAATTTAACAGCTATATTGGTATGAGGAGGATCCAAAGTAGGTTGAGAAGAGCCAGAAGGTTGATCAGTAGCCTTACCAGTCTGAGGATGTGGATTCCTGTAATCCGTGTTCCTTGTGGCCACGAAAACATTGCTCTTCTATTTTGCAGAAGAGAGCATTAAGACTTGGGAAGGGGAAGTTGGATCACACACAACCATTTGCACCTCTTGATTTGGAAAGGGATCTATCAACACAACAGGTGTGCTAGGATGAAAACTTTAGGAATTGGTTAACTTCTACACGATGTGGATAGTCTCTAGTAAAATGTTCCTCATTAAAAATCAAGCATGGATAATGAGGCTTATGTTCTTCCTCAAAAGACTAATTACTTTATTTTTCTTGCGAAGAATTATCTTTCTTCTTATATCCTTTTCCTTTCTTCTTACTCCCTGGTTGTTGATATTTTCCTGTCGTGGATTGAACAACATTGATCTCATAAGTAATCTTAGGATTAGTGGAATATGATTTTTGATCAGTCATAGTTGGAGATGAATCAGATAGTTTAGTAACTGACTGTTGACTAGCCAAACCAATCATGTTATTAATGACATGTGACTCTTTGGTAGCCTGAGTGGCTACCATGTATTCTGCCTCTGTAGTTGATAGTGCCACTACAGATTGTTTCTTACTCATCCAATTGACTACACCTCCAAATAGGTTAAACACATACCCACTTGTAGATGTTCTCTGATCCAAATCTCCATCCTAGTCTGCATCAATAAAGCCATGAATATCCAACACTCTGTCCAATCCTAGTCTTCCTTGGTAGCACAAACCATAATCACTAGTGCCACATGAATGCCTGAAAACCTGCTTCATTGCTGTCCAGTGCTCCTTCCCTGGTTTTGACATAAACCTGCTCAGTACTTCCACTACATGTGTAATTCTAGTCTAGTATATACCATTTCATACATCAGGGTATCGAATGCACTTGCATATGGAACACGGGACATGTCCTCTTCCTCTTCTTGTGTCTTGGGACACTATTTGGGAGATAACTTTACACCTACAGGAATAAGAACTTTCACTGGTTTACTATCTTGCATATTAAACCTCTGTAGTATTGTCTTGACATACTTCCTATGGTTTAACCAGAGCTTCCTTTTTGCCTGATCTCTTTTAATTTCCATGCCCAAAATATAGTTTGCAACACCAAGATATTTCATGTCGAATTTGGTGGACAATTGGGTCTTCAAAATCCTGGATAATTTCTTTGTCATTTCCAACTAGCAACATGTCATCCATATACAAGACCAGATAAATAACACGGTCACCAATTAATTTAAAATACACATAGTGATCTGCTTTGCTTTTGGCGAAGCCAAGTCCCTGTAAAAATGTATCAAATTTCTGATACCACATTCTTGGTGCCTATTTTAGCCCACACAGAGACTTCTTTAACTTGTATACTAGTTCTTTCTTACCCTTCACCATAAATTCTTCAGGTTGCTTCATGTAGATCTCCTCTTCCAGATCCCTATGAAGAAATGTTGTCTTCACATCCATTTGTTCTACCTCAAAATCAAAAGAAAAAATTACAGATGAAAGTAATATAATAGAAGCCACCTTGGAAACAGGAGAAAAAATATCACCAAAATCAATTCCCAGCACCTGGGAATAACCTTTTGCTACCAACCAAGCTTTGTATTTCTCTGCCTTTACTTCTGCATTTGTCTTCTTCTTGAACACCCATTTGATGCCAATGGGTTTCCTTCCAGCGGACAACTCCACCAGATCCCAAGCCTCATTTTTGTGCAAAGATTCCATTTCATCAACCATGGCCTCTTTCCAGAGTTTTCCATCCTTTTAATCTACTGCTTCCTTCACATTTATGGGATCATCATTAATAACAGATAAAGAAAAATTTGAATATAAAGCAGATGGACTATACCTTTCTAGCTACCTTCTTTCTTGAATTGATCTTCTCACACCCGAAGTTTGTGGCTTTTCGTCTTCTGATTCCTCTTCTGTTGTAGAGTCTGATTCTTCCTCCTTACGCTCAAATTGTATCTTCTCAGGTTCCTTTGGTTGGACTTCAGGTTTAATAACATCTATCACCTCTCTGCACACCACATCTCAGCTGTACACAACCTTCCTTGTTACAGAGTTCCAAATCTTATAATGCTTTAAACCATCCTTATACCCAATAAAGATGCACTTTTCAGATTTACTATCCAACTTGGTTCTTTTCTCCTTTGGAACATGTACATATGCATCACATCCAAATATCCTCAAATGTGAAAGAGAGGGTTTCTTACTAGTCCATACCTCTTGTGGAGTCTTATCCTCCAATGCTGATGAAGGTGATCTGTTGACTAGGTAACATGTTGTCTCCACCACCTCTGCCCAAAATTCCTGTCCTAACTCGGCACCACTGGGCATGCTTCCTGACCTTTCCATCAACGTCTTGTTCATTCTTTCCACAACTCCATTTTTCTCAGGTGTGTATGGAGTAGTCTTCTACCATGCTATACCACACTTCTTACAGAATTCTTCAATTTACTTGTTGCAAAATTCTTCACTGTTATCTGACCTCAACACCTTTATATTTTTCTCTGCCTGGTTTTCCACCAGAGCCTTAAATTCTTTAAACCTGTCAAAGACTTAAGATTTCTTCTTGAGGAAATATATCCATGTATTCCTTGAGAAGTCATCTATAAATGATACATAGTACACAGACTTACTCAGTGATGGACCCTTCAAAGGTCCAAACACATCACTGTGCACAATCTCAAATATTTGTTTCGCCCTCTTACCACCAGTGGGCAAACTCACCAGATTTTGCTTCCCATATACACAATTTTCATAGAAATCAAAATCTAGAGAGCTATTAGTTATACCTTCTACCGTACCTTTACCATGAAGTATTTGACGACCCTTCTCTCCAATATGTCCAAGCCTTTGATGCCATAGCATGGTATTTTCTCCAGAGACCACTAGATTTTTTGTTCCATTTTCAGGAACCACAGAACTATTGCACCCATCAATAACAGTGCTACCTTTCAACTTGTACAGAGTTCCAATCCGAACTCCTCGCATCAATACCAATGCTCCCTAAACCATCTTGCAGGTATCTTTCTCGAGCATTGTTTTTACACCTGCATCATCTAGGTTGCTTACAAAAATCATATTTCTGGCTAGTGCAGGAATATGCAGAACACCCGGAAGTGTTCTAATCCTTCCGCCTTCCACCTTGCAACTTCATCTTCACTTTTTTGTGACCAACAATTCTAGCCTTCCTTTCATCCCCCAAGAAGACATCATCACCATCATATTTTGCATACTTGCAGAACCACTCTCTATGGGGAGTGAAGTGAAAGGATGCACCTGAGTCAATCAACCATGCCTCATGATCTACATGTGTACTTGAAGAATCCATGTACACATCCCCACCTTCATCTGAGGTGGTTTTTGCGTCTATCGAAGGAGAATCATCAGATCCCATTCCTTTATCAGGAGCTTTAGATTTATAGTCCCTTTTGTAGTGCCCTTCCTTTACGCATTTCTAGCACTCCACCTTTACAGGTTTTCCTGGAGATTTAGATCTCCCTCTAGATTTAGATCTCCCACTCGATGAATTATTTTTATTTTTGTTCTGGGACTGTCCTTGTACGGACAAGGCATCACCATTCTGGCTCGCAATATTTTTCCGTATCATCTCCTCCGTCAGCAAGGATGAGACTATTTCATCAAACTACAAGGTAGTTGCATTGATACTTATTGCAATAACTAGACTATCCCACGAATTTGGTAGAGAACACAACAAAATAATGCACTTATCTTCATCTAAAATTTTAATATCAATAGACAATAACTAAATTACGACAATATTAAATGCATTTAGATGCTCTGTCACCAAGTCTCCATCTTTCATCCTTAGTTTATACAACTTTTTCCATTGGAACAGTTTATTCACTAGAGACTTAGATTGGTACAAGTCCCTAACTTGTCCCACAAATCCTTCGACGTAGCTTCCCCTGATACATTCAGCAATATTGAATCTGATACACACAATCGTAGCATTTTTTTTTCCATTTGATCCAACTCTTCCATTCTTCATCAGACACCCCCGTTGGTTTAGTACTCAGATCTACCGCGATCCACTGATATTTGTCCACCAGCAGATCCTCCATCTTTAGTTTCTACAACTCAAAACTCTAACCATTAAATTTTTCGATCTCTATCTTTCCAGCGCGAAAGGTTAGCCATGGTATACATGGTTAACTAGGGGAGCTATTTGTGGAAAGAATATAACAAAACCCAACAAAGAAACCTCCATTCACCTTTCCTGGGAAGGGATCTCCATTCGATTTGACCAGCTGCATCACTCCTCCTTTGTTAATCTCTTTAATCACATAGGGCCCTAACCAATGCATTCTAAATCACCCTGGAAATTTATCAAACTTGTTTTCATATAACAAAACCAGGTCACTTACCTTAAAGGTGCACAACTTAATGTGTCGAACATGCCATGCTTTTTCACGCTACTTTTGGACCTGTTGGTGAAATCCAGCTAGAAATATTTCTTGCTCAAGCTCGGTTAGCTACATAAGCCTCTCTTTTAGGGCTCCGCGATCCATCATACCCATGAGTGCCACTATAAGCAGACTAGGCACAATGTATTCCATGGGCATCACTGCTTGAACACCATATACAAACCTAAAGGGTGTTTGTCCAGTCAACTTCTTGCATGTCGTTCGATAGGTCCATAGTATTGCGGGTATGCGCAGGTCCCAATCACTTCCTTGAGTGTTGAAAACCTTGGTCAACACATTCTCTAGCACTTTATTGAATTATTCCACCATCCCCTTAGCTTGCGGATGATAAGGTGTGCTCTTCTGGTGATATACCTCAACTTCCTCTGTCAATGTGCTGATAGTCTCATTTAGGAAGTGCGTATCGTGATCACTCATCAAAATCTTTAGACACCCAAATTGTGTTAGTACATACTCAAAGAGGAACTTCGCAGCAGTCACGCCTGTGCAATCCTTCAGAAGCTGTGCCTCCACCCATTGAGTCAAATACTCCATCGCAGTGATAATGTACCTTGCTCCCGTCTTTTCTTGGGGCTAGATGGGTCCCACAAAATTTATTGCCCATTTCTCAAAGGGTTGTAACATCATCTATGGATTCAGAGGCAGCTCATCCCTCTACTATGGCCTGCCAGTCCTTTCACATACCTCACATGCTTTGTAGTAAGCTTTTGAATCTTTATGGAGGGTGGGCCACCACAACCCTATGGTAGAATCTTTTGCATTGTTGCTCGCCCTACGTAATGTCCTCCTGCGGCGCCCCCATGGGCGTCTACGAGAATACTATTCCTTTCAAACACTGGTACATATCGTTGCAATATTTCTTCAGATTCCATTTTGTATAGATGCCCAAAAATGATAGAAAAATCTACCGCGTGCACCACTAACTCCTTCTTCTGCTTGACGGTGTATCCTTCCAGGGCAGTTCCTGTCATTAGGAAGTGTATGATATCTTCAAAATGACCATCCGCGACACATACTACAAATAGCTATGCGTTAGGCAATCCCTCCTCCAAGTTAGTTGGCTCTTCCCCTGTGTCGATGCGCGACAGATGGTCTGGTCCCACATTCATTCGTCCAAGTTTCATAATAACTTCAAAATCATACTCCTGGAATAATAACAACCACCTGCATATTCTCCCCCCCGACACAGGCTTATTGATCAGGTATTTCAATGTGGAATGATCTGTATACATCTTAAAATGGTCTCCTAGCAAATAACGTCTAAACTTCTGGAGCTCGTATACCATGGCTAACCCTTCGCACTCGGTGGTGGAATAGTTCTTCTCCACCTTGGATAACCTTCTTCTTGCGAACGCTATAGGATGGTCCAAGTCTCCTCCCCCAGCTTGTGTCAGTACAACTCCCAACACTATACATGATGTGTCGACATGTACATGAAACTCCTTCTTCCAATCTGGGAAGACTAAAATCGGCGTGGTGACCATCATTTCCTTCAATACATCCATGTTTTTCTTACAGTACTAGTTCTAGTAGAATGTGACATCCTTTTCCAACAACTTCTCCATAGGTGTGATGACCTGGGCATAGCCCTTAATAAACTTTCTGTAATATCCAGTATGCCTTAGGGTAGCGGGCAACTATTTAAAACTCCTTGGTGCTTATAAGTTAAGTATCATCGTGATCTTCGCGAGATCTACCATCTGTCCCTGTCTACAAGCCACATGACCTAGCAGGTTCCTAAAAGGAACACAAAACATGCACTTCTTTAGATTGAGCGCGATCTGGTATCTTCGACAAGTATCTAGCATTAGGCGTAAAATGGCAACATGGCGTTTCACCAGCCCAAACATAGTCCAGTCATCAAAGTACACTTCCAAGAACTTATGAATACATTCCTTGAATGTCACAATGACTACGTGCGAAAAAATCACAGGCGCATTCTTCAATCTAAAAGGCATTACAGTGTACTGAAAGCACCTCGACTCAGTTGCGAAGGTTGTCTTGCTCCTATCTTATTGGGTGCGGGATCCCCAAAGGCAAGTTTTGGGGCTTAAAGCCCAGATTTTGACCAAATCCAATGTAAAGACTGTGTTTTGTGGGCGCGGAGCGTGAAGATTGTAAATGAGTCATAAGGTTTTCCTCCCTCATTTTTGTAATGTAATGTCATATTTAGAAACCTACCCATGGTTTGCGGACAATGGGTTTGTCTAAATAGAGCGAGGCTCTAAGTTGTAAAGAGGGGAAGTAAGTCAGTAAGATCTAAAGATGAAGAATTGAGTCTTATCTAAGTGTAGAGTCGAGTATTTGGGTCGTAGAGTAGGAGAATGCTCTGTAGTTGAGTGTGTAGAGGTCTAGTAGTCTGAAGTTGAGTGCACAGACCCTTGTAGCTGAGTGTTTCTGGGAAAACTAGTGTCCATTCACAGCTGCTAGTCTCACTAAGACGAGTAGCTATCTTAGAAACAAATAATTCAAAGTAGCTTTTGTTTTCCTTTATGAGAGATAGATGAGAGGGAAGTAGAGAGTACCAACCTCAGTCTTTCACCTGGCTGCTTACTTGTTTCCTCTCTCCCTTGATAGAGCTTCGCCACTCCCTTCTCACTTGTCTTGCTTCAAAGAACACCTATAGAGTCAAAGCAGCAAAATACCATCAAAGAATAGAGATCTATAACCATAAACAATGTAGAATTAGATGTACATTAACCATACAAATGCATACACAAATAGATCTAGCTGAAGCGGGCATTTCCATGCTCAACTTTACAAATTAATTTTCATGTACATAGGACAGACAATCATCTGTGTGGTAGACTGATGATTCTGGTAGATCCATCATCCCTCAGCTTGGATGATTATTTGTGCAACCATGGAGTGCATTTGATGTTTTTATTTTCCTGAATGTGTCGTAGCTTGGATGGATGAAACTATATCTGGGGTCCTGAAACTCGTTCAATCTTTGCTCGATGTACAAGTTGATCCATGTGAAAAGATGTTTTGGTGTCGAACATGGAAAGACATCACCTGATTACTAGCCAATGATGTAAGCTATTAACAAGCGTGAGAGGAATCACCAATAATGATAATGGCCCTCAAGGTACTACAGTACAATTCACGTGGTGTGAATACATGAGTCGATGTCAAAAACCACGTAAAATCTTTTGGTTGAAGGCCATTGATGTATGCTGGAAGTGAGAAACTTGCCATTGAGGCATGCAAGCTTCAAAAGTATTGAAAGGGTTGTTCCTAAGTTTACTTCTTGGATAATGAGCTAATGTCGACAAGAAGTGACCCATCGTAGGAGGGCCTTAATGAATCCCACATCTAGGACATGGAACGGAGAAAATGATTTTGTGGAGGTGAAAACGATCTGATGACACAAGGTTCAGGGTGGCAGTCATGAAAAATGGAGCGCGAAGGTATTGCAGTAGATGAGGTGTTAGTTGGGTTGGTGAATTCTCTGAGAAACTTCTATTGAACATATCGGTGACACTAGAATAGTTTGGTAGCGTTAACCCCAAAATGGATGGTACAGAGGACCAATGGTGATATGACCGGTGAACGGAATAACCCAACCTGACTCAATCATGGTGATGGAGTGAAAGTGTCATGTTCAAGAGCGACCTGCTACCAATGAAGTTATTCAAGTTTTCTTCCTTTTTTCCCTAGTCATTGCTGACCAGTACCTCTTTATTTTTGTCAAGCTTGAGGAGGATAACATATGCTTGTTCTATAATTTTCCCTTCAGGCAAACCTGTCGCTATGTTTTAGCGAGCCTAGCGACAGTGAACCTCGCTCTTGTCTATATGGACAAGTTTGTCGCTATTGTTTAACGAGTTTAATGACAAAGATAACTCAGTCCTTTTCAGTTTTAGAGAGTCTAAAAAGAGACGAAAAGGAAACTCTAGTAGTCATTTTTCGTAGTATATTCCCTTAAGTTTGAAAAAGTATAAAATAATATAAAAGGGATGACTTTTCCAATTACTTTAGCGAGCCGAAAAAGACAAGTGCTCGATCTTTTTGTGTAATGATCCCTCAGGTCCAAAAAGATTAAAATATAGAGGAGGGATGGCACTTCCAATCACTTTAACGAGCTGGAGAGGCCAATTTCTCAGCAATCTTATCATATTTTATGAGTCTAAAAAGAGCTTAAAGGAGACTCATTTTTTAGGAATGAGTGATGTTTTTGGATAGTAACTGGTTCCAGGTAAGTTTGGAACTTTTCAATCACAGTAGTGTAAAGAAGGTGCCTAATAGAATCACTTGTTGCAGCTGTTCCTCAAAAGGGTAAACAACCAAGTGGAGGTGTATGATCGGCTAAAAAGGTGGAGGTGATGGTAAGAACACGACCAAGGCTCAAAAGTTGATAGCAATGCCATCACAAAGGTTATTTACCGAAGGTGGGTTCATTTTTTAATGAGCTTGAACTCTGGGGGAACATATGCTCATTGTTGGGTTTATTTTTTAACGAGCTTGAACTTTGCAGAAACATTGCTCGTTTTCGTTTTTATGTAAGCTAGGAATGACCAAACTATAAAGCCAAAAATCTAAAAATGCTAAAAAGCTAAACAATGAAATCGGTTGTTTTTGCTGGAATAAAAATATTTTCATGCCCCCAGCATAAAAAGTCTTCAGTAACCATATGGAAACTTATTTTGGTTAAGCAGGATGATTTTCTATCAATACTTAGACAAAACACTTCGTGCACTTTGTCCGCCAAATAGACAAAGGTGAAAGGTCACTTGAACCGATCACATAACTTACAGGGAAACTTATCTCTACAGCTGAGTTTGTCTGCAAAATAGACAAGGGTGCATGCCCCCTAAGATTTGTTACATTCACCAAACTACTCGTGGTAATTAGGTGGATGGAATGAAGGTTCCTTTACGAGATCAAGTGAAAGACTTGACTTGGAACTTTGCTCGCCCTTGTTTCACTTTTTAAAAAGCTTGACACAAGACAAGGAATTCTGCTCAGATCCTTGGTTTCATTTTTTAACGAGGTTGACACGAGTCAACGAACTATCCTCTGGCGACCTTTGATCAGAACTCATAAGGGGTCATGAAGGAAAGATCTGGTTCCAATGCCCCCAGTACATAATGTACAACATCACTGAATTGATCGTCAGATGATGTAGGTATGGTAGGGCTTGGAGGCAATACCTTGCAGTGATCCACACTATCAAAATGTTTAGAGTTCTTCTTCATCTTTGTTAATGTAGAAGATATCATGTGACAGGTTTCCACTGTGGCCATTTCTGCCAGATTACTCAGAGGTGGAAGGGAAAAAGTCCCCATTAAGGAAGGGTCTTTTAGGAGACCTACTATGATATTTTGAAGCAATTGAGAGCTTCCATGGATCAAAGGAATGCTTCCGGTAACTTGAGAACTATTGGGGAGGAAGGTTAGTTGGTAAATGATTATGATTCCACCTTGAAAGGAGAATGCAATCTTTCTAAAATATGTTGACACAACAACAGCCATAGCATAAATCCAGGGCCTTCCTAGTAGGATATTGTAATCAAGGTTTCCATCGATAACTTCAACGTCAATTTCTACTATCTTTCCCCCAATTAAACTTGCAAGTTACTTAGAATCCCGTACGGGGTGTATGTTCATCCATCGAATGCTTTTAATGTCGTTGATGACCTTGACAAGGGTGCTGAGCCTAAATTTTTCCAGCAACTCATCGACACAATGTAGGTAGATGTCCCCTCATCAATAATTGTTTGATGAACAGTTTTGTTGAGGGCTTTCACTTGTATGAGGAAAGCGAGTTGAGTTGGTAACTGAGGTTTGTATCCTTTATGATTAAAGGCCACAAGATTGGAATCCGGTGGGTCAATCCCACCTATTGCTGATAATAGAGCCTGCTTTTGGGAGGGGCAATTTTGCAGTACTTCAAGTGTTGACATAGAAGATGGCGATTGGGCCAAATCCTCTACTATATTATAATTCCGTGCTACTTGAGCACGAGGATTAAATGTCTATTTGTGTACTACTCCCTTTGGCGGCTTTATTGTTAGCTCAGGAATGATGGGTGGCACAACTTCTCTCAAAGTTGTTGTCGAACTACTAGGTTGATCTGTAGCCTTGTTGTTCGACATTTGTGGATTCCCATAATCTTTATTCCTTGTCAATATCAAAGCATAATTTTGCTGTTTCAAAATGGACAACATAAACACTTGGGATGGGGAAGCATTGTCACTAGCAACCAGATTGGTTTCTAGGTTTGGAAATGGATTAGTCAACACCGCTGAGGTATTTGAACTCTTAAAGAATTTCTTAATCTCAGCTTTATGCAGACAATATTTTGTCCAATGGTCCTCATCGCATATGAGACATGGCCGATTAGGTTTCTTTTGCCTAGAAGGGTTTCCAAAAGATTTTTTAGGAGTCGAATATTCCTGTTTCTTCTTTTTGCTTTTCCCTTTCTTCTTGCCCCTTGGTTGCTTTGGTTTTTTGCCTTTGTCAGTCGACACAGTATTAACCTCCGAGGTAGGAAGTTTGTCATTTTCCTTTTTACTAGAAACTATAAGGGATTTACCAGATGGGGCCTTTGCGGTTTGCGTACTTGAGGCGCCAATCACGCCATCGCTAGCATGAGAGTCCATGTTCGATTTAGGAGGAGGAGGAATAGAAAATTCTGGTCTAGGAGCATCAGGAATTCTGTCATAGAGCGTGCTAGATTGAGTATAGATCAAGTATAGATATTGTACATGAGCAATGACTTGCTCTTCAGTGACAAATCCTCCCTTGGCCACATCTTCTCTAATAGAAGGAAACAATGACTTAATAAACCATCCAACTAGAAGCTAATCAAGAACATATGTCTTTACCATTCGACGACAACATCGCCACTCATGAATATGATCAGATATGTGAGTGGTTGTTGTCTGTTTAAAATTGGTAAGGAGTTCTATTCTTATTTCATACCTTATGCGTAACTGAAAATGGGTTAAAAAGGTGGTGGAAAGGGTGCTAAAGTTATCGAATGAAGCTCTAGGCAATTCGATTTACCATTTCGTTGCTGGACTAGTTAGCGTTTGCTGAAAAAGGAAAAGCCTAATCGAGTCATCATTGAGGTTGTTGGACTAAAACCACAGATGAAACGTCATCACATGATTCGATGGATCTTCACCCAGATTTCCATTGAATTTAGTAATATCTGACGGACATTTATGAGGAATCGCTGGCCACTAAGGGGCATAAGCAATTGGATCATTTGTTAGCCAATTCGGAATTGGTAATTCTAAATTTTCTATGAAGGGCAACTGTTGATTCAGGTTTGTTGAAGCATACCCAGGATAAGATGGGATCGCCTGAGCAGTGGGTCTTTGCATACCAACATAATGCATTTGATGTTGATAACTTTGATAAGGTTGATGTGCATAACAATTATAATATGATTGTTGGTAGTCGTTTTGAATATACGGTTGCCCATTACCTGCAAAGCTTTGTTGCTCAGGTCCTCGATAAGTTTTCTGGAATTGTGGTTGTTGATATTGCACCAGCCATGGCTGTGAGACCATTTGTTGTTGTCCAATATTGGATGTTTGACCAAGATGAGGGGTGATAGTACCCATTTGAGCTTGAATCGCTTCAGTTAAGGAGCCACTAATTGGCGGTTGTGATTGAGTCGTGGGGACAAGAGGCTGTTGTATTACGACCTGAGAGACTTGAGGTTGACATACAACAGGTAGTGCTTGTACTTGCGACACCGTCACAATAGCCGGTGTAGTGGGAATGTTCGACATAGGTTGATTTTGTTGTATTGAATATACAACTCTTGGCTGTTGAGGCAATATTGGCACCCAACCACTGGATGTAATTCCAGCTTGACCTGAACTTTGTTGTAAACTCTCATATGGTTTCTCCCCTAGAGGGAACAATGAAAAGGCATACTACCCCCCATATGGTGGCAATCCAGTGTTCAAAGGGTAAATTGGTCTTTGGAGACTGGACTGCCCAAATTGATATTGATGTGAAGGATCAATTTGCTGAGTCTCAACATAAGAAACTCCAGATAAGATTCCGGATGAACAAATAGGAACAAACCATGCTGTCGAAACAGTCCCTGGGTGGACTCCATCTAGTGGTTGAGAACTAGTTGGGATAGATGGTATACTAGCGAACATTGTCGAAGTAGCGGCAGGAAGTTCTACTGCTGCTGTATCAGAGGACACAGTCCTAGATGTAGATGGTTGTTTATACATATTGAGTCTATCCAAAATATTTCCTAGCAATTCGATAGGAACTTGCAATGAAGGGTGATCAAAAGAACTAAATTCTATGGTAGAAGAATATAGGTGGATCCCAGTTCCAAAATGCATTGGGGCACTCGATGGAAGATCCTCCACAATTTCTTCTATAGTAATCAGTCTGGGTGGAAGAGGTAGATCGTTAGATCCATAAAATATTTCTGGTGCCGAAGAAGGTATAGACTTTGCAACTACAGATGTTGGAGAGGTGACACCTTACGAATCAACCCTAGATGGAGCTGGTTCACGAATATAAGTGTTTACCTTTACACTAGGATCAGTTCTAAAGTCCTCTTGTAACTGTATAACTTCTTCTATAGAGGCAGGGGTACCAGAAATAATTGAAGTAACTGGAGTCTTTGAGGATGTTGAAACACAAGTTTCAAATAAACCAGGAGGCTTTGACCCAATTAAATGAGATCGCTTGGCCCAGAATGGTTTTGTTTCCGCAATCAAAGATGGTTGACTCATTAGTATCCACAAACGATGGGGCTTTGATTGACTTTTTCCACGATTGCAGATTACTCGATCAACTCAAAATAAAAAGGGGAAAATGTTATTTCGAATTAAATGAAGTTTACGATGCTTTGACACAACTTGCTTTTTCAATTTTTAAGAGTCGAGAAAAAGCTAAAGATGACTCTAGTCGCCTTCAATTTTTAATGAGCCTGAAGTGACAAGTGCTCAGATGGACCTTTTCTTTTAAGGAGTCTAAAAATGAACGAAAGTGACTACTCTGGAAATCTAGACAGGGGGATTACCAAACCAATCGAAAAACTACAATATACACATTGGTGGTAAATTATAGAGAAATTACCGAGGACTTCACATATGACAGTCAATCTTCCCGAATGCTATGTTCAGTGCATCGCGATCGATAGGGCGGCAGACACGGTTTCCTAAGGATAAAGGATATCAGCCCACTGTGGTCTCCCAATATATACTCGATGGTACATGGCAGCACAAGTCCGTACTGGAACTTGTCATATCAAAGAGGAGGAATCACCCAACCTACGATGAAAACGATAGTTACCAGGCTTTACGACGCCGGAATACATCTCTAGCCTAGACTTCTAGATGTTGTGCGTTAGGTTCCAAAGCATTTTTATGTTCATTTAGGTTTATGTTATAGTTGATATTTCTTAAGAAGTTTGCCTTTCAAGGTTCATCACGTGATGTAGATGTACAACTCCTAAATATGCAATCTAAAATGATAAACGGTCATTTATTTTCTTTTAGCAATGAAAATCCTAGCTACTAAGGAAAGAAAAATATGATTCTTTCAACATACAGCAGAGAGCACACACTAAATGCACTTCTCCCAAATCAATTTCCGCAAGTAGTCTAAATGCAAATGCACATGCATGTATTTGTTTTTCAGTTCCCTTAATGTGAGAATGGCAAAAAGAAAACTAAGTACAAATCTGAACTACTTTTCCTCGAAGTGTTTTAACAATTTCTTTTCAAAAAACGAAAGGAAGACTAAGATGACACTTTCTCTTTCAAATGGAAAATTGTTTTCGACACTTCAAAGAATTCATAATTCAAAAAAAATATAATGGAAAAAGTGTAATTGACTATCTAAAAGAGGAAGACTTTACGACACTCTTTTCTTGACTGAAAATGACAGTTGCGACACTTTCGAATCAAAAGACGACAGTTCGATTAAGCTACTGTTTGCAAAGGAGGACTGTAAATGATGAAAAATAAATCAAACAAATTCACAATTCCTTATCAATGGAGGCTGAATAATGTGAAGGAAGAAGGTTTCAACAGTGATATACTAATCATAGACATCAAAACCACTCAATAGAGCTGAAAACAATGAAGAAAAAACCAAAATCTGGAGGCAAAAATAGTCTCATTAAATCATTGCACCTATCCTTAAGGAAAACAGGGATGCATCTCACCTGCAGCACATGGGAGGTGCGATGCATCCAGACTGCCAATGAGAGACAATGCGATGGTCCTGGGATGAGACTGAGCTTGGTTTTCACCCACTGTTTGTAGCTAAATTCAGGGATTTAGGCTGACCTTATGATAGACAATAAACACAAAGTATAGGGGTTGATCTAATGAGGTTATTGAGCCACCACCAGGGCACTTAAGATGTTTGCAAGTCAGATGTTTAGTTCATAAACAAACCGGGAGATTGACTGAAGCAACATTGATGTACTTTGCAGTTGCACAACAAAAGAAGTTCAAAGGCTAGTTGGCTTAACTTCAGGCTCCGTTTGTAGTTTATAAAGCAAACAACAGTAACAAACAAACAAACTATTCACTCCCTAGTGCAGTCACCATTTTGTTTCCGGGAAAACTGGTGTCCATTTAGAGCTGCTAGTCCCACTAAGATGGGCAGCTATCTTAGAAACAAACAATTCAAAGCAACTTGTGTTTTCCTTTATGAGAGATAGATGAGAGAGAAGCAGAGAGTACTAACCTCAGTATTTCACTTGGCTCCTTACTTGTTTCCTCTCTCCCTTGATAGAGCTTCGCCACTCCTTTCTCACTTGTCCTGCTTCAAAGAACACCTATAGAGTCAAAGCAGCAAAATACCATCAAAGCATAGAGATCTATAACCATAAACAATGTAGAATCAGATGTACATTAACCATACAAATGCAAACACAAATACAAGATTCAGAAATATATAAGTATATGGAGGAAAACTCAAATAGCTTTATTGATAAAAGTAGTAGAAGAGAGGATTACAACCCAGCTGTTTGATCTAGCGACATCCTCCCAACATGAAAGCCCTCTTCACCTCATGAAAAGTTAGATCACCCAACAATACAATGTCTCAAAGAGAAACCGACAACACTTCCTTACAAACTACAAATTCCAGCCTTTGGATCTCTAGGATGGGGGATCCATATATAGATGTTTGCAGGGGAGTGAGTCAACTTCTAGGATTTTGGTTAGTGTCATTTCACTGATAGTTATTGGTTTCACTTGGAGATTTCATGATCTCTTACTCATCCCTGGGCAAATTCAGAGAGGCAAGTGTCATATGAGAAGTTTCTAGAATATTCTTTGAGTTTCCACCTAGCAAACTGCCTTTGCCATTTGTCTGCTCTCCCTCATCGCACCCTACAGAAGGGATTTTCAGTATGCATCACACCCTTTGTGTGTAGCAGGTGAGATGCATCACACCTTCAGCATGGAGTAGTCTGTATGGTCTAGTTTTGACCAGTTCTGAGCAGTTTTTTAGGGAGAACTTCTAGGAAATGATGTAATCAGTTGACCTTGATCCTTTAAGGTATGAAACAACACTTTTAGGGGTTTTAGAGCCCTTGGTTTATTGACATATGTGATTGGGGTTGCAGTGCCCAAATATATCTATAACACTGAGTGCGTAGGGCGAGTTGAGTCTATAACCTTTGGAGAAGTAATAAAGAGAAGTTTTACATCATTTCTATGTATCTTTTTGTGCATTGAATTTATCGGATATAAATTGCATTTCTATTGTTTATATGATGTTTGAACTTATATTAATGTGTTGATAAAGTGAATATAATATTACATATCTGTTTACGCGAAGATAAATAGCTGTTATACGAAGATAAGTAAGATCTGTAGTATAACTTGGGGAAGTAGCGCAGATCGCTGCTAGGGCAGTGTGAAATCACCTTAGCCCCTAGTTAGGGTTGCGTGAAGGTGATTATAATAGATCGTGAAGGTCTCACAGGTCAGGACAATGCCCGAAGTGACCTGCGCGAAGGTATTCACAGTTGGACTAAACCGACCCCTCAGACATCTTAAGGGTGCGGAAACTTGGTTCCAGCATCGCCCCATACTGATTCGAGTGAGACCTCAGTCTGCGCTCCACAGGCTGTTGCCGAAAGGGCCAATAGTATAGGGATTTGTTTGGCTAATTAATTTTGAACCTGGGTCAGGACCCCTTAATCGAACAAATGGTTCCGTTGCTAGGACCAAAATCTGCATAGAGATGTCTGATGTCATATCATTGGAATCCAACTAAGAAGGAAATTGAAGGTTGGTTGGATAGAAGAATTCACGAGTTTGCAGTGCAAGAAAACAGGAATTTGCGATTGACAAAAGAAGAGTGGTTAGACTACTACCTGTACACAGAGATCCATGAAATCAATTCTCACATCTTTCCTTATTGAGCTGTATGAGTGGATCATGAAGCTAGCAGATAGCCAATGAAGGTGGAAACTTGAAAATCCTATTGTGTGGACCCCAGAGTTGGTGTGCAGATTGGAAGAATCAGAGGATAAGATCATGTGCGTTGTTGATCACTGGCTCAATCGGATTATAGGAGGATTCATTACTAAGTTTGCGGTAGATACTTCAGTCAGCTATAGCTAGGCAGAGCGAAGCTTTCTCAAAGGACCGCGAGGTAAGTACATAAAGTCTCTGAATACTTTGATTAAAATGCTATTGTGTGAAAAGAGGTTTATGGAATTACCTTGATGTCTGGAGCTATGTGAAGTGGAAAAAACTACTAAAAATGAGGAAGTAAGGGACTAGAGAATAGCCCTTTGATTTCACCTTCGTGAGGGTATGAGGAAGAGCTCGCGAAGGTCTTGCCATGAAGTTCGATCCATTTGATAAGGCAAAGGATTCCCCGCATAATACCCCCACCCATACCACCACCAATTTCACCGCCTTCACCTCCATCTTCACTCGTACCATCTCCATTGCCACCGCATGTCAATATGGCAAGTGCGATAAAGTTGCCTGTGTTCAAGGGAGTAGAAAATGAAGATCCGAACCAGTTTTGGTTCGTGATAAGAGCCATATGGGAAACAAAAAGAGTTGCAGATGATAATATAAAGAAAGAAATGCTGGTCAGTGCTCTGCAGGATCGCGTGCTGAACTGGGATATTAAGCATTCTAATGACAATCCAAATGCAGGAATCATGGATATCCAAATTGTGCTAAATAGAGAATTTAGCAGTCCAAAGTCAGAAGTGCAGTCGATCATTGGATTCAAAGAGATCACAATGCTACTAGTTGAGACTCCTTGGGAGCTGGATCAAATACTGAAGTGTATGATTCGTGAAGCTAATAGGACTTTGACAGATGGACAACACCACGAATGGTTTGTTGCATTGCTAATGCCACATTTGAGGAACGCGCTATCGCAACAGAGGTTAATGAATCAGGTAGAGGCCTTGGATATCGCGATGAGGATACATGAAATCCCGATGAAGGATCCTAACTTAGGAGTTTAGCAGATCCACACGTAGTTGAAAAACTTGTGCCTTGAGATGCAGAGTCTGAAACAGGATAGGACAACTTGACCAGAAGTGCGCGAAGAGGTGTGGTGCATAAAATGCAAGGGTCAGGGTCATGATAAGTACCATTACCCTATGTTCATGAATTACCTCACGGGAGGAGGACTGATGTCGTTAAGGCTGGAAATGCAAGCAGGACCTAGCGTGACACCTACTTTGTGGTGTGCGATTTGTCAAATAGGAGGAAAGCATGCTACAGACAACTGGCATTTGCTACAGAAGTACACAAAATTTGAAACAATTGTTCTGTAATTTTTGTAGATTAGTTGGACATGATGAGTGCACTTGTATAAGCTATGAGTTGATGATGGCTAGAACTCACCCCTATAGAGTTGAGCTGAAACGCAGCCCCTAGACTGGAACGCAG
Source organism: Pinus tabuliformis (assembly GCA_031772625.1). NCBI lineage: Eukaryota > Viridiplantae > Streptophyta > Pinopsida > Pinales > Pinaceae > Pinus > Pinus tabuliformis. The sequence continues at coordinate 1,156,443,308 of CM062816.1, forward strand.
GAGTAGCGCGAACTAGATTTCAAGGGCGCGGACGAGTCCAAGGTGGAGGAGGACCTGGAAGAGGTTGCGAATAGCTGATATGCTACAATTGCGGAGGGCTAGGACATTATGCCCATGATTGTATTAATCCAACGCATCCATCACATCTGTATTATACCCTGTTTGATCATGAGACAGAGGATTGTCCTACACTGATAGCTAGGATACGTGACAAGGGAGAGCTATCGCCTCCCCCAACTCAGAACTTGCAGATGATGAGGTATGAGCCATGCGAGGAAGATCCAAATGAGAGCATTGTGCTCCAAAGTGGAATCGCGATGGGAGATGATAAAGGAAAACAGCGCAAAGCTAGTACTTGGGTTCGCAAGGCTCCAATGAAAGAAGCAGTGTTTTATTTGGAGTGTGCTAAGGAAACCTTCATGGAAGCTAAGAAGAGCTTCGTTGATGCCTCCACTTTAGAAAGAAAAGATAGATCGGAGCTGGAAATGGACCCATCTATTCTTATGACATTCCTGGAAACATGCATGAAGCTACTGTGTGATAGTAAGGCTGTAAAAATATTGCAGGAACTCATTAACAGATGCGCTGGGACCACACCAGGAGAACCACGTGTAGTCAGAAAGATTGGAAAGCATGCGATGAGGATGGGAAGAGAAATGAGGCTAACCGTGCAGATTGGAGAATATGAGATGGACCAAGTAATTCTCGACTTAGGATCGAATGTAAATGTTCTGCTGAAGCAGACATGGGAGCGCATGGGGAGGCCTATGCTACAATGGTCTCCTATCCAACTACAAATGGCGAACCAATAGAAGATAATACCTATGGGGAGATTTCCAGGAAGCATTGTGGATATTGAGGGAGCAAGCACACTAGTAAAATTTGAAGTGATAGAGATTATCGATGACAACAATCCCTACCTTGCACTCTTAGGAATTGATTGGGCCACTAACATGAATGGGGTGATTAATCTGAAGAAGCGCAAGATGATTTTTGAGAAGAAGTCTCTGCACATAGTTATACCCCTAGACCATGCTGATGGATCACGCTACACAGAGCTGGCGCACGACTATGAAAGTGACGATGATTTCGACTACATCTACAAGATAATCGCGTGAGAGCAAGATTGGGTAATTCCTACCGCGGATGGACGGATCTCATGGGAGTGCAAAAGCTCCTGTACATCATATTCAGACAAGGAGATAGAGTGATGGAAGAATTGGTTACACAAGGTAACCACGCTGAACTATAATATGATGAAAAGATCGCTTCGCTATGTATTGATAGAAGTGAGGGATTTGCCTACTTATGATGGGTTAAATGAGGTAGATACTTTCCTAGATAAGTTTGAAAGGGAGGTGCTAGAAAAACAACGTTTCCAGGCCTTGAATTGGGTACTTCATGCTACGCCCTTAAGGTGGTGGGGTACGCACAAAGGAAGCTTTGAAGACTGCCATGCATGTAGGAGGATGATGCACACATGGTTTGGGAAGCCTAGAGTGAGATTGACAGATAAATGCAATGGGAAAGGTAAACCATGTGCACATATAGCCAGGTGGATGTCGTCATATGGAAAACAACCTACGCGGATGCACATGAGCTTCGCATTGGGAAATATGGTCAATAAGCATGTGTTGGGGGGGAAAATGCATGAATGGTTCCTCAAGTTGGAACGACAAGGTATGGAGAGAACGAGTGCGCAGAAGGTTATCCACATGGAATCATTTAATGAGGTGTGTAGAGCACTGAACAAGGTATATAATGCACAACAAAGTGATTGGGACCTTCACGTACCAGTAGTTTTATGGGCTTATAGGACAACGTGCAAGAAACTGATAGAACAGATGCCTTCTAGGCCCACCTATGGAGCAAATGTTGTAATGCCGATGGAGACTATCATGCCTAGTTCACACATAGCCGCGCCTGTGGATATGACGGATCACAGAGCCTTGGAAGAAGGGATCACGTAGTTGGAAGAACTTGAAGAAGAATGCTTGGGACCTAATGAGGACATTCAATAGGATGATCTTAGGCTCCAAGCACTCATGAATGAAAGAGTTCAGTTAAGGGAGAAGAGCACCATGGTGGAAGCAGAAGTCAAGAAGCTTGAGGAAGGAATACAAAAGGACTTTCTTGAGAAGAAAACTGTGGTGATAAGACAGGATGCAGACGACTCCATTGAAAAATTTAGGAGCTACAACTAAGAGTTTATTAGTGTGAAGCCTTGGATTGGGCCATATATTACTAAAGGGGTCACCGATGGGGGCACGATGCAGATGGTAAAGTGTGCCATGCAAATAGTAAAGCTAAATGGAGAATCTTTCCCCAGAAGAGTGAATGGTAATCGGTTGAAGCCATACACAGGTGGCTTGGCTATCTGACTAGCCCACTGAAGCACAGTCTTAGTGATCCAGGTAGCTGAAAGGAGGTGCGAGACTATAAACAGATGCAGGGAATGCAGGAGTAGATACAAGGAAGCAGTTCATATACAACAATCTCTGAACAATGCGTGCAGGAGATACAGTTGCAGCTACTCAATGTGTTGCCGATCTTGCAACAGTTTGGATAGAGTTGGGAGGTCTCCGTGTGAAGATCTTCCCACCGAACGAGTGACTCAAGGGCAAGTCACGATGCTTATGTTGGGGGCCTATTGTGCGCGGGATCCCCCAATGCAAGTTTTGGGGCTTAAAGCCCAGATTTTGGCCAAATCCGATGTAAAGACTCCGCATTTCGTGGGCGCGGAGCATGAAGATTATAAATGAGTCATAGGGTTTCCCACCCTAATTTTTGTAATGTATTGTCGGCTTTAGAAACCTACCCATGGTCTGCGAACCATGGGATTGTATAAATAGAGCGAGGCTCTAACTTGTAAAGAGGGGAAGTAAGTCAGTAAGATCTAAAGATCAAGAATTGAGTCTTATCTAAGTGTAGATTCAAGTCTTTGGGTCATAGAGTAGGAGAGGGCTCTACAACTGAGTGTGCAGACCGCTGCAGCTGAGTGCGTAGGGAAAGTCGAGTCTGTAACCTTTGGAGAAGTAGTAAAGATAAGTTTTACATCATTTTGTGTATATTTTTGTGCATTGAATGTATCGGATATAAATTTCATTTCTATTGTTTATATGATTTGTGAACTTATATGAATGTGTTTATAAAGTGAATATAAGATTAAGTATCTATTTACACGAAGACAACTAGCTGTTATAAGAAGATAAGTAAGGTCCATAGTATAACTTGGGAAAGTAGCGTAGATTGCTACTAGGGAAGCATGAAATAACCTCAGCCCCTGGTTAGGGCTGTGCTAAGGCAATTATAATAGATCTCGAAGGTCTCGCAGGTCAGGATAGCACGCGAAGTGACCTATGCAAAGGTATTCATAGTTGGACTAAACTGACCCCTCAGACATCTCAAGGGTATGGAAACTTGGTTTCAGCATCCCCCCATACTGTTGAGACCTCAGTCCGCGCTCCACAGGCTATTGCCGAAAGGGCCAGTAGTACAGGGATTTGTTTGGCTAATTAACTCCAAACCTGGGTCAAGCCCCCTCAAGCCAACATATCCTTCGGTGTGACTTTGATTTGATGGTACCTAGAGAACCCATCAGTGAAGGAATAATCTTCCTAGCCACCTACATTGTCCAACACTTCATCAGTGAATGGAGTCAGGAAAGGATCATGTACACAAGCATCATTCAACTTCCTGAGATCTACACATATCTTTATTTTATCCTTCTACTTCTTGTCTTGTACCACCATTGGGCTTACCCAATCAAATTCTTCTATAGGCTCAATGATGCCTACCATGAGAATCTTGTCTAGCTATAAGCGGACCTTCTCCTTATACTTTGGATTGAGACGGCAAGGTCTTTGCTTAACTGGCTTTGCGTCAGGCTCCAATGTGGTCTTCATAACACCTAGGTCCCTGATTATCCCTTTCAAATCTGTAAACTTGGTAGGGAACAAATCCTGGTATTCGCAGATCCATTCACTGACCTTATCCACCATCGAGTTGTCCCGGTAGTCTCCAATCTTTGCAAATTTGGGCTCTTCCTCCATACCAATATTTACCTGTTTCGTTTTCAGTGGTGCAATTATATCAGGATTCTCAATCTGCGGTCCTTCAACCTCACGATGACCTTCTTTTTTAGGGATGTTAATATTTTGTGGATCCTCATCTTCTAATTCAGCGGTCACATTATAACATTCTAGTGCGTGACTCAGCTGAGTGGTCCAATCGGGTTGAATTAGGTCCAAAGGATCTCACAGTATCCTAAAGATCGTTGCTTTCACTTCTTGTAACACTTTGTCAATATAGTCAAACCTGTCTTCAAAGCTGAATGTCATTATGAATCCTTCATGCAGAATATCCGATTCACTTGTACCATGGCAGCTCTATTTCTAAGTACCAGTTCATCATGATGACATCCAGGGTGTTACAAAACAAGTGCACCCATTTAGGTTGGGGCTTCTGTCCATAAACCTGAGCCCATTTGGCCAAGTATGCGAGCGGATCATCCTGCCCATCATATTTGTCTATCATTTGTACCTTTGGCTTCCTAAAGCGTGTTCTCATCATCCTCCTACATTCGTGCCAATCATCAAAGCTACCCTTGTGCGTACCCCACCACCTTGCAGGCATAGTGCGCAATGCCTAGTCCAAAGCTTGGAAGCGCTGCTTCTCTAATACCTCGCTCTCGAATGCATCTAAACATATATCTACATCATTCAATCCATCATAAGTGGGCAAATTTCTTACCGTTGATGACACACAGCGCAACGACTAGGTCATCATGTTACAGCTTAGCGTGGTTACTTCATGTAACCAATTATGCCAGTGCTCTAATTCTTCATCAGAGTCCGAGGTGCAGAAACTCTCACGATCCCATGTAATTCATCCATCCACTATTGGATTCACCCAACCTTGGTCTCACCTAATTAACTTATAGATACTGCCCAGATCATCATTGTTATCATAATCATGCACTGGTTCAGTATAGCATGATCCTTCAACAGGATCTAGGGGTACTATTACATCGAGAGATTTCTTCTCAAATATCATCTTATTCTTCTTTAGGTTGATTACCCCATTCATATCAGTAGCCCAATCAATGCCAAGGAGTGCATGGGGTAGGGGTTGCTATCATCCATAATTTCTATTACTTCAAAGTCAGCCAGCACGCCAGCGCCTTCAATATCTACAGTCACCCTTGCAGGCACCCCATGGGGATGATCTTCTGTTGATTTTCCATCCTTAACTAAATTAGAGACCACTGTAACATGGGTCTTACCATCTGTTCCCAAGTCTACTTCAGTAGGGCGTTTATGTCTGATATCCAAAATAACCTGATCCATCTTATACTCTCTTATCTACGCAGTTAGCCTCATCCCTTGTCCTATCCTTGATTTATGCTTACCAATCTTTCATATCACATGTGGTTCACTTAGAGTTTTTCCGGTGCATCTATTTATAAGCTCCTTTAATCCCTACATAGCCTTGCTATCATGTAGCAACTTCATGTAGTCTCTAGAAATTTTGTAAGCATAGAAGGGTCCATTTCCTAATCAAGTTTATACTTTCTCCCTGAGGTGGGGGCCTTAGCGAAGCTCTTCTTTGCTTCCATGAACGTTTCACGTGCGTGCTCCAAATCGAATTTAGCCTCCTTCGCTAGAGCTTTGTGAACCCATGCACTATCTTCAGGCTATTTCCCCTTATCATCCCCTATTGCAATTCCACTTAGGAGCACTATATTCACATTCAGATCCTCTTCGCGAGTTTTAGACCTCATCATCTACAGGTTCTGAGTCGGCTGAGGTGGTAGCACCCCTTTTTCACGTATCCTTGCTATTAGCGTAGGACAGTATTTTGTCTCATGATCAAACAAAGTGCAATATTTGTATGACAAAAATGTTGGATTAGTGCCATCGTAGGCATAGTATCTTGGTCCTCTGTAATTGTAGCATATTAGCTGTCCCTGACCTCTACTAGGTCCTCCTCCACCTCGGCCTTGTCCATACCCCTAAAAGCTTGTTCGCGCCATCCCTGCACTCTGGTCAGGGGCTGCGTTTCAGCCTGAACCCTATAGGAAGACGTTCTATCCATCATCAATTCATAACTTCTTCAGTTGCTCTCATCATTCCCTACTGACCTACAGAAGTTGCAGAACAGTTGTTGTGATGTTTGTACAAACTTTTGCAACAAATGATAGTTATGCATCGTTTGTTTTCTTGCTACCTGACATATAGCACACCACAACGCAGGTCTCGCGCTTGGTTCTACTTACGCTTTAGGCCTCAAAGGCATCATTCCCCCTCTTCAAATGTAATTCACAAAGACCGGGAAGTGGTCTTTGTCATGCCCCTGACCCTTGCATTTTAGGCACCGTAACTCTTCATGCACTTCTGGCCAAACTGTTTTGTCCTGCTTCAAGCTTTGAATTCCAATGTAAAGATTCTGCAACTACGCATGGATCTACTGAACCCCCAGATTCAGATCCTGCATCAATGTTTCATGCAGTCTCATTGCAGTGTACAAGGATTCTGCCTGAGTTGTTATAATTTTTTGTGACAGTGCAACCCTTAGGTGTGGCAGGAGCGAAGCCACGAACCATTTGTGGTGTTGTCCATCTGTTAAGTTAATATTAGCTTCATGGATTTTACACTTCAATCTCTGATCTAATTCCCAAGGTGTCTCACCTAGTTTTGTCATGATTTCCTTGAACCCCACAATCGACTGTGCCTCAGATTTAGGCGTACTGAACTCTTTATTTAGTGTGGTTTGGATGTAAGCCACCCCAGCATTTGGGTTATCATTAGAGTACTTGATGTACCAGGTTAGTGCGCTATCCTACAAAGCACTAACCACTGTTTCCTTCTTCATGTGATCATTCGTGACACCCTGATCTTCCTATACAGCTTTCACGACGAACCAAAAATGGTCTGGGTCCTCATTTCCCAAGCCTTTAAACAAAGGCAGCTTCACTAAATTTGCCATGCTGAACTGCAGTGTAGGTGGTGGTGGTATGGGTGAAGTCACAGGTGATGGTGGTGAAGTTGGAGGTGGTGTGGGTGTAGGTGCTAGTCGCAGGAATCCATGTCTTATTAATTGAATTTCACTTTGAGGAGAAGTATACGCTACTCCCTCTTCGTCACCCAATGGAGGTGAAATAAGTGGTCTATATTCAGGACCCTTTCTTTTTTCATTCCTGTAAGTCTTTCCACTTCACGTAGCTCCGAACATTAAGCTAGTTGCATAACCTATTTTTTGCACAATAACATCTTAATCCTGGTATTCAAATACTTCAAGTGCTTACCTCAAAGACCCTTGAAAAAGTGTTGCTCTTCCTCACTGTAGCTAACTAAGATATAGACTGCGAATTCCATCATAAATCCTCCTATGATGCGATCGAGCCAATGATCGACAGCATGGGTGATCTTATCCTCAGAGGCTTCTAGTCTCTATACTAACTTCGAGGTCTAGACAATAGGACCATCAAGTCTCCACCTTCCTTGGCTATTTGCTAGCTTTGCGATCCACATGTATAGCTCAACTGGAAAGGAACAAAAAAATATCTCATGGATCTCTGTGTATAGATACTTCTCCACCCACTATTCCTTTGTTAGTCACGGATTTCTGTTCTTCTATGCCACAAATTCATGGATCTTCTTATCCAACCAATCTCTGATCTCTTTCTTAGTTGGATTCTAGTGATACGACATCACACATCTCTTATGTAGACTTTGATCTCGGCAATGGAACCATTTATTATCTTGGTGGGGCCTGACCTAGGTTCAGTGTTAGTTAGCCAAACAAATCCCCACACTACTGGCCCTTTCGGCATCAACCCACTGAGTGCACACTGAAGTCTCACATGAAGCAGTATGGAGGGATGATGGAATGAAGTTTCCACACCCTTAGATGGTCATGATATCGGTTTATTCCTTCTATTCCTGCTTTCACACAGGTCATTGAGTTCTAGGGCTTTGTCAGTCTAGCCCTTTATTCCACCCTTCAGTACCTCCGTGAAGGGGTATGATTGGCCTTCACGTAGCCCTAACTTGTGGTTCAGGTACTTTCGCACTGCTAAAGAAGCATATAGAATAGGTTTCCAAGTTATCCTTTAGGGTTTAATTATCTAACTAAACAATCACAGTTAGCACCACGTAAACAAATATCCTTACTTGCGTTCAATTATCCAATGTAATGACATACATTCACACATCATATAAGCATTATAAATGAAATTCATACACAATATGACAAGATGCATTAATAGGAAAAAAAGACACAAAATTTGTAAAATGCTTCTCTTTATCGATATCTTCAGATGATTACAAACTCTATCCACCCTACGCACATAGCTGTAGGGTTCCACGCACTCAGCTGCGGACTTCCACCCTAGCCCTCTGTGCACTGAACTGCAGAGTCTCTACCTACTCTAAGACCCAAAACTTAGACTTCTCTTCTTATCCTCAAGACTTCTTCTACAACTTATGAATCATCTCCACTACTTAGAGCTTACTTACTTAGCTCTTTTTATACAATCCCATGGTTCGCAGACCATGGGTAGATCTTTGCAGTCGACTTTATTTTACAAAATTAAGGGTGGACAACCCTTTATGACTCATGACACCTTCATCCTCCACAATCACAAAATGCGGAGACTTTACAACTTTATTACAAAATTCAACCTAAAACATGGGATTTTAGCCCCAAAACTATCCTTGGGGGATCCCATTCCCAACACTAGGTTTGAAGAATGTTGATTTGGAATTCTGTGAGAATTGTGTTTATGGAAAACGGAAGAGAGTCAAATTCCTCAAAGTTGGGAAAGAAAAGAAGAGAGAAAAATTAGAGCTTGTGCATACAGATGTATGAGGACCTGCTCAGGTATCATCTTTTTGTGGCCCTCATTATTATGTTACTTTTATTGATGATGCAACCCAAAAGACCTAGATGTATTGTATTCAAAATAAATATGATGTATTTGATACATTCAAGAAATGGAAAGATTTGGTTGAAAATGAGACACGAAAAAGGTTGAAGTGTCTCAGATCAAACTATGGCGGTGAATATTACAGCAAATAGTTTGATAAGTACTATTCAGATCATGGAATTCGCAGAGAGAAGACAGTTCTAGGAACACCACAAGAAAATGGTGTGTCAGAAAGGATGAACAGGACAATCATGGAGCGTGCAACGTGCATCACATTGCATGCAAGGTTGCCTTTACAATTTCAGGTAGATGTTGTAGATACTGCTACTTATCTAATAAATAGAGGGCCTTCAAGTTCCTTGGATGGAGGTATTCTAGAGGAGGCATGGACAAGAAAAAAGGTAATCTACTGATTTTTAAATACTTTTAGTTGTGAAGCCCTTGTCCAAAGAGAAAAGCTTGAGGAAAAATCAAAGAAATGTACCTTTATTGGATATGGTGTTAATGATTTTGGTTATTGCTTATATGATAATGAAAATCACAAAATCATTAGGAGCAGAGATTTCATATTCAATGAAAAGGTTTTGTATAAGGATCAGATGCAGGAAAAGAAACAAGAAAAAGAAAATAGAGAATACATAGTGCTTGATGAGATCACATAAAAAGTAAAGGTGCCTGAAAATCAAAATGTTCAACAACCAAAACAACAACAACAACCACAACAACAACATGCACGTAAAACACCTGAAAGTGGTGTTAGAAGATCTACCAGGATAAGTAGACCCCTTGAAAAATACTCTCCTTCATTATATTATGTATTGTTGACTAATTCTGTTGAACTAGAGTGTTATGAAGAAGCAATGCAGGTAGAAACCAAGAAGAAGTGGGAGCTAGCCATGAAAGAAGAGATGGAATCCTTGGTACATAACTAGACTTTAGACTTAGTCAGGTTTCCTACAAGTAAAACACCATTGCAGAATAAATGGGTTTACAGGTTGAAGGAAGAATATGGAGGTAGAAAAATGTATAAATCTAAACTTGTGGTAAGGGGTTTGCACAAAAAAAAAAGGTATAGAATTTGATGAGATATTGTCTCTTTTTGTTAAAATGACTTCAATCAAAACTATTTTAAGTCTAGTAGCAGGAGAAGATTTGCATTTTGAGAATTTAGATGTAAAGATGAACTTTCTGGATGGGGATTTGGAGGAAGAGATATATATGTAGCAACCAAAAGGATATGAGGTCGAAGGGAGCGAGAAACTAGTGTGCAAGTTGAAGAAGAGCTTGTATGGCTTAAAACATGCTCCAAGCGTTTTGAAGGAAAATCCCTTCTATGGATAGAGGTGATTCCTCTAGCCCAAGGAGTGGGTCTAACAACAAACTAACCAAACTAACATACACTTTCCTAGCTTATATTTGATAAATGTAGAGAGAAGGAGAAACCTACCTCTCTCTAATGCTAATCACTCGATCCTTGGAGATGGCTATGAATCTTTCGCTCTAGGCCTCACTCCTTCATTGTTTTTCACATTTGGGTACCTGCAAGGAAGATCAAAGTAATATGCAAGATACAAGAGCATATATGGCATACATCAAACCTGAACTACTTAATAGATCAAGGAACATTAAGCTAATAGCATAAAAATTTACAAAATTATGGAAAGTGAACAACATATGTATATATTAATATACTAAAAAGGGAAGCATACAACCTATGCCTTGATGTTGGAGACCTCCTCTTAGTTATTGTCCAAGTCAAAGAAAATACTCTTTAAGCACTCCTTCTCCAAGCTAGATTGGATAACATGTAAAACTAATCTTAGCATAGGGATGCAACAATCAATGACCAACCATTTGGGGATGGAAGGGAGTTAATTTATAGGAAGGGAGATAGATTTAGGGATCCAAAAAAGAGTGAGGAAGGTCCAAATCTCAAGGGGAAATCCCATGATGATAATATATAGAGACCTAAATGAGAGAGATCTACCATATCAACAACAACCAATATCCATCTTGTTGTTCTCAAAGGTTCTAGTGTATGAATCTTCTCCTCCATTTTGGGAAAACCCGCTAGAATAGGTTTAGCAAGGGTTTTCCTATAAAAACCTGTGCTGACAATGCTACTGTATAACTATGAAGCCTGCCATCAACATGAGCATGCAATGGAGAAAAAAGTGCTGATGCCAAAAATTGGGTTTTAAGGAAAGCTTACTCAGAATGAATTCAAGGCAATTTTCCTTTGATTCTTTAGGGAGGATTTTGTCTGTATATCATGATGGATATGTTGCATGGTAGTGAACAATTTGGAACTTTAGGATATCGAATGGGAAGTGAACAAGAGGTATGAAAAAATATTGTGTAATAGATGCTCCCTAAAGCATGAAGGCAGAATAGGGAGTGATGATCTAGATGCTTTACAAGTCAATGCGAGGACATGAACAACACCATCAGGAGACCTGTAAATCAAGCATATACACATACATATACATATCTGACATCTCTGATGATCATGCCTAACAATATACGAATAGGCATCTAATAATACACGAATCCACGATATGGATGCATCCATCCATATAAAAGGGATCATGTGAATAGATCCTCGGTATGGTTGTAACCATCTGAATAGAAAGGATCATGAATATGGACTCATGGTATGGTTGTAGCCATTTTTCTAGAGGAAACATGTGTACAATTATGAATGACTCATAACTCCACACAACTTGGACTTTATCACACAAAATCTTGGGTCTTATGCTCTGTCTCGACCCGATCAATGTACAAATTCTAATCATGTGAATAGATGTGTCAAAGTCGAACATGATAGAAAACTACCTGATTACCAGTAAATGATGTATACTATTAACATACATGAGAGAAACCACCAATAATGATAATGGCTATCAAGGTACAATCAACAGAATCCAGGAATTTAAATAATGAATATGAAGTCGAACACCCATGGAATCATCTGATCGAATTTAAATGATGTGAATTTGTCATCGAATGGGGAGAAATTTCCATTGAGGCATGCAAGCTCCAAGGTACTGGAAGGGAGTTTCTAGATCATTTTCCTAGATAATGAGCTGAAGTGGATAGGATGTAATTCGTGGAAGGAGGGCCATAATTAATCCTACATCATCGACATGAAACAAAAGGATGCAGTAGAGTATATAAATGTGATCCAGGAATGTGGTAGAAAGTTAGACATAAGCGCTAAAGAGCTGTAGATAGAAATTCTCTTGAACATATTGATGACATGACTCTAGAGTTTGGCAACATTTGACTCAACATAATATTAGAGGTCATGATGATGAAAATGGTATAATGATATGAGAGGGAAAAATGAATTTCCCAAACCCAGGAAGAAAAGTGACTAAGTGAGGATGTCCCTAGTTAAGTCACCATTTTGTTGTGAAGGAAAATCCCATCTATGAACATAGGTGATCCCTCTAGCCTAATGAGTGGGTCTAGCAACAAACTAAGCCAAATAACAGACAATTTCCTAGCTTATGTTTTCTAAATGCAAAATGAAGGAGAAACCTACCTTGCTCTGATGCTAATCTCTCGATCCTTGGACATGGCTTTGAACATTTCACTCTAGGCCCTATTCCTGAGTTGTTTTTCACCTCTGGGTACTTGCAAGGAAGATAAATTACTATGCAAGATAAAATAGCATATATGGCGTACATCAAACATAAGCTACTTAATATATCAAGGAACATGAAGCTAATAGCATAAACATTTACACAATGATGGAAAGTGAACATTAGATGTATATATTAATAAGATAAAAAGGGATTCATACAACCTATGATTTGATGTTGGAGACCTCCTTTTGGTGGATGTCCAAGTCCAAGAAAAGACCCTTCAAGCACTTCTCCAAGCTAGAATGGGTAGCATGTAAGCATAATCTCAACATTGGGATGCAAAAATCAATGACCAACCATTTGTGGATGGAAGGGAGTGAATTTATAGGGAAGGGTGATTGAGATAGGAATCCACAAAAGAGGGAGGATGGTCCAAATATCAAGGGGAAAGAACATGATGATAAGATCAAGAGGCCCAAATTAGAGAGCTCGACCATATCAACAAAAACCAATATCCAATTCGCTTTTCTTGAAGGTTCTAGTGTACAAAGCTTCTCCTCCAGTTTGGAAAAATATGCCAGAAGTGGTTCAGTGCAGGTTTTCCTAAACACGCGCTGATAGCACTAGTGTATAACTATGCAACCTTCCATCAACACATGCAGGCAATGGAGAACAATGCGCTAATGCCAAAAACTGGGTTTTAAGGAACCTTCTTCATAATGAATTCATGTTAGTTTTCCTTTGATTCTTTAGTGAGGCTTTGATTTGTATATCATGATGGATATACTGCACGGTAGTGAGCGTTTTGGCACTTCAGGATATGGAACTAGAAGTGAACAATATTTATGAAAAGATACTATGTAACAGATTCCCCCTAAAGCATGAAGACATAACAGGGAGTGATGGCTGAGATGCTTTACAAGTTAGTGCAACAATGAGAACAACACCGTCAGGAGATTTGAAAATCAAGCATATATATATATATATATATATATATATATCTGACATCTCTAATGACCATGCCTAATGATACATGAATATGAATTTGACAATACATGAATATGTGATATGGACGCAACCATCCGAATAAGAGGGATCATGTGTAAAGATCCTCGGTATGGTTGCAAGCATTTGAATAAAAAGGATCACCTATTGACCCATGGTATGGTCGTAACCATTCGTCTAGACGAAACATGTGTACAATCATGAATGACTCATAACTCCATGCAACCTCAACTTTATCAAACAAAATCCAGGGTCTTGTGCTCCATCTCGACCCGATTAATGTACAAATTCTAATCATGTGAATAGATGTGTCGAAGTTGAAAATGATAGAAAACCACCTGATTACCATTCAATGATGTAAACCATTAATAGACACTAGAGAAACCACCAATAATGAGAATGGATCTCAAGGTACAATCAACACATTCGATGAATAATGAAGCTGAAGACAAACACCCATGGAATCATCCGATCGAAGGTCAATGATGTAAATCTATCGTTGAATGCGAAGAACTTGCCATTTAGGCATGCATGCTCTAAGGTACTAAAAGGGAGTTTCTAGATCATCTTGCTAGATAATGAGTTGAAGTTGATGGTAGGCTCCAATATTGTAGCAATAATGCTACAACTCCTGGAGCTTCCTATCTCTAATTTTATCAACCCGGTAGTTCGTACAAACTTGGAAGCGACGGTGCTGTATGCACAAGTACTAGCTCTTGTCGCAGCTGTCACTTGGTCAGCTGGCACAAGTCCGCTAGGGCTCAAGCCAACTTCTATATGCTCACAGAAGAAGCTTTATGAATGATGGATGAAAGCTAACTCAAAGGAGACTAGTCTAACTGCAGAAAGAAACTGAAAGCCAATAAAGCATGAAAACCCTAGTAAACCCTAATTTGACTAGCTAGACCCTTACAATGCAAAACAGTGAATGAAACTACTACCACTAATGCCATTACTTGCAGGGAATTGAAATACATGCATCTAAGCTACTTGCATCTGAAAAGACATGTTTTTGTATTTTTTCATTAAGTGGTTGGATTTATTGTGATGATGCTTTTGATTAGGGTTTGGTTGTGCAGGAGCGGTTGGAATGGAAGGAAAGCATGGGTAAGGTCAGGATGGCTAGGGGAGGTCCCAGAGGGTCTCTAGCATCAGTCCACAGAAGTCTACCACGTTCGGATGCTCAGCAACTGAGTTTGCAGGCTTCTACAGGAAGTCTGCAGGGGATCCTACAGGAAACTCAGGGATTTCTACAGGAAGTCTGTGCAATTCTACAGGATGTTTGACCGAGGAAGTTTTGGGAGATGGTGAAGTGTTGGAGTGGTGTGGGAGGATAGGTGAGATGGAGATGGAGCTGGTGATGGCTCAGGAGCAGAGAATTCAGATGGAGGAAGAGTGCATGCAGTGGTTTGATGGCTTAGAATGATGGAATCAACGAAAGATTAAGTAAATGAAGCTGCGTGGCAATAGATGAGTTGGAGGATAAATGAGCTGGACAGAGGCCGAGTGGGTGACTTGAGGAGAGATCAAGAAGAAGAAGAAGGAAGTGGAATGATATGGAGCAGCGTAAATGAAACAAATGACTTATGCACCAAACGAGAATTCATTAACCTATGATAACTATGCCATGAAACCTATGAACAACAATGGAAAACCAAGAAAAGAAACTCGTGCATGGAAGTGGAATGTAGAAGTATGCTTCAATATCAAAAGTGCATGGATGGATCTTCAACAAAAATGTCTATGTTGCAGCTTGCATGGAAGTGAGAAGAACTGCGTTTCTTTTTGGTGGTTGGTTATGGGCTGCACCCCAATCCCTAACAGAGATGGCAGTGAGCCTTAACAACCTTTTTCTGGAGTTCCAATGAATTATATCTATCCTCATCTAACCTAAGCAACTGGAAACAATTCACCATAAACTAATCCTATTCAATCTCAGGAAAAAGACTAAATTAACAGACTGTAAATTCGAATTACATGTTAAAGTAAAAACTCAAAGTGCTGGAACGAAATGCAAACAACATTACAACACCGAGGAGATCTATTGCTCTCAGGTTGGGCCCTAACCTGAGAGCTATAGCTCCCTTAGAAACTCAGAATGGGATTGAAATCTGTCTGCCTTTATTCATAAACGAAAATCTGATGTCATGCCAAAACTGGCTTACAAAAGGAACAAACACCGAGCTGTAGCTCGTACTTCCAAATTACAAGAGTAATACAAAAGTTCAAAAAGCTTCTATCCAAGGCTACAGCCTCAGTATTTATGCAAAATGATCATCCAACAGGTGTCCTTGATTTGTGGAGCTCGGCTGTCCAACTGAAGGTTAAACTGCTGATCCTGTAGGACAGTTATAACTGCTGTTCATGTAGAACAGTTATAACTATTGTTCCTGTAGAACAGTTGGCTGCCTCTAAGCTCGGTGGGGAGATGGATTGGAGCTCGGAGCTATGGTGGGAATTACGAGGAAGGTCCCCAAGACCGTGGACATCCTCTCCTAAAAACCAGCAGTGCCACCTCATTGTCTCCTTGTCCCCTTTTTCGTGGTCTTTGCTCCCTTTTAATGCCAAAACCTGAAATCATCATGTATTAGTCACGTAGATAGAATGCCTACCCTTCTTCCTACAAACAACATGAATAAACCAAGAAATGAATGCATAAGCAATAAAAAATGAATGGTTTGAGCAGAGCAAGTAGGCCAAATGAGCCCAAATTGTACCAAAAATTGGGGCTCATCATCACCCCCCAGCTAAACTATTTGCTCATCCTTGAGCAACTTAGTCCAAATCTTCATCCTTCATTGCTTTCACTGCTTCCCTTGCATCCCAAGGCTCTATGGTGGTGTCTTCTCTGTGGATATGAAACCCTGCTTTCCTGTTCACCTCTTCCCATTGTTGACTGTCATCTTCCTCTGTATTGCCTTCAGTCAGTCCTAGCAGTACTGGTGGGCTGAGTTTAAGGCCTATCCAGCTGGCCTGGAGGCTTTGCATGGATTTCTTGTAAAGTTCAACTCTTGCCAAAGCTTCCCTCATCCGAATGGGGGTATGGTACTCTATGATTTTCAAGCTGTGTGCCAGGGTATTCCATCTTCGTGCACATGCTTGGGCAGCACTTTCTTCCAACAACCTTTCCATGTCTTCAAAGTGGGCTATGGCTTGGGCCTGTTTGTCCATAAATCTCAAGGAAGCTGTGGGATCCGTAGCCAACTGTTGGTGGGCTGAGATGAGTGCCACCGGATCCTCTAGTTCTGGTCGAATGAACAGTGGCTCGCTCACTTCTCGGTTCATGACCGATTTTGCTTCAGCTGCTCTCTGATCCTCATGGTTTAACCATGAGGCGAACGCCATCAATTTCATATCACCCAAGGCAACATTGGGATCCCAGGAGACTTCATTAGGCAAAGCCAAATTGTGGAGGTAAAACTCTGCTAATTTGGCTTTGTCCTCAGACGAACTAGTACTGCACAATTCTGAAAATTGTTGTGGGTTTTGGATATGTGAAATACCTCTTTGTGCCAAGGTGTTTATTTGGAACTGCAGCCATTGATCTTTTAAGAATAATCCATAGGATTTTGCAGGTGGTCTGCACTGAATTGCCTCCATGGCCCAACTGGCCATGCAGGCCAATTGTGCTTCCTTTTGTTGCAGCTGTTCTTCTAGGGCTTGCACTTCAATTTTTGTTTGCTGCTCTGCTTCCTGTAGAAGTGTCATTGGCTCTTCAAGACTGGTGGTCAGCTCCTTTTTGCTTTGTTGTTCATTTTTGATGTCCTTGGAGGATGTTCCTGCTCCTGCCCTTAGTTCCTGTAGCTGCAATCTTAGCTTCTGATTTTCTTCCTGTAGAAGCACACGTTGGCAATTAGCCACATGTTTAGCCATGGTGAATTCACTCCTGACCTCCTTGAGTTGCTCTTGTAAAGGGCCTATGTCCGCCACACCCTTTGATTTGGCGATCTGCATCCATGTGTGGGAACGGACTCCTTCTTTCTCTAGTTCAAAAAATAAAGGCACAGTAAATTTCTGCGGTATGATTTTGCCCGCCTCTAAAAAGGTGTAGTATGAATTCAGATTAGGTGAAGGGCTAGGTTCTAGTATATGTTCTCTTTCTATCTCTTCAGGCGGTTCTACCTCACCCTCCCTTGGTGGTGATGAGAGTCCTTCTCCTTCCTTCTTTTCCATTTCCTGTAGTCGGGCCAGAGTATCCTGTAGAACATTTTCAGCTTCCTGTAGCCGAGTTTTTTCAGTCAACAGGTCTAACCTTTCTTGCCACGTATTTTTCTTTGGACTCCCCTTCTCGTAGGTGACTGTGATCCTGGAGGGTGACTTTTCTTTGGGAGAAGAAGGTGTATCTTCGATGACGATCGGGCTGCTGGATTGGGCCTGTGGCTTGCCCGTCTTTATCCTAACACTTTTTCGAGCCTTAAAGTATAGAGGGGTCTCCCTCTTCCTCTTTCCTTTTGGCTTAGGTGGCGTGCTAAGGCCAGCTAATACAGCTGCTGCCTCCCGTGCCAGAATATCCACCTTTTTCTCCTTGGGTTTCACCTTTTCGGGGCTTCCTGTAGAAGCCTGTCTCTGCAATTTCGGGCTTCCTGTAGAAGCCTTTATCTCTGTTTTCGGGCTTCCTGTAGAAGCCTGTTTCTCAATGATTTTTGGGCTTCCTGTAGAAGCCTTTGTCTTTGTTTTTGGGCTTCCTGTAGAAGCCTTTTTCTCAATGATTTTCGGGCTTCCTGTAGAAGCCTTTGTTTTTGTTTTCGGGTTTCCTGTAGAAGCCTGTTTCTACTTTCCTGTAGACACAGGTGTCTCCACCTCTGCTTGCTTTCCTGCCTGAGTTTTTCTTTTTGCTTTGGTTGCAGGTGCTGTTGAGGTACTTGGGCTGACGTGGACCACCTCAGCTTTGTCCATTCTGCTCTTCATCCTCTTTTCTCTTGCTGACAGGATAGGTGTGCCACCTTTTTCTTTGTCCTCCTTTTCCTCATGCTTCTTCCTTTGTTCTTTCTTCTGTACTGTTGTCGGGGTCTCTTGGCCTTCTTCTCTCTGTCCCTCGGCCACTGCTTCTTGTTCCTCACTGCTGGAGGAACCCGCTTCTTCGATCAACATCTTAATGTCCCCATCTTTTGTTAAATTCCGGAAGGATTCCCATGAGAGGGGGACCTTATATGAGTGCAATGCATCTTCCACAAGAAGTTTGATCAACCCATGGTGGGCTATCTGATCTGGTATGCCCTCTTTCAGCTTTGTGGCACACTCCATTAGAGACTGCAGTAGGTAATAAGGAATGCTCAGTTTTTGTTCTACAGGAAGATCAATTCGGTGCCTTAATTCAGTGAGCAGCCTAAAGTGATATGCATACACGATGCTGAAACGGCCTTCACAAGTGATATATTTCATGATTTGCAAACTGACTTCATTCCATGGTGGCAACAGGCTCGTTCTTCGCACCCCATTTTTGTCCTCCGAGAATTCTTCCTCAGGTGGAAAGAATTCTTTCTTTGCCTGCTGGCTCAGCTTCCTTTCTTCCTTATCCCACGGTAAACCCATAGGAAGTTTTGTGATCCGACTGATATGTTCCGGGGTGAGCTTGAGGCTTAGACCTCTGAAGTTCACTGTGGCCAGTGTCTGGGATTTAGGCTTCAGAGCCTGCAAGAATTCTTCGGCCACTTCATCATCGTAGCCCCGCAGCTTATCACAAAAAGGCATCCATTGTGCTCTGGTGAAGAGCTCTACCATTGCCGGGTTTTCCCTTAATTTGGTTGAATCAGTGGGTTCCCATCTTATAAACCCACCTGGCATGATGAACACGGTTGTTTTAATTAAAGGTGGCAAATGCAAAAGAGATTTGGTCTATTAAGACAGAGCATGCACATAGTCCACAAAATTCAACACAGTCTACTTATACTGACATCCTGTAGAACGACAACATAGGCACATCAAACAACAATTCCACCAATATCTTTATGACCAGACTGTGGATGATGGTCTTGCCACTCTTACTAACCAGTTGCATGAAGAGTTCAGGGCTACCTCTTTAATTGGCCACCTTTTTTCGTGAGGCACCCGCTTCCCTGTAGAAGACTACGTTCCTGTAGACTGCGTTCCTGTAGAACTGCGTTCCTGTAGACTGCGTTCCTGTAGAACTGCGTTCCTGTAGAAACTGTGTTCCTGTAGGAGCAGTGCGCAATTCTTGGGGAGGACTGTAGATGGCCCGCGCTCGAGGTGTGCTTCACCGGCGTTTTGGTAGCCAACAGCTCGGCGTATCAAAGTGCAGAGGAGATCAGAATAGCCACCCGAGTTTGAAGTGGTGGTTGATAAATGCATGCGCATGATCTAGCCGATTAGATTTTGAATCGGCGCAATCCATGGCGCGGGGGATGAGCTGTCCCCGTCGGACCGTTGGGCAATGTCATCCATCATTCGCCTGCGTATTCACTTGCTGCCGCATCCATTCCCACAGATTTGCCGACGCCTTTTCCTGTTAAACTCATGCTTCTGACGGGAGTGTTCTCACGTGCGTGTCGTTCATTCTCTTTGTCGTGGCCGCCACCCAAACATCCAATTACACTTTAACTGGCCGACGTGGCCAGTCGACTGGCCATACGGCCGCTCAACCATTCAATTTTACGCTGTGCAAACAATTTCAAAGTAAAATTCATGCGATTTGATGGAAGGAAGGGTTGAGACACTTACCTGCGTGGCTGCACACGATTTTTCCAGTTCTTGGACGATGGTGAGTGGATCTACCTGCTGCATGCGACTTACACAGACCCGGAGGCTCGTGGTTACAGGCTGCCAACGATGGAGTGGATGTTTTGGTTGCATGCGCCCGCGTTTCATTGCAGATGGCGGAGCTGTGAATGGTATCCACTCGAGCAGGTTGAACTGTTACAGGATTCCCGCGAGGTGTCTCGTAACAGTTCTTTCTCCTTGGGTGCATGCTGCACGACAGAGAACCTGGCTGTTCAATCACATTCCCAGAGCTCTTGATGCTTGTGGCATGAGATCCCAGCATTTGTTTAACTTTGAAAATGGCTTTCCCGCGAGAACTCATCGATCTGCTTTGTTGGTGCAGGGAACTTGGTCGCATGCCGACAAGGATGGTGGAGCAAGGTGACAGCAATGTGCAAGGGTGCCAACAGAGGCTTGCATGCATCCATACCAATCCATAGTCGCTAAATCTCCTTTTAAGATGAATTCTGGGCCGTCCCAAACTTCTACAGGAAGTTTCCTGTAGAACACAGAGCTTCCTGTAGAAAGTTCGGCCTTCCTGTAGAAAGTCTGTACTTTCCTGTAGAAAATCCACGCCTTCCTGTAGAAAGACTGCATCTTCCTGTAGAAAATCCGCGCCTTCCTGTAGAAAGACTGCATCTTCCTGTAGAAGATTCAAACCATGATAAAATTGCACATACCTTGAAAAAAACATGGGTACCCTTGGAGGAGGTGCTGGTGAGGTTCCTTGACAGCATGATAAGGACCCTTGGCTTTGAGTTGAAGGGCTTCCTCTCCTCCATAGAACATCTGCAACCTGCATGCAATTTTACCATATTTTGCTTATTGTTTTTTGTCTTTTTTTTTTTCCTCTTTTTTTTCTTTTTTTTTTTTGAAAGATAACAGGGGCGCCTCAAAGAGGTTTTCACCTGTGCCATCTGCCCTGAGCGCCTCAGAGAGGTTTTCACTCAAGGATCTTTTTCAAACCTTTTCTCTTTTTTTTTGAAAGACAATAGGGGCGCCTCAATGAGGTTTTCACCCCTACCACCTGCCTTGGGCGCCTCAGAGAGGTTTTCACCCAAGGATCTTTATTATTATTTTTTTTTTTTTTTTTTTTTTCATATCCCTCAGGGTATGCCAAAAGCAGAGGCAGAACCCTTCTCTATGACCAATACAGATTTCTCCACATTTTTGATGAACTCTTGTCTTGAGAGAGGTCTCCTGTAGATCTTCAATCGATGCCCATTGACAAGCATGGGAATGGCTTCCTCATCAATGGTTCGAATGAGGACAGATCCATTGTCATGGCATTTCTCCATTGCATATGGTCCTAGCCATCTGGTTCTCAGCTTCCCCTTGAAGTCTTTGTATCTGGAGTCATATAACAAAGCCCAATCTCCCGGCTGAAATTGCTTGTCATGGAGATGTCAGTCATGCCACACCTTTCTCTGAAGTTGAACCACCTCTGAGTGAAGGAGGGCCTGCATTCTGTGCTCATCCAGGCCATTCAGCTGCAGTAGCCTTTCTTGTTGTGCATGGCTGAGATCTAGGTCCAGCTGAGCTGCCATCCTCAAATTGTTGTATTCAAACTCAATGGACAACAAAGCTTTCTTCCCATAGACCAGCTCATACGGTGTGAAGCCGGTGGTGGTCTTCCAAGTGGTGTTGTAAGCCCATGTGGCTTCAACCAAGCGATCTACCCAGTCCTTTCTGCTGCTGCTCACCACCTTAATCAAGATCCCTTCTAATGCTCTATTGGTGACTTCCACCTGCCCATTTTCTTGAGGGTGATAAGGGGTGGAAGTCCTATGCTTGATCTTGTGATGAGCTAGGAGATCTTCAACCAGGTTGGAGGTGAACTAGCTCCCTTGATCGGTGACCAGCTCTCTTGGATAGCCAAACTTATAGAAGATGTTTTCTCTTAGGAACTCGGCCACCTTTTCTTCTGTTGCTACCTTGATTGCTTTGGTCTCTGCCCACTTTGTCAAATAGTCAGTACACACAATGATGTAAGTCCTTTACCTCGAAGAGGGGTTGATTGGGCCCACAAAGTCCATGCCCCACTTCTCAAATGGCTCAAGAGTCACTTGAGGTTGGAGAGGCATCTCATCCCTTTGGGTCGGTTTCCCCATTCTTTGGCATTGGTCACACTGACTGACATATCTTCTGACATCTTGATGAAGTGTGGGCCAATAGTAGCCTGCCTGCAGGATTTTGAAGGCAGTTCTCTTTGCTGCAAAATGTCCTCCACAAGGCCCATCATGACAAGTGAGGAGGATATCAAAGACTTCCTCCTCCCTTACACAACGCCTTAAGATCTGATCGGGGCCAAGCTTGAACAGATTGCCCCCGATCCAAGTAAATGAGGCACTTTTTCTGATGATTCTGCTCTTCTCTCTGGAAGATAGGTGTGGAGGGAACTGTGTTGAAACAAGATAGTTTGCTATATCAGCAAACCATGGAGAGAGTACTGAAATAGCAAACAGGTGTTCATCGGGCATCTGGTCATCCACTGTTCCATCCTCATCTGCAGACAAATCCAATCTAGATAAAAAGTCAGCAACAACATTTTCTCTACCTGGTTTGTCAACAATGGTCAAATCAAACTGCTGCAATAAAAGTAACCATCTAATAATACGAGCATTCACATCTGGTTTATTCATTAAATATCTAATAGCAGCATGGTCAGTATGTACAAAGGTCTGGTAACCAGTAATATAATGTCGGAACTTGTTCAATGCATGGACCACAGCCAAGAATTCTTTCTCGGTTACAGTGTAATTCAGCTCAGCTTTGGACAAGTTTTTGCTAACAAAGTAAATGGCACATGGAAGTTTTTGCTCAACTTGTCCTAAAGCTGCACCTATGGCTTTGTTCGAGGCATCAGTGTGGATGTGGAAAGGTAGGGCCCAGTTTGGACCTCTCAGGATTGGGGCTGACACCAACTTGTCCTTTAACTCATTTAAAGCCCTCTGACAATCGTCAGTCCAATTAAACTCCACATCTTTTGCCAACAGGCCAAACAATGGCGAGGCTAGCTTGCTGAAATCTTTAATGAATCTCCGGTAGTATCCTGCTAATCCCAAGAAACTCTGGACATCCCTTACCTTTTGAGGAGGTGGAACCCTCTTGATGAGAGCAATTTTGTTAGGATCCACCTGCAACCCTTGGCAAGAAATGGTATGGCCTAGCACGGTCCCTTCAGTCATTAGGAATTCACATTTTTCAAGACTAAGGGACAAGTTCATCTCGGTGCATTTGGTTAGGACTTTTCCCAGGTTGGACAATGCTTCCTGGAAGTTGGCCCCATAAGGAGTAAAGTCATCCATATAGATTTCTACTGCATCATGGACCAGCTCCGAGAAGATGCTCAAGACAACTCTCTGAAAGGTAGCAGGAGCATTTCATAGCCCAAAGGGAAGGACTCGATAGGCAAAGGTACCCCAAGGACAAGTGAAGGTGGTCTTATCTTGGTCTTTCGGGCTGATTTGGATTTGGTTGTACCCGCTAAACCCATCCAGGAAAGAGAAGAACTTCTTTCCTGCCAGTCCATCCAACACTTGATCTATGAAAGGTAGAGGGAAATGGTCCTTCTTGGTAGCCTTGTTCAACTCTCGGTAGTCCACACAGATTCTCCATTTCCCATTTTTCTTGGGAACCAACACTAGAGGGGACACCCATTCACTATCTGAGATGGGGTAGATGAATCCGACATCCAACAGTTTTTGCAATTCTTCCTTGACAATGTCCTTAAGGGCTGGATTCATTCTCCTCTGAGGTTGCCTAACCGGTTTACAATCCCCTTTGATGTATATATGATGGGTACAGACCGAAGGATGGACTCCTTTCATTTCCTTATAGCTCCAAGCAAAAGCATCTAAGTGATTGGCCAACAGACTACACAGCTCCTTTTCCTGGGAAGGAGATAGGGAGGAGCTGATCTTCAATGCTTTCTCAGGGCCGAACTCCACATTCTTGACTCTGGGAGTAACAGGGTTGGTTGTACAAAGATCCACTAAGGTGCTAGCTTGGGCATCCTCCACCAATTTCTCTAAGGGTAGTGCACTGGAAGGTGGATTTTGGATCAAGGTCTCGATCAAGTCATCCTCGGTTGGGGGGTCTCTTCTAGTGGTATCTAAGGTGCACAGAGGTGCTGAGTACACCTCGTCTTCCTCTCCTTCTTCCAACCAGAGTGGTAAGTCATGCTCTAAGGAGGGTTGGGCAGGAGGGTATAGGACTAGCTGCTTGGACATGGGACCATTTTTGATGGTCATGTTTCCTGCACGACAACTGATGTAAGCATATGCAGTAGCTAACCAAGGCCTTCCCAAAATGAGAGGATATCCAGTAAGCTTGGCCTTTGGTTGCAGAACCAGGAAGTCTGCAGGGTATTCCCAAGAGTCAATAGAGACCAAGACATCCTCCACAATCCCTTCGGGAGTCACGGTGGAGCGATCTGCTAATTGCAGTACTATCGAGGTCTTTCTCAAGGAACCCTGAAGATTAAGCTTAAGCATGGTATCCCTGGTCATCACATTAATGGCAGCCCCCAGATCAATCAAGGTGTGAGGTATAATGGTGCCATTGATGTGAACATCTACTACAGGACTTCCAGGATCTAGGTACTTTGGGCAGATGACTTGTCCTAACATAAGGTCAGACAGTTGTCCTATGACATTGATAGTTGAGGCATCTTTCTTCCGTCTGCCTGGGTGTTTGAAACACTTCTCCTTAACCAGTTGGTTGTATATTGGCACATTATTTTTACACACAACTGCTTGAGCTCACCCAGAAGCTCATCCTCCTCTGGGTTGGGTTGTGTGGTGGCTGTTAGTCTCTCAGGAAAGGGTGGAATAACCTTCGGTTCACTTTCCTATTTATCTTCCTCATCCTCTGGGGGAGGAGGTTGGCGATCTGGTAGAGTCATTCCAGATCGAAGATTGATCTCCTGGATCTCCACAGCATAGGTAGGGCATGAGGTTTCCCCAGTGTATACCTGTTGGGCCTGTCTATTGTTGGGGTTCGGGTTCGGTTGAGCAGGCATTTGAGGTTGCCTTGGAGGAGCAGGAGGTAATGGCTGAGGTTGAACTGGTGGTGGAGGCAAGATGGCAGGAGGAGTGTTGTATTGGGGCCTCCACCCCGACTGAGGTGCATTCCATTGAGGCTGTGGCTGGGCATGTGAGTGATATGAATGAGAAGTAGGTTGAGTGGGGTACTGAGGTGGATAAGACCATGGAGGAGGCATGGACCATGAAGTATGAGCAGGGGGACCCCAGGAAGGCATAGGAGTCGATTGGTTGGGGCTGTAATAAGCTTGAGATGCCCCTTGCATCCCCTGCTGATAAGGTCTAGATCCCTATGGCCTCCTTTGGTTAAGGTAATAGAGAGGTTCAGTGGGAGCTTCTGTCCCTTGGTACATGGCTTTAAACCCAGGTAAGGTTGGACACTGATTTGTGGGATGGTCCTCCTCACAAACGAAACACACTTCAACCGAATTCAATGGACATTCGTTCTTAGGGTGTCTCCTTGTGCACCTAGGGCAGAAAACAGCCAAGGCTCTCTCAGCTTCTTCTTAATTTTGCTGAATCCTGAAGGTGTCAAGCTGCATGGCAATGGTCTGTCTCACCTCACTCTTAAGATCTTCTAATTGATTTGCAAGCTCATGTTTGGAGAAAGGGACACTAGATGAGAGGTGGTTTCCTCTACCTCGTTTCCGAGTTGCCCTGGAGTGGTTTCTAAACACAGTCTTGATGTCCTCATAAGGAAGTTGGTAAATGTCCCCCCCAGCTAACATGTGAAGGGTATCTAAGAGGTCTTCAGGGACTCCTCGGAGCAGGACCAACTTGAGGGATTCAGGGTCAAGTGTGCACCTGGCCTGCTTATAGCTTAGTTGGAACCTCTCCTCATAATCCTCTAAGGACTCATCATTTCCCATGGACATCTGAAAGATTTCCCCCTTTGTTTCCTTGGACCTACAGTAATCCCGGTACTTGATGTTGAAAGCTTGCTGCATCTGAGCCCAAGTGGTGATACTATTCCCAGGTAAGCCCATGAACCAGCGTAGTGCTACATCCTTAAGAGTGGAAGGGAAAAGTTTCAACTTTTGCTCATCTTCAGTATAGTCATAGGTTCTACAAAGGACAACAAACTCAAACAGGAAGGTATTCGGATCTTCAGTAGTCAGCCCATGGAAGTGAGGTAAGGCGGAGGGGCTAATGTTCTTCATTTTAATCTCTCCATTGGTCTCTCGGATGGGGAAGGCACCTTCTATTCTCTCATCTTCTCTTCTATTGTCAGCCATAGCTTCAGATGGAGTGGTCTCTAACTCTTCTTCTACTATAGGATCTTTGGATATCTCAGGATGTTCAGCTATAGGTTCTTCTGGGTCACTGTCACCAAAGAAGAGAGAAGGGTGACTCAGTGATGTGGTGGGGGTGTTTGGTAGGAATTTGCCTGATCTATCTCGGTTCCTACGAGGCATGAAATGGAAAAGACTTTCTTTTTCTTTTGATTGCTTTTTTGCTTTGCTTTTCTTTTGGTACCTGCAAAACTGAGACAGATTGATCTACAACTAACTATGAAAGATGCAGAATTAAACTGAAAGCAGGAAAGAACTAATCTACTTTGCTCAAATGAAATGGAAATGCTAGTTTACGCTTGCAGAAAGGAAATGCTAATCTATGAAAGCAGGAAATGCTAATCTATGAAAGCAGGAAATGTCTATGCTACTTTTGCAGAATGGAAATGAAGTAAACTACTTAGCAGAAGGCAAGAGTAAGGAAGTAGAAGAAAAGCAACAATTACTAATACTCTGACGCTTCCCCGGAAATGGCGCCAAAAAAGATGGTAGGCTCCAGTATTGTAGCAATAATGCTACAACTCCTGGAGCTTCCTATCTCTAATTTTATCAACCCGGTAGTTCGTACAAACTTGGAAGCGACGGTGCTGTATGCACAAGTACTAGCTCTTGTCGCAGCTGTCACTTGGTCAGCTGGCACAAGTCCGCTAGGGCTCAAGCCAACTTCTATATGCTCACAGAAGAAGCTTTATGAATGATGGACGAAAGCTAACTCAAAGGAGACTAGTCTAACTGCAGAAAGAAACTGAAAGCCAATAAAGCATGAAAACCCTAGTAAACCCTAATTTGACTAGCTAGACCCTTACAATGCAAAACGGTGAATGAAACTACTACCACTAATGCCATTACTTGCAGGGAACTGAAATACATGCATCTAAGCTACTTGCATCTGAAAAGACATGTTTTTGTATTTTTTCATTAAGTGGTTGGATTTATTGTGATGATGCTTTTGATTAGGGTTTGGTTGTGCAGGAGCGGTTGGAATGGAAGGAAAGCATGGGTAAGGTCAGGATGGCTAGGGGAGGTCCCAGAGGGTCTCTAGCATCAGTCCACAGAAGTCTACCACGTTCGGATGCTCAGCAACCGAGTTTGCAGGCTTCTACAGGAAGTCTGCAGGGGATCCTACAGGAAACTCAGGGATTTCTACAGGAAGTCTGTGCAATTCTACAGGATGTTTGACCGAGGAAGTTTTGGGAGATGGTGAAGTGTTGGAGTGGTGTGGGAGGATAGGTGAGATGGAGATGGAGCTGGTGATGGCTCAGGAGCAGAGAAGTCAGATGGAGGAAGAGTGCATGCAGTGGTTTGATGGCTTAGAAGGATGGAATCAACGAAAGATTAAGTAAATGAAGCTGCATGGCAATAGATGAGTTGGAGGATAAATGAGCTGGACAGAGGCCAAGTGGGTGACTTGAGGAGAGATCAAGAAGAAGAAGAAGGAAGTGGAATGATATGGAGCAGCGTAAATGAAACAAATGACTTATGCACCAAACGAGAATTCATTAACCTATGATAACTGTGCCATGAAACCTATGAACAGCAATGGAAAACCAAGAAAAGAAACTCGTGCATGGAAGTGGAATGTAGAAGTATGCTTCAATATCAAAAGTGCATGGATGGATCTTCAACAAAAATGTCTATGTTGCAGCTTGCATGGAAGTGAGAAGAACTGCGTTTCTTTTTGGTGGTTGGTTATGGGCTGCACCCCAATCCCTAACAGAGATGGCAGTGAGCCTTAACAACCTTTTTCTGGAGCTCCAATGAATTATATCTATCCTCTTCTAACCTAAGCAACTGGAAAAAATTCACCATAAACTAATCCTATTCAATCTCATGAAAAAGACTAAATTAACAGACTGCAAATTCGAATTGCATGTTAAAGTAAAAACTCAAAGTGCTGGAACGAAATGTAAGCAACATTACAAAATGGAGGAGATCTATTGCTCTCAGGTTGGGCCCTAACCTGAGAGATATAGCTCCCTTAGAAACTCAGAATGGGATTGAAATCTGCCTGCCTTTATTCATAAACGAAAATCTGATGTCATGCCAAAAGTGGCTTACAAAAGGAACAAACACCGAGCTGTAGCTCGTACTTCCAAATTACAAGAGTAATACAAAAGTTCAAAAAGCTTCTATCCAAGGCTACGGCCTCAGTATTTATGCAAAATGATCATCCAACAGGTGTCCTTGATTTGTGGAGCTCGGCTGTCCAACTGAAGGTTAAACTGCTGATCTTGTAGGACAGTTATAACTGCTGTTCCTGTAGAACAATTATAACTGTTGTTCCTATAGAACAGTTGGCTGCCTCTAAGCTCGGTGGGGAGATGGATTGGAGCTCAGAGCTATGGTGGGAATTACAAGGAAGGTCCCCAAGACCGTGGACATCCTCTCCTAAAAACCAGCAGTGCCACCTCATTGTCTCCTTGTCCCCTCTTTCATGGTCTTTGCTCCCTTTTAATGCCAAAACCTGAAATCATCATGTATTAGTCACGTAGATAGAATGCCTACCCTTCTTCCTACAAACAACACGAATAAACCAAGAAATGAATGCATAAGCAATAAAAAATGAATGGTTTGAGCAGAGCAAGTAGGCCAAATGAGCCCAAATTGTACCAAAAATTGGGGCTCATCAGTTGACAGGAAGTGATCCATTGAAGGAGGGCCATAATGAATCCCACATCATGAACACAAAAAAAAAGGATGTAGTAGAATAGATAAGTGTGATCCAAGACTGTGGTAGAAAGTGAGACACTGTATAGGTGGTAAAGAACTGCAGATAGGACTTCTCTTGAACATATCAACGACATGACTCTGGAGTTTGGTAGCATTTGACTCAACATAAGATCAAAGGTCATTATGATGAAAATGGTGTAATCAGATGATAGTCAAAATGAATTTCCCAAACCAAGGAAGGAAAGTGACTAAGTGAGGATGCCCCAAACCCTACATGAGCAATATATGAGTGTCGCGTTAAAGAGCTACATGTTGCATTTATAGAATACAAGAGATGATCGCTTTCACTTTTTCCCCCACCATTTCTGGCGAGTACCCCATACATTTTTTATCGCAAGCTTGAAGGGGATAGCATATGCATGCCATATAAGTTCATCCTTCCAATAAATCCATCCTAGTAAGTTTTACGAGCCCTAGGAAGGAGAAATTTTGTCTCATCATGGTGACAAGTCCTACGTTGTTTATGCTTTATTATTCCGACGAAGGTGAAAATCAAAATATTTTTCATGTTTAGAGAGTTTGAAAAAGAAAAAAAATTAGAAAACTCCAAAGATCCCTTTCCATAAATCGTCCCTTGAACCCGAAAAGGTAGAAAATAATATCCAAGAGAACCTCTTAGCCATGTTCGACTAAAGTATTCCTTTTTCATACAATAGTCTATCTTAGTCTAGAAAATGGTTAAACTTATATTGATTAGACGTCTTTTAATTTACTTTTACGAGTTCGAAAAGACAAGTGCTCGACAATCTTTTCATATTTTTGGAGTTTGAAAAGCGCTAAATAGGAATCTTCCTAGAGGAACAAGTGGTATATAAGGATAGCAACTAGTTCTAGTTGTTAGTGTCAGTCTTGTTTGCCTTCCACCGGTGGTCAAATATGCTTTACCCAATTCTTTCAGGAGTCTCAAGGTCAAATTTTATCATGCCACTAGGTTTATAGAGTAAAATTTGGTCACTGGCTAGTTTGTTTAGGAATGTTTTCATTATTTTGGAAAAATCACACACGTTGGTCGCCTACCTCATTCAGATGAAGGTATGAAAACAAAAAGAATGTTTTCATTCTATCAGTCATTATAATCACCATTCCACTTAGTTTCATGTCTTCATTAATTCATTAGGGTTTCAAGGTCCATCATCATCATGTGTAAATCCAACATTAAATGAATCATGACAAGCAACTCCTTGATATTAGCTTGATGATTTTTCACAAGTTCTTCATGATGTCAGTATTAAAGGTTCCAGGAGAAGAAATTTCAATGTTGGAAAGGTAAGAATTCAACTCAGGTTTCAACCCCACAAAGTGGCTCAGTCTTAAAGGTGAAAAATCAGTTTTTGAAAAAGGTATGTGGAGCCCATTTCTTTTCAAAAAGGAATCATACTTGCCTATATAAACCCAAAAATCCCCAAAATCACTTCATTTTCCTTATATTTCCTTTTTTTCATCAATATTTCCCCTCCATTGGCAAGAAAAACATGTGTTTTAGGCAAAATTTGTAAAAAAATACAAGCGCTGCGCTTCTGGACACTACACTGTGCTTCGCTTGTGCCAGAGCAACTCAAAACCTTCCAGAAATCACCCAAACTCAAAATTGAAGCTTGAAGTCTAGTGTTTTTCTAATATAAGCATGTATACATGTAATTACAACACCTTTCTTAACTTTTCCTTTAGCAATACAAATTCAAATGCAAGATTTCTTCATCTAGGGTTTTAGGTGAAATTGTCATTCTATAAGCTAGGGTTAATGATGATTAGTCTAGTTTTGATATGCTAAACATGTAAATATTTTATATTACACCTATATACATGTTTAAAATACATTTTTACCCACTGAACCAACTATAAATCATCAAATTACCTCACCTATAACTAAACCCTAGCTCATTCCTAGCAATTTGGGTAGTTTTCCTAGAAGCTTTGTTTTTCATTTCTCACAAGCACTCCTTTCCCTCATTTCACCTCATTTAAGTTTCATGAGTTGCTTACAGTCCCTATCCATCTCCTAGAATTTCCCTTACCATTATTTCCACTCCACACACCCATCATTTCATCTTTTCACTCATCCCTCACTTTTTTTTTTCATTTTCTTGCTTCTAAGGTTTCTGTCATCATGGAAGGAGATTCTTCACCAAAGAGGAAAAGACACCATAAAGGAGGAAAAATTCTCAGATATGAACCTATCAAATGCAATGAAATTAATTCATTACCCTTCATCAAGCAGTGTTTTGAAGATGTAAATTGTCTAGAGTTTTGCAAAAGGGTGTGTGAAGTAGGTTATCATGAACAATTGACAGATTGGATTGCTATTGGTGCACTAAGATGTATTTTTATAGGCAATATTAATTCCTACATTAATAATCAACCCAGGGCAAGTATTTTTATTTCAAGAGTGTAAGCACTATATATGCAGTGAATTCATAGGTTAACTGATAATGAAAGAAATTGAAATCGTTTCAATTGCTAATGACTGTCGCTTTAAATTCAAGCCAAACCACTCTGAAGGAAATAACTCTAAGAGATATTCAAAGCACACTTTACAATTCCGTTTAACCTATGCTGAAAGCAAATGAATCAGAGTACAAATGGAAAGAATCACACTTGGAAATATTAACTGGAATTGAAACTAACTTATTTAATCATCAAAGAGAACTATGACAATTGGAAAACAAATAATAATTGAACAACAAATGATATTTGAAGAAAAAATGATAGTATAAGCATCTCACGGAAAGTAATCAATTCTATCTTTGAAATCTATGATAACATTACTTGGAATGAGCAGTCATCTAAGGTTGGAACTAGCATAACCAATTCAATCAAAAGCATCACACATATGTAACACACGGCTAAATCTGAATATTGAATAAACAACAAATGTGAATCAGAATCCTCAATAATCTGGGTAATCAAAATGATATTAACTTAACAACAACAAACAATAAAGTATAAACAAAAAGGATTATAACACAGGTGAAGCAGTAGATCTTCTCTTGACTAGGCCTAAAGTCTCAAGAAGTCCCCACTATTAGATACTCAGAATATGATGATGAATTAAACGTAGTCTTCTTCATTAAAACAAGTAACAGAGTTACATCATCACCAGATGAAAGTATTATATGTCAAAAATGATAGTTACAAATTGTGAATTGCTAAACTAGCTATTCAGTTTGCCTTTCATCCTTATATATAACATTTAGAAAAGTAAATAGATAAAAGAAAATCCTTAGGATCAGGGGATCCTAAGGATTTCACAATACTCGATCTGATTCCATCATAAAATAGCATCGGTCTGCCAGATCTTCCATTGTCCTGCTTTGCCCCGGATGTTATCGTTTTCCTTTATTGGTCGTTGTTGTTCTGTCAATTGAATAGCCATCATCGAATCCACATCTTCTGCACATAAATATAGTAAAATTCATTTTTCTATGCCTATATTTGTCTAATTTTTTAGTGATTGATTTTACCCAACTTCAAATGTTGTTTCCTCTACTTTTGTCCATAAAATGAATATAAACATGTGAAGACGAATGCTAAATAAAGCAATTTACAAGGAGAAAACCCACCTTTTTATCATGCCAACATACTCCCCAGCTTACCTTATTTCATGTCCTCATGCAATTAGATGGTTTAGGTGTAGTTGAGTTAGGGAATAGGCAGGATATACCTCCTCCTTATAAACTTTGAAACCATTTTTCTTTTTAAGCACAACAAAAGCCTGGTTCACTTCTTGATCTATCAGGTTATAATCACAGTGGTACCTATCTGGGGGATACCATATGATTGGGCTTCTATACTAACACCCTATCCACTCAGGCCCCATGGTTAAGACCATGTTACTGTATTTATGGAAGTGAGAGGAGGCAACTTTAAAATTTCGGTATCCAAATGGTTCTCTGTTCCTAACAGTATTGCTGGAGACTTCCCACCTTTGTCTAGCTATAGACAAAGCTTCTTCTTTGATCTCATGGAAGTAATCCTTACCAGCTTGTATAATGTCTGTGTGTAATGGCCCTAATTGGCCCAGAACACCAGCTCACTTCATAAATTTCTTCTGCTTGACAGAGAGATGCAGGGGTTTTGTAGGCTCTCCCCTAAGCCATAGTTCGATGCCATATTCTCGTTTTCTAAAAGTATTATGGGCCTTGGCCCATTTGATCTGGTAAGTAGCAAAGGAAAGAAAGGATTGGAATTGGATATCCCCTATAAAGGGGCTAGGTTGCTCTCTATGTCATCTTCTAAAAAGAAATTATGCATGTAAAGTTCACACAAGAGGCGTTGTACCTACTCATTCTATTCTCTGAAACACTTGACGAAGTCTAGGGTGGTCTTGATTTTCAGTAGGAGGTACCTTTCTAGGAGGAAAAATGCATAGTTGGTAGCAGGAGCTTGACATGATAGGGTAGTTGAATACAGAGAGCAAACAATCTCCAATTGTTCTTTAGCCTTCTGTAATTTGACCTGTGCCTTTTCAACCTTTTTCTGCTCAGCCTCGTACTGAGCAAAGGTATCATCCTTAGTGGCTGTGAGTACCTCGAACTTCTTCCTTAATTCTTGATGTACACGTAGGGGCATTACTTCCTCTTTGTGCTAAGTTAATTCTTACTGGACCTTCATTAGTTCATTTTGAAATTTCCTAATGACTGCTTCCCTTATTAGGGGATTGTAAGAAGGTGTCTCCTCTATTTGGGCCTCATCATCCTATGTTTCCATAGGCTGAGTCTGAACAACAGCCTCGACTGCTTCTTGAATCATTTAATAATCAACAGGGATGTTTTCATCAGCATCAGTTTGAACGACATCGTTCATAGTAGGGAAGTCAGTTTGGGTCTCCTGTGGGAAAACACAGGGGTCTTCAATCTACATTTCACTGTTTTCTAAAAAACATGGCTCTGTCTATGTTTCCTTTGAATAAACCAAAAGAGTCTCAGTCTGGGTTTCAACATCTTTTCCAAAACAATGTTCTGTGTGTGTCCCTGTGGTCTCCATTTCCACTTTCAATTTTCTGACCTAACTTCATCCTTCAACCACTATCTTAGCTGCCCAATTGTTATCTTTTGCTTCCTATAATTTTCAAGTATATTTTTGAGCATGTATTTGTAGGTTTCGTTGTTGTTGTTGAAATTTGGTACCGGAGGACAGGTGGTTCCCTTAGGCTTTGATCTTTGGCCTAGGGAAAAGTGTCCAAAAGAATTTAATTTTTCTCCTAAAGTGACTTTATAATTTTATAAAGTTAAATCTAATTTAAAAGTGACTTTAAGTGATAAAGTTACTAAGTCTAATTTTAAAGTGACTTTTATAAAGTCAATGAAAAATTAGAAAGGAAAAGTGACTTTGGAAATAAATGACTAAGTGGGTCTTTATTAAAGTGGGGTGAATTAAAAAATAGAAAGTGAGATTTAAATGAGCATTTAATCTCAGCCATTGATTTAAATCTATTTCAGCCATTGGATTTAGAGATCACCCAAAAGTCACTTGGATCACCCAAAAGTCACTTGAAGTTATATTAAAGGAGGAAAATGAGGAAAAGGTCATTTTCATTATTTCATGAGCAGATTGGGAGAAGGAGAGCAAGAGAGCAAGAGAGATTTCTGAGCAGGGAGGAGAAGGAGACAGCAGCTTGGCACACATTCCAAGGCAGCAGTTGAGCAGATTTGTACAGCTGATTCAGCACATAGTGAAAGGCAGATTTTTGCACAAAAATCGAAGAGCAGTTTGCTGATTTTTCTGCAAACAAAACGGAGGTCGTACATCATTTATTGCTGTCCTGTTTGCTGTAATTTCTAGATTGCTGTGAGGCACGGGGAAGGAGATAAGTTGTAAATTTGTTTGCTGATTTTTTGCTGAATAATTCTCACTGTAAAAAGGCAATTTTCAGAAATAAAGAAGAGCTCTCAAACTGGTTTTCCCCAAGAGTTGTAGGGGGTTTTTCCAGGGTCAAGTTGACCAAAAATATCAGTGTTTTAATGTGTTTTAATGTGTTTTAATGGCTGTTTTTGATTGCTGATTTTTAATTCTGCAATTTCCAACATTCTGAAAAATTTCCAGAATTTGTGTTTTCAGCAATATTTATTTTTTTTCAGTCTGTTAAATGTATGGTTATGGGAATGGGCATTTAACTACATGGGAGAAATAAGGAGAAACTGAAAACTGGGGTGGGAAAACAGAGATTTTTACATGGTATCAGAGCTTGAGTGCTGAAGGGCAGTTTGGGACAGCAAAAGGAAAAATTACAGTTGCTGATTTTTCACTCAGAAAATTCCAGCAAGCTGATTTTTCATAAACAACAGTTTTATCTTTACTACAGCAGTGCTATTTTTCAGTTTTAGGACAGCAGGATGTCATTGGGATTGAGGGTGGAGGATAGGTTGGATGGGCATACAAATTACAGTGTTTGGAATGAGAGAATGCAGAGTATCTTTGAGGAGGCAGAAGTCTGGGATATCATGGTGCATACCGCACAAAACCCTGTTGTTGTGCCCACTGATGTTACTCAGTTGGCTGAGTATAAAAAGAAGAACAATAAGGGTAAGAGGCTGATTCTAGACGAAATCAAAGACCATTGCATTCCTCATGTGAGAGGAAAGAGCAATGCCCATGAGATGTGGACAACATTGTCCAATCTCTACCAGAGTACCAATGAGAACCGGAAGATGGTCCTGAAGGAGAAGCTGAAGAACATTAAGATGGGGAATGATAGTGCAGCTGGATATCTCACAAAGATTACCAATGTGAGAGATGAGTTGGCAGTGATTGGAGAGGCCATTCCATCCACTGAGTTGGTGCGTATTGCAGTGAATGGCCTCCCCCGTTCATGGTTGAACTTTGCTGATGGGGTTTGTGCACGTGAGACCCTTCCCACATGGGAGAGGTTTTGGGATGATTGTATTCAGACAGAGATCAGGAAAGGTCAGCTTGGGGCAGCCAAGCCAGTTGAGCAGGATGAGGACGTAGCACTGGTGGCAGGAGGCAAGAAAGGCAAAGGGAAGAAGCAGGCTTCCACAAGCGGTGGTGGGGGCAAAGGCAAAGGTAAAGGTAAACAGGGGAACACACAGAAGGACTATTCCAAGGTGAAGTGTTGGAATTGTCAAAAGATGGGACACTATGCAGTTGTGTGTTCGGAGAAGAAGAAGAAGAAGGGGAAGAACCAGGACGTGGCAGCTTCAGCAGAGATTGAGGACTTTGCTGGTCGTTTTGACCGAGAGTTTGCGTTCACTACGTGTGAGTCCTCTAGTGCAGGATCACCTGCCACACAGGTTCAGAGGGAGCATGCTTTTCCCTCGATTAGCGGAGCATCTACAGGTATCTGGTATGTGGACAGTGGGGCTTCACGTCACATGACAGGAGTCCGTGAGTACTTCTCAGAGCTTTCAGAAAGTGGCACTGATATTGAGGTAGTACTCGGTGATGACAGAGTTGTTAGAGCAGTCGGGGTGGGGACAGTGACATTTCAGAGGGAGTCCAAACCTCCCTTGAAGGTGTCAGAGGTTCTTTATGTGCCAGGGATGAGGAAGAACCTCATATCCGTCTCAGCTTTGGAGGACAGAGGATATGAGGTACTGTTCAGGGGAGGACAGGTGTTGATGTATCCCAGGGGCACTCCAGCTGATTCAGCTAGAGTGATAGGTGTACGCCATGCAAAGGTGTACAAGTTTGCATTCCAACCCCTTTTGGCATTGAGCAGTAGTACCAACAGCAGAGCTAGCAGTTCTGAGCTGTGTGAGATTTGGCACCGCAGGATGGGACATATGTATCATGGAGCCTTGAGGACATTGTGGGAGATCACTACAGGTGTGCCAGATTTCAGTACTGATCACTTTGATACTTGCAGAGGTTGTGCAATGGGCAAGTTTGCCAAATCCCCTTTTCCCAGCAGTGACAGCAAAGCGACGGGGATACTTGATTTGATTCATTCCGATGTGAGCGGTCAGATGTCTCATGTTTCCTTGAGTGGATATGAGTACTATGTTTTATTCATTGATGATCACTCCAGGAGGACCTGGATTTATTTTTTGAAGACCAAGAGTGAGGTCTTCAAGCGGTTTAAGGAGTTCAGAGCTCTTGTGGAGACTCAGACAGGTCGAAAGATCAAGTCCTTGAGGTCGGACAATGGAGGAGAGTACACCCTTGGAGAGTTTGTTGACTATTGTGCGGAGGCAGGCATTAGGAGGGAGTTCACTGTTCCTTACAACCCCCAGTAGAATGAGGTTGCAGAGAGGAAGAACAGATCCATCATAGGGGCTGCCAAAGCCATGTTACATGATCAAGGGTTGCCATTGTTCTTGTGGGCAGAGGCCTGCAACACAGCTTTTTACTTGCAGAACAGGAGTTCGCATCGTGCCTTGGGGCACATGACTCTAGAGGAGGCTTTCTCTGGGAAGAAGCCTGATATTGGTCATCTTCATATCTTTGGATGCATAACATACTCCTATATACCCAAGGAGAAGAGGACCAAACTAGAGCTCACCGCAGAGAAGGGTATCTTTGTGGGCTACAGCGAGACCTCAAAGACCTTTCGGATTTCCATTCCTGCACAGAGGAGAGTTGTTGTCAGACGGGATGTGAAGTTCGAGGAGGACAGGGCCTTTAGGAGGTCACGGGAGTTAGAGTATCTGGATCAGCCAGACCCTCAGCAGCAGTTAAGTCAGTCGCAGGGATCCAGTGGGCAGGGGTCAGAAGGATCAGGAGGTACATCTATGAGGATGTCAGGTCCGTCAGTGAGCAGTGGCTCATCGAGCCAGAGGGGTGGTGCTCCGGGCAGCATGCAGAGCAGTTCATAGAGCAGTTCACTAGGGAGTCCACTGATGGACAGTTCACACGGTACCTCAGCTTCTACAGGTTCAGGTGCAAGCAGGAGGACAGCAGACAGACAGTCAGGAGTTCAGGCTACTGATGATGATGAGGAGGAGGAGTTTCATTCTCCTATGGGAGAAGCATGCTCAGGGAAGAGGAAGCCCAAGTGGCTTCAGGACACCTTGAGAGATGCCACATCTGTTGCTGAGCCGAAGAGGCCGGTCAGAGAGAGTAGACCACCTGAGAGGTTTTGTAGCTATATGGCGATGGTTACCAGCATCCTTGACTCTGAGCCTTCTAGCTATGAGGAGGCAGCTAGCCAGCAGGTCTGGAGAGAGGCCATGCAGGAGGAGTATTCTTCTATCATGAAGAATGATGTTTGGGAGGTGGTGCCGAGGCCTGAGGGAAAATCCGTGGTTACTTCCAGATGGCTTTACAAGGTAAAGCATGCTGCAGATGGCAGCATTGAGAAATTCAAAGCAAGGTTTGTGGCTAGAGGGTTCTCCCATGTAGAGGGAGTTGATTATGAGGAGACCTTCACTCCCGTGGCTCGATATACTTCGATCCACTCCATTATATTGATAGCAGCAGAGATGGGTTGGAAGATCCACCAGATGGATGTGAAGACCGCATTTCTCAATGGCTTCATACAGGAGGAGGTGTACATTGAGCAGCCACAGGGCTTTGAGGTGCATGGGAAGGAGTCCCATGTGTGCAGATTGAAGAAGGCCCTTTATGGCCTGAAGCAAGCTCCCAGAGCTTGGTACTCCAGGATAGATGCATACTTGCAGGGGATGGGTTTCACAAAGAGTGAGGCAGATCCGAACCTTTACTTTATTGTGATTGGTGAGGAGCCTCTCATTCTGGTGCTGTATGTGGATGACTTGATCATTACAGGTGTAGAGAGACTCATAGAGCACTGCAAGAGAGATCTTGCGGTGGAGTTTGAGATGAAGGACATCGGCTTGATGCATTACTTTTTGGGTTTGGAGGTGTGGCAGGAGGAGGGGCATTTCTTCCTGGGGCAGGGGAAGTATATTGTGGACATCCTTAGCAGATTCCACATGGAGGATTGTAGACCCATGTCGACACCGATGATCACCAACTGGAAGAAGCTTCATGCTTCGGATTCCGAGTTGGTGGATCCCACATTGTACAGGCAGCTGATTGGTTCCTTGATGTATTTGGTCAACACTAGACCAGACATCTGTTTTGCAGTCAACACGATGAGTCAGTTTATGTGTGAGCCTAGGAAGGTTCACTGGGTGGCTGCAAAACACATTTTGCGGTACTTGCAGGGGACAGTGGATTATGGTCTGGACTACAGGCAGGGAGATGGAGTGAGATTGGCAGGATACACTGATTCTGATTGGGCAGGTTGTGCTTCTGATAGGAAGAGCACTTCAGGGTGTTGTTTTGGGTTGGGTTCAGCAGTAGTGTCATGGTTCAGCCGGAAGCAGCAGTCAGTAGCACTGAGTTCAGTGGAAGCAGAGTATATGGCAGCCAGTCTAGCTAGTTGTGAGGCTATCTGGCTTCGCAAGATGTTGTTTGGCTTATTTGGTCAGCCGTTGAGACCTTCAGTGATTTACTGTGATAATCAGAGTTGCATTAAACTCACGGAGAATCCAGTATTTCATGTCAGGTCAAAGCATATCGGGATCAGATATCATTTCATCAGAGACTATGTTCAGAAGGGAGTTGTGAAGCTTGAGTATATTTCCACTGATGAGCAGGTTGCAGATATCCTTACCAAAGCCTTACCACGGGGCAAGCATGTCTACTTCAGGGACAAGATGGGTGTGGTGAGGAACACCTTCCTCGGTAAGAGGAAGTGTTGAAATTTGGTACCGGAGGACAGGTGGTTCCCTTAGGCTTTGATCTTTGGCCTAGGGAAAAGTGTCCAAAAGAATTTAATTTTTCTCCTAAAGTGACTTTATAATTTTATAAAGTTAAATCTAATTTAAAAGTGACTTTAAGTGATAAAGTTACTAAGTCTAATTTTAAAGTGACTTTTATAAAGTCAATGAAAAATTAGAAAGGAAAAGTGACTTTGGAAATAAATGACTAAGTGGGTCTTTATTAAAGTGGGGTGAATTAAAAAATAGAAAGTGAGATTTAAATGAGCATTTAATCTCAGCCATTGATTTAAATCTATTTCAGCCATTGGATTTAGAGATCACCCAAAAGTCACTTGGATCACCCAAAAGTCACTTGGAGTTATATTAAAGGAGGAAAAGGAGGAAAAGGTCATTTTCATTATTTCATGAGCAGATTGGGAGAAGGAGAGCAAGAGAGCAAGAGAGATTTCTGAGCAGGGAGGAGAAGGAGACAGCAGCTTGGCACACATTCCAAGGCAGCAGTTGAGCAGATTTGTACAGCTGATTCAGCACATAGTGAAAGGCAAATTTTTGCACAAAAATCGAGGAGCAGTTTGCTGATTTTTCTGCACACAAAACGGAGGCCGTACAGCATTTATTACTGTTATGTTTGCTGTAATTTCTAGATTGCTGTGAGGCACGGGAAAGGAGATAAGTTGTAAATTTGTTTGCTGATTTTTTGCTGAATAATTCTCACTGTAAAAAGGCAATTTTCAGAAATAAAGAAGGCTCTCAAATTGGTTTTCCCCAAGAGTTGTAGGGGGTTTTTCTAGGGTCAAGTTGACCAAAAATATCAGTGTTTTAATGTGTTTTAATGGCTGTTTTTGATTGCTGATTTTTAATTCTGCAATTTCCAGCATTCTGAAAAATTTCCAGAATTTGTGTTTTCAGCAATATTTATTTTTTTTCAGTCTGTTAAATGTATGGTTATGGGAATGGGCATTTAACTACATGGGAGAAATAAGGAGAATCTGAAAACCGGGGTGGGAAAACAGAGATTTTTACAGTTGTGAGACTTTTGAACAGTGGTAGTACAACTGCATTTGCCTCAGGTTCATGCTCAGGTGGAATTGTGTCAACATCAAGGAGGGGTTCAATTGGAACCGTATCTCTCGATGGACTTCACCTTCCACTTCTCTTTTGTCATGAATTTATCTCTTGGCAGACCCCAATGGAATGGTGTCTCCTGAGAAATTATCGTTCTCAGGACTTTCTTCTAGGTGGGCCTCATCCTCACGGGACTTCATAAAACTAGCATTTCCTGGTTGATTTTCACCTCCCAGGGTTTCATCTGTAGGATTTTCTTTAGCTGGAGGGTCCAATGGACTGGTAGCTACTGATTGATTTTCCTCTCTAATGGTTTCTTCTTCATGCACTTCTACTTCCAGGGGTTTTTCCACAGAAGGGACTGGTTCCCTCTATTCTTCCAAAGTATCAGTAAACGATAGGGTTTGATCATAACCAAGACTGCCAGCAGAGGCAGACTGGTTGGGGGCACAATTCTGTCCTTCAACATTCTCATATTGTTCCCTTCCCTCACCAAATATCCCCATGTTTTCTAGTACCCTGGCCACCTCTTCCTCATAGTCTTGCAAGGAGTCATTCTGTGGACTTGGAGGTGGTGTGTGAGATGACCCAACCTCATTTATTTGAATTTGTGTCTATCACTGTGACTTCACCCACATAAAGCGCCTTCGTTTTACTGGGTTCAAGGCCACAGAGGAATTCTTCCTTTCTGTGTCCTTTTCGGACTTGGGGTTCTTTGCCCTTTCTGTTATGTTGCTGGGTTATCTATAGGTGGGGCCAAAGTAGGATTTACAATATTGTCCTAGGTTAGTTGCTGCTAGGCCAGTCCATGTATGATAATCAATTTGATCAGTCCTTGCTAGGTTATCTATAGGTGGGGCCAGAGTAGGATTTACAATATTGTCCCAGGTTAGTTGCTACAAGGCTAGTCCATGTATGATAATCAATTTGATCAGTCCATGATGACTGATGACTGTATGTGGGTCCTTTGCTTTTCTAACTCGACGAGCAACATCATGCAATAGGGAATTTAAATAAAACGACAAGTTAACTAGAATTTTATGTTTTAAAATGGATAATAGTTTGAGTTGGTGGGGCTTTACCACATCCTATTGACTATCGCATGTGATGTACCTCTGCATAATGACTACCAATTCCTACCATGGTTGTCTTAACACTAAAGGGTGAATCCCTTTCCCTGTTCGCACCAATTGCTCGCCTGGGTCTTGAAATACTGAAACCACATTTTATAGAAGGACGTGTTTTTCTGTCCATTTTGTTCCCTCTGTTGGAAGTCTAGCCACTTCAGCTATGACTGCTTTGGAGACCGTTATGTTCCCGCCTCTTATCATGGTACTACCATTCTGCAAATTTTGTAGAAATTCAAGTGTCATATCTTCATGAAATCCCTGCAATTTATTCAAATATTGCAGCCAGCCAGCATGCTCGAGAATTGCATGAGCCTGGTCCAATACCATGAGCACTTTGGGTTTATTTTAGATGGATCTTCCTCCCATGGCTATTATTTTCTTGTGACTGGTTCACTTGTATGCACTTCTATTACACTTTCTTAGTTTAGAACAACAATATAGAACTTTAAAGCAATTAACATGGAAATGACGTTATTTTAAGAATTAATATCATATACTGTCAAGTCATTTGTCTCGTCAGCAATATTTTATGCAAGATCATATTAGATCCGCATGCGATCCATAATGGTTTCCATCCTTCCTCCAATTAGAAATACTTTGATAATAATTACACATACACAATCATCATGCCGTCCTTAAACCGAAAATCAGTTTAATAATTATCACAAAATTATCCATAAACTGTCACACATGCAGTTCATACATAGACCATCCCCCTTCCAATGAGAAAAGGGAGTCCATGTTCGCAGAGCATGGGAAAACAAGAGAAAGCGTCAGTAATACATAAATGCAGGAAACCAGTCAATGAAAAGCGGCACAATAACGACAAGGAAATTAAAGAAATACACGTTTGGATTTGAAAAGGACATAAATTGAAACATAGATTTAAATCATTATGTCAAAATATTTTTACCTTAAGTGGTATCAGTAACAAACGCATGATCGACGTTAAGTATTAATGACTGTCATTAAAATGATTGGACAAATATATTATAATGAATATAGAATATAAGTTACCATGCATGTTGGCTTTTTAGGAATGCTGTTCAAATTGGAAATTTCCTTTAGGAATGAATCCATAGGTGGTAGTAGAATAGAGAACATTTGGTAGTGTCACATAGTACTCCAATACCATAAGCAGAGCCATTACTGTGAGTAGGCATTCATAGCCTCGACAGGTTTGCTTGCTAACCCCACAAATGAGCTAGAGTCCTCTTTTTAGTGTGTAGATGATTCTTTCTTTTCTTGCCATAAAGAGACCACTATGCTGGCATGGTGACC
This sequence comes from Pinus tabuliformis, assembly GCA_031772625.1. Lineage (NCBI taxonomy): Eukaryota > Viridiplantae > Streptophyta > Pinopsida > Pinales > Pinaceae > Pinus > Pinus tabuliformis. The sequence goes on from CM062816.1 coordinate 1,156,486,738, forward strand.
AGATAATCATAGTGCCATTCACCAAGATATAACAAAGTGATTAGGCTGGCTCGTGATGAGACCCCCTGTCCTTCTGACAGTTTTAATTATCAGGAAGGTCATTACCTTGGTTTGGTGGCCAAAATGGAATGTCACCCATTACATCCTTATGATTATGGTAGGTTGGCTCACGATGGGACCCCATATCATCTTTAAGACAAGGTTTGTTGCATTTTCATATTTCTTTATTTTCATGTTTTCATATTTTGATGCTTTTATTGTAAAAAGAGGGAGGCTCATTTACTCCTTAAGAGTCAGGGATGGTGTAAGAAGTAAAAAAATGCCAATGAAAGTTTATACTTTTACCCCCATATCATCATATCAAAGGTATTTATCCATTTGAAAGTGTGAAATAGAAGCCAACATGGTATAAAAATAATAAATCATTTTATGATGTGTCTAAAGAAAAGATATTCAGCCAGTCATTATAAAGATGCACCATGTTAGCTTTTGAATAAAGATAACCATAAAAAGGTTTTATAGGTCATAATGATATTAACCTTACTGTTTTTCTTTATCTTATGAACAAATCCAACCAAATGGTTTTTATTTGAAACATAAAAGAGAAAGAAAAATGGAAAAAAGAGCGACCGGTGATGAAGGAAATCATGGTTGTTCATTCTACCGATTACACACAAAAAGAAAAATCAGGGCTATTCAATTAATTGAATAGCATGCACTCAAAAAAGTGTTGTTCAATTGATTGAACAACAATTGTTCAATCAATTGAACAACTAAATCTAGAAGTGCTAAAGTGATGTTCAATTGATTGAACAAAAATCGTTCAATTGTTTGAACAACGAAATCAGAAAGAAAAATACACAAAAGCGTTGTTCAATTGATTGAACAATAATAGTTCAATTGATTGAACAACAAAATCGAAAGGAAAACACACAAAATCGTTTTCCAATTGATTGAACAATAATCGTTCAATCGATTGAACAGCAAAATCGAAAAGGAAAAGACACAAAAGCATTGTTCAATTGATTGAACAACAAAATCGAAAGGAATAAAATGTAAATGCAATGTTCAATTGATTGAAAAACAAAAGTTCAATCGATTGAACTGCAAAATAGAAAAGGAAAAAATACAAAAGCGTTGTTCAACTGATTGAACAACAATCATTAAATCGATTGAACAACAATCATTCAATCGCTTGAACAACAAAATTGAAAAATCACAAAACATGTTCATCAATTGATTGAACAACAATCGTTCAATCGATTGAACAACAAAAATCGTAAAACACAAAAAGTGATGTTCAATTGATTGAATAGAAATCATTCAATTGATTAAACAACAATTGTTCAATCAATTGAATAGCCAAATCAAAAAATTCAGAAGATTTTTTCAATTGATTGAACATCAAAATCGAAAAATACAAAAGTGTTGTTCAATTGATTGAACAACAATCGTTCAATCGATTGAACAACAAAATCAAAAAATGCAAAAAGTGATGATCAATTAATTGAACAACAATCGTGCAATCGATTGAACAAAAAAATCGAAAAATGCAAAAAGTTATGTTCAATTGATTGAACAACAAAATCGAAAAATGAAAAAAGTGTTTTTCAATTGATTGAACAACAATCGTTCAACCGATTGAATAGAAAAACACACAAAGTGTTGTTCAATTGATTGAACAACACTCGTTCAATCAATTTATCAGCAACTCACACGCAAAAATAAGTGATGTTCAATTGATTGAACAACAATCGTTCAATTGATTGAACAACAACACAAACACAAACATAAGTGTTTTTCAACCAATTGAACATCAATCATTCAATCGATTGAACAACAACACAAACACAAAAATAAGTTCTATTCAATTGATTGAACAACAATTGTTCAATCGATTGAAAAACAACACAAACACCTAAAGAAAAGAAAAAAACTTCATATTTACATGGTGATGCTTAACTGAATTGCAATCAATCGTTTTTGGCCGTGTGGGGCCTGACCCAGGTTCAACATTAGTTAGGAAAACAAATCCCTACACTACTCGCCCTTTTGGCATCAGCCCATGGAGCGCGTATCGAAGTCTCACCCTAAGTAGTATGGGAGGATGCTGGAACCAAGTCTCTGCACCCTGAGATGGTCGTGATACCAGTTTATACCCTCTATTCCTGCATTCACACAGGTCACTAAGTTATAGGGCTCTGTTAGTCTTGCCCTTTATTCCTCCCTTCCGTACCTCCGCGAAGTATTATAATTGACCTTCGCGCAACCATGACTTGCGGTTCAGGTACTTTCGCTCTACTATGACAACATATTGTACAGGTTCCCAAGTTATCTTAAGTGTTTCACTTATCTTACTAAATAGTCACAATTAGCACCGTGTAAACTGATATTCTTACTTGCGTTCAATTAACCCATATAATCACATATATTCATGCATTACATAAACATTGTAAATTAAAACCAAAACACAATATAACCAGATGCATTAAAAGGAAATAAAGACACATAATTTGTAGGATACTTCTCTTTACTTGTATCTTCAGATTATTACAGACTCTATCCATCTTGCGCACACAGCTGTAGGGGTTCGCACACTTAGCTATAGACTTCTACCCTAGGCCTCTGTGCACTCAGATACAGAGCCTCTACCTATGCTAAGACCCTAAACACTTAGACAAAAAATACCAATACTGCAAGACTTCTCTTTTTTTTCTTCAAAACTTAACTACTTAGGGCTTACTTACTTAGCTCTTTACAACCGACTTTACACTTTACAAAATAAGGGCGGACAACCCTTTATGACTCATGACACCTTTGCACTTTGTGACCACAAAATGCAGATACTTTACTACTTTATTACAAAATTGTCCCAAAACATGGGCTTTTAGCCCCAAAACTGTCCTTGGGGGATCCCATTCCCAACAGGCCCCGAACAAAAACATGGTGACTCGCCCTTGTGTGACTTTGCAGGTGCGAAGATCTTAGCACGAAGACCTCCTAGCTCAACCTGTATGACCGCAACCTCAACAGTGCACTATGATGCCGCCTGCTTCGCTTCTTCAACCATCTGCTCGGTCACTGCTCCTGAATTGTCAGCCTGAAGCTTCTATTGAGTTTCTTGCAGATTCGAAAGATTTCCTTCAATAGAGGCTGTGACCACATAATCCTTATCCAACGAGGGCTTCAGTCATGCCTTCAACACTACCTCCTTGTGCTGTGCTGCATCTAACTGTTCTTTCAATTGCTTGGCCTCCTGTGGCTTTGCTAGTCTCTGCATGAGCGCGACGGTTCATGTTGTGCCTTTTACTTCATCATAGCACTCTTGCGGTTCTCGTGCTTCTATCTCCAGCTGCTGTACATTAGGGTCCTCCTGCAGGCTTGTTAGGACCTCGATCGAAAATTCAAAAAGTTGTGTACAGTCTGCTACTGCACTATCAACCACCACTATTGCCTCTGTGACAATGGTTGCATGCTGCTCCTTTACTTCTAGCGTTGTTGAAGGCTGGGTCTTTAACTGCAATTTGATAATCTGTAGGTTCAACTCCAACTGAACACTAGCCATCTCTGTGCGAGCATCGCACACCCTTGTAGCAAGCTTGTAGATGCGCCCCTTGAACGGTTATTCCTAGGGAATGGCCAACTCCAGGACCATTGCCTCGTCCATGACCTAAATTATACGCTTGTTTTGGTTGGTTACCTTGGTCACGACGGTGATGGCAAAGTCTCGTTGTAGGGCCATATGCTCATTGTTAATCCACTGCTCGCTGATCAATTGTAGAGCACGATGTTTGTGGGCCCTTAGCTCTGTGATCACTCCATCCTGCAATAGGTGGAGCTCCTTGTCTACATGTCCTCGGAAAACTTGTAATGAAGTCCATGGAAATGGCCTCACATTTCCATTCTTGAATTGGAATAGGTTGTAACAAACCAACTGGATGCTTACATTTTCACTCACTGATAGTCCAAAAATATAATAAGAAACTCAACAACCCCTTTCCTCAAGTTTGGCCAATAATAGAACTTCTTGATAGCTTCCCAGTCTTCTGATATCTCGAGTGACCTAAATACAACTTGGTATGAAACTTCCTCAAGATAAGCTTCTTGAGCTCACGTTTTTCTGGCACATAAATCTTGTTCCTAAATATGACCAATTCATCTTTCTTGAGGTGATACTCCTCATCCTTATCACCTTCAGCCTAGTGCTGTAACTTTCACTTTAAATGTTGATACCTGTCATCATGTTTTCTTTCCTTCAAGATCCGCTCCTACAAATTTGTTGCATACAAGCTTATCGCTATAATATGATTCACCTACACTCTCGGCTAAGAGCATGTACAACCATATTCTCATTGCCATTAATGTATCTAATTTCAAAGTCAAACTCACTAAGAGTAGCCAACCATATAGCTTTCCTGACATTCATATTAGGTTGGTAAAATAAGTGTCTTAGTCCACTATGATCACTCATCATAATAAACCTCCTTCCAAGAAGATAATGCCTCCACATATTCAAGGCATGAATGATAGCTGCTAACTCAAGATCATGAGTCACATATTTCTGATCATGCTCATTCAACTTCCTTGACTCCTAGAATACCATCTGTTCTTCTTACATTAGGACTCCAGCAAGTCCTCTCTTTCAAGCATCTATACATACCACGAACTCCTTATCAAGATCTGCAATCTTCAAGACTGGAGCATTTGTAAACAACTTCTCAAAACTAGCTGCAAACTCCTCAATCCATTCAAAATTCTTTTCTTTTCATTACAAATATGTAATAGGATATGTGATTTGTGAGAAATTTCTGATGAATTTTCTATAATAACTTGCTAGTCCCATGAATGATCTGACCTCATCCACATCCCTAGGAGTCAGCCACTCCATCATAGCTCTAATGTTTTGAGGGTCCACTGTTATACCATCCTTGGAAATAAAATGTCCCAAGTAATGAACTTCATTCTAAAAAACATTGCACTTGTTGAGCTTGGCATACAACTGATGCTCTCTCAACAATGTCAACAATGATGCCAGGTGTTCTGCATACTCTTCCTCATTATTAAAATATATTAATATGCATCAATGAATACTATCACAAACTTGTCGAGATATGGATGCAACACATTGTTCATCAAACATATGAAAGTAGCTAGAGCATTAGTAAGACCAAAGGGAACCACTATGAACTCACAATGCTCATACCTAGTATGAAATGCGGTCTTGTAAATATATTCTTCCTTGATGTTAACTTGATGATATTATAATCTCAAATCAAGCTTTTATAACACAACTACTCCAATCAACTAATCAAACAAGTCATCAATCTATGGCAATGGATACATGTTCTTGATGATCACCTTATTCAATTGCTTGTAATCAACGCACAACTTGAGAGTATTTTCCTTCTTCTTTACAAACAACAATAGTGCACCCCAAGGTAACACACTTGGCCTTATGTATAGTTTATCAAGCATCTCCTTAAGCTGTAACTTTAATTATACCAACTCTAAAGTGCTCATCCTGTAAGGTGCCTTTGATGTTGGTGCTTCTCTTGGTACCAAATCAATAGAGAAATCCACTTCCCTATGAGGTGGTAAATCTGAAAGCTATGTAGGAAACACATCTTGAAACTATTGCAAAATATGATACTTCTCTAGAACCTCATCATCCTCAACATATTTCCCTTTTTCATTAGTAATATGAACTAAAAAAAATATACATCCCTTTCTACAATTACACTTTTCCTCCATAGTTGCAAATGTTCTCACTGATGTAGGCTTCTTCTTTCCCTACAAGGTTCTTCTTTCCCTGCAAGATTCTTCTTTCCCAATCATCATCCAGGCACTCAATAGCCTTGTCAAAGGAAACACATTTATATGTGTTGATGTAGGCATACCATTCATCTAAAATGTGCTAGCTCTCACCCAATGATGAACTCTTTTCTTGGTCCCTATAGCTAACTACACCAACAAAGAAGTCATGCCTTTATATCTTCTGGTTTCTTCACATCCCCATACAAAATATGAGGCTTTACTTTCATGAAATCATTTGGAAAGCACTGCTTCTCACTCCTCTTATAAGGATGATGGTAGTGATGACCATGATGTCTCTCTGTACTAGAATTAGAATAAAATCCATAAGCACTACCTTTCCTGTTAGATGTATCCAACCATCTACCACCAATGATTGTGTCATCCCTATCCAACCTATATCTTGATCAAGATCTATTGCCATATTCCCCATTAGTCCTATCCTCCTATCCATGACTAATTTATGGTTGTCCTTATCTATGAAAATATGATCAACTTTGAAGGATCACTACATTGACCTCTACTTTCTTCTTTTGAGATCTGTGAAGTCTTTCCTATGACTCAATTCTCTTGTGATTATCTACCTTGCAACTTCTACTTTTTGTCTACAAACTTCTCAATGCATTCCCCATATTAGGAGTGTACTCATCTCCTTTCTATTCGGTTGATATGTAAGGAGAGTCACGTGAAATGTAGTCCACCATTTTTCTCTTCATCTATGAGCTTCTTTTTCTTGCAAACATACCATGTTAAATAAACCAAATATAGACATAATCAAAATCATACCTCAGTGTATCTCAGGGGAGGCTATCTTGTCTGTACAAATTAGTCCATATTAGAAATCAATATATAGATATAGATATAGATATATATATATATATATATATATATATATATATATATATATATATATATCTATATATATATATATATATATATATATATATATATATATATATATATATATATATAATATAATATAATATAATATAATTAAGTCAACATATCAACACATCGACATCATGCATGATAACACAAACTACAATAATGACATTCACAATGCATGCATAACAACATATTGACAACTAGCATGCATAACAATCACATATACCCCGAGGTCCATTGTTGCAACCTTGCTCTGATACCACCATATGGGATCAGATATCACCCAAAGAGAACCTAACCCACTCTGGTACCACCCTGTAATGCCTCCTCCCACATTTGTCCACTTTTACATGCTCTCTAGGTAAACATGATATGAGTGTCACTATAATATGTCTTCACCTCCAATTTATAGTTATGGAAGTGGGGCTAACACAATGACAACTTACTAACATCCCTCAGGAACACTAGATCACCCATAATTCATCCCACATTCTTTGATGACTAGTTCATGAGCTAGAGCCTTTTTGCTCTGACCTAGCATTCATACCACACACCAAACAAGGCAAGAGTTAGGTTATGAGGCCCAAAAAACACACACAATCTTGTTTCCATGTAGTTATAACCTAAAATCTTTAGTTTCGTGCCAATGGTTTTGAGATTTGAGCCAATTTTTTCAAGCTAGCCTCTAAAGCACTTCCCAGAACTACTTGCAACTTTCTAGAACCATAATTAACATGATGACAATTCCAAACTTTCAAACTTGAACCAAGAACTTGACATGGAATTATGAATCCATAACATATAATTTGTCAAACACATGGAAAACATGTAAGATACAGGTCATGAATGCATATATGATCACAAACTAATAATATTCATGTGAGAATCACCAAGAAGGCTCTAAGCCATATCTAGCTAGATGCAATAGCACTTGTTAGTCCATGCATTCATCAATAAATCAATAACTTATCAAAACTTGCCAAGATCCATAGGTAGATTACATCATATAACCAACAAATAATCAACATATAAACCATGGAAAATCAACCATAATATCAACACCATAACCAATGCAAGTATTCATGAATCGCAGTAGGAAAATAACTCTTATTCACATATGAAAATGCTAACCAAGTTAGGGACTTCGATGTACCACCCAACCATAGATTGGGTTGAACAAAATATCTCTTTTAGCCAGTCACCCTCATCCCATATTCCAAGCATGAATGTGGAATCTCATGGAAAAAATATAGACAAAACCAACTGGGGTTTCCAGAGGCCAAATCCCCTTAACCCTCAACCACATTGGTTCCACCTCTACATTCTAGAAATCATTAACATCAACCATATCAGTCTCTACCCAAACTATCCATGGCTTTAGGAAGTAGTAACTCAACCTATAACCTTCCAAGGCTCCAAAGCATTTGTTCCAACCATACCTCAAAGGACTAGTAACTCAACCCACTAAGGGCTCCAAAGTATTTGTCCCAACCTATGTCTCTAGGAACTAGTAACTCAACCCAAACTTTTCTAGGGCTTCCAAAGCATTAGTTCCAACCCACAACCATCAAGAACCTGGGTACCAATAAAAAAAACAAGTGGAAAAACCCACAACACCATGCCTATTTAGGAAATGGCAAGAAAATGTTGAAACCACTATCAATATAGGTAAATATCCATGCCAATGACAACACATAACCAAGGAATCACATGCATATAACATGCATCCAAAAATCAGAAAGTAAATCACACATGCAACCTGTTACCTACAAAGAAATTTAGTTGTATCTTCTGATCCAACTGCTTCCTTGCACTCCCAACTTTCCCTTGCCTTCTTTCTCCAAATCCAAGTGAATTCCAAAGTTCTCCAAGAATTCTCTAAGTGTGCAAGAGTATGAGAGAATGAGAGTGTGAGAGAATGAACTAGAGATCCACTACAAAGTTGTCAAAAAGCTAAACCAACAAAAGTTGTAATGTCCAAAATATAGCAACTCTTTCTTTGAAGCCTTTTTATAATTAATGCCTATATTTTCTTCATTTTCCTCCATTTTCCCTCTAATTTAACTGCATGCAAATCTATGTGTCTTCACCTTCCTTTTATTCTATTTTACTTTATTTTCACAAATAAATTCCAATTATTTCCACTTTTCATTTTCCAATTTCAATAGACATTATTAATCATGAGTGATGCCCCCAACAATGCTTTTCCCAACATTCAACTTGGAATATGTGTCCCATGACTTTGATCTTATTTTATTTACATGAAAAATCAACCACGGGATTTTACAGTTTGTTGTAATGAGCTCTCATTCTCATCTTCATTAATTTCATAGTCTTTAAACACATAATAATTAGCCATGAAATCCAATATTTGGTGGTCATCATTGAAAACGCGTACATTAGTGAGTTTATTAGGAACATATGGCTTATAAATAGTATCAACAAATAAAGAATCTCTAAGTGGTGATAACCTAGAAGATGCATCAGCTAAATTGTATGTGGATGCATTGTGAATCATAGAATGAGTTTAATATCAAATTCTTGAAAGAAAGATATAAGGTTCCATACCACTTGCTGGTACTTTTACGTGATATAGTGAATAGTATTCTGTACCTAGCATGTAACAATTTATGATTCACCTTTATCTTTAATGCTTCCACCTTGATGTCGATGGGTTTCTTTAATCCAAAAATTAGTGCCTCGTATTATGCAATGATATTCATGCACTCAAACTCCAATCAACATGAAATAATATTTTTGCTCGTTTGAGGGTCTATCAAAATTCAACCAGCTACAAAACCCTCCTATGTCTTCAAACCATCAAAATACATAGTCCAAATATTAGTAACAACAAGGTTATTTTCTACATTAGTACTATTTACATATATAATACAATTGTTATTATTGCTAGTTGGATTGCAAGGAAGGATATCTAGTTGTGTGTCTAGTGGTACAGAGGATGGCTACACAAGATAACATCCAAGATCAAATTCTAAAAAAAAAATCCGAAAATTTCTTCCATAAAGCTAATTGACTCATTGTGAGCTTCAAGCACAATTACGGTATGCTTCATAAAAGGTTCACTTTCTACTTGAATATGATTATTCTTTCCCTTGTAGGGAATCCATAAATGTTTCCTGTCAACAGAAAAGTATCGTTTCAATTTGATAGACCAATCTCTACTCAAAAGTAGTCCACAGGCTTCTGGAATGTACACAATGACAATTTTTAACCAATGGTGAACTCTATCATAAGAAGATAAAAAAATTATAAAATTGTTTAGTTCATCAATCACTTGCACTTGTGATCTACCTAATTGTATAATTATAACGTTTTTCTTTTCCCATTTCATGTTAATGTTATTAGCAAAAAATAGGGGCATGACATTCACAGACGAAATCATACTCAACTAAGCAATTATTGACATTATAATTAAATATTTCAAATGTTGAAAAGGGGGGAAAGAAGATCTCAAATTTACATTAGTTTCATTAACAACATATTCAAGTATAATATTTGACTTACTAAATGAGGTTTTTGAAGAATTAATAGTCTTACTTGATAACGCTTGGATGCAAATTCTTGGATAATCAATTCCCATTGACTTTCCAACTTTGCTAGCTCATAAATGGAAATATTAGCACAAGATTTCTTCATGTCTTCAATAATGTTATAATCAATATTGCACACTACATATTCATTCTTGGCAGGTTTTTTTGAAGTGGTAGGAGGTGAAACATTTTTGATACCTTAGGGGTGATGGAATTGTTCTTATTATTCCCAGAAGTGTTATTTTGAGGCTGAGTGCTTTCATATTTTGTCTGTGAGCTCTGAGTAGGATTACTAGGAGGTAACATCTTCCTTAGTAGTTGCTTCCTCATGTTTTTCTCAGGCACTAGTCCTTGTCTCCTCAAATTGTATGACTTTTATTTCTTCTTGGGAGGAGTTTCACCCACCTGGGGCTCATTGGCACCTTGTCTATCATTATTCAGGATAAGATCAATAGTAAAAATTGAAGCAACAACACTTGTATTATCCTATTGTGGGGGGGGGGGGGGGGGGGGCGTTGTTCATCAGTCTCTTGAGTATGCTTATACTACTTTTCTAATAACAAAATTTCTAGGACATTGGTAGCCACCACATTCATATTATGATTCCATTACATACATGTTTTTTCAGAATGTGCTTCTTGATGAATCAAATAGTAGTTCCCCACACCTAAGTCCTCAACATTGAATACTACATTAGAATTTTGAGTAGACTTGGTCGGGTATTGATTTTCTTCATAAAATTGACTTAAAGGACTTAGTACGGTATATGCCTTACTTGACTTGCTTTTGAGTTCAGATACTTCATTAGTGAGTAGCTTCAAGGACTTAGTCAAGATTTTCATGTCAAAGGGACATGTCTCTATAGTTTTAGGGGAAGAGGGTTGATTCTTTTTTCTGGTGTCTTCAGAGTCCTTTGAATCTTCTTGATCAATAATGGATCTAATAGATCTTAAGTCCTCTTCCACAAAAAATACTTCTGCAAAATTAAGAGCCAAAGTTTCCTTCCCAAATCTTTTCACAAAAACGAAAATATTAGTGGGCAAGGCAACAATGTTATAATCCATAGTGATTGAATCATGAGGTTGCACATAAATGGGGAACTTGTTCAAAATGCGAGTAAATCTCTGATTAAAATATTTCACCTTTATTTTATCCCCCATATTTATATTTCCAAGTTATTTAAGAAACATGGTGGGACTTATATTATCAGAAAATTTCTCTAAGAACAACTACTTAAACTCTGTCCAATTATGGATTGAATTTTGTGGAAGGCTATCATACCATACTGATGTTATACTATCAAGAGTGTAAATAAAAAATGTACAAGTAACATCATCATAACGTACCTCTAACATCCTTAGATGAAATTAGAAGTCATCGATGTGATCCTCAACCTTCACTTTCTTGTATGGATCATACTTTGTAAGTAACTTTTTCGAGTGCTTAGGGAAACAATGAAGGTTTCCCATAAGAGAAAGAGACCCTTGGGTCATCCAATCCAATTGGTCATCATTCATGTCCTTATTTTACTCTTCCTCTTCACTCTTTGATTCTAATTACTCTTCTCCTTCCATATTCATATCTCCATTATAATTTGGTTTTTCATTATCAATCAACTTTCGTTGTCTGAAAATGAAATTTCTCCTCATCTTCCTCCTGATTTTTTGTAGCACGGTGTTGGGATTGGGGTCCCCAGGGGTAGAATTGGATTAATTTAGTAATTTTTTGTAAATAATTTTGTAAAGAATGTAAAGTATCCAAAAAATATGGATGTGAAGCACGTAGCTAGTCAAGAATCACAGGGGCCTTAACCCATTGTTTGGGTAAGTGATAGGCAGTTTTGAAGACTCACCCATGAGCCGGGGGCCATGGTATTGTATTAGATAAGCTATAAATAGTTGAGTCATAGTGAGTCATAGAAATAATTGATAGTGAGTAGTATGAATGAATGAATGAATGATGTTGTAATGGTTTTGATAGACAGGAAGGTCTGTTCCTGTTAGTATGCAAAGGAAATACTCCGCAGCTGAGTGCGCGGAGGCCTAGAAGAGTCCAAAAATGAGTGCGTGGAACCCTACAGCTGAGTGCATAGGGTAGTTGAAGTATCTAATGGAATGATTATGATTAATAAAGACTGAATTTGGGTCGAAAATACTTGCATCTATATGTTTAATTGTTACATCACTTTCACTAATGTTTCTATAATTCATTGTGTTCTCTCTGTGCGAATTAGGTTAATTTAACTTTTTTATGCTTAAAAATATGATTGAATAATATTTAAATCTATTTAGAGTTAGTTTCGGATAAGGAAGATAGGTCTACGCGATGGAAAATCTAGATCTTAGAAGCCCTAGAAGACTTGTTCAGTTGTAGACATATCCTGTTAGGGCCTGATTAACACAATTGGCTTGTCTCGCGAAGAATTGAAGGTACCTAGAGCTGAATTAGGAGTTTTAACTCCATCAGAAGGTGAGATATGCGTGGAAGCATATCTAAGGCACTGAAAGACATCACACTAGTCTCTGGATGCATAAACTTGGTTCGTGCATCCCCCAATACTACTTTGGGTGAGACTACAACCTGCGCTACATAGGTGGCTGCTGAAAGGGCCAATAGTGTAGGGTTTTGTTGGTTGGCACAACTAACTCTGAACCTAGGTCAGGACCCCTTAAGCCAACAAATGGTTTCGTTGCTGAGACTGGGATCTGCTTAAGAGATGTGTGATGTCGCATCATTAGAATCTGACTAAGAAGGAGTTTGAAAAGTGGTTACATCGGAAGATTCATGATTTTGAGGCTCAAGAAAACATGAATCTACACTTGTCAAAGGAGGATTGATTTAATATATATCTGTATATAGAGATACATGAAATTTTTTTGCACTTTTCCAATTGAATTATATGAGTGGTTAGCAAAATTGGTAGACGATCAAGGGAGGTGGAAGCTCGATAGTCCTATAGTGTGGACTCCAGAATTGGCGTGACAACTAGAGGCATCTAAAAATAAGATCACATGGGCTATCGATCATTGGCTTGATCAAATTCTGGTAGAATTTCTTATCGAATTTGCAGTTGACACCTCAGTTAGCTATAGTGAATCAGACCGAAGATTCTTCAAAGGACCATGAGGTAAGTACTTGAGGTAATTGAATACTTGGATTAAAATGCTATTATATGAAAAGTGGGTAATGCCATTACCTTAATGTTCAGAGCTACACAAAGTGGTAGATTATTTAGAAGTAATGGATCGGGTCCAGATTATAGTCCATTCATTGAACCTCCTTCAAGTGACGACGAAGGGGCGGTGCTGATGACACTGCAAAGTGCTTTTCAGTTAATAACTCAGGGTATTCTAAGGATATATCATCCATCCACTCCATCTCCACCTCCACTTCCAATGCATACACCTTCACCTACAACTCTGCCACCACCTCCACCATTCATCATAAAAAACACAATGAAGATGCCAATCTTCAAAGGAATAGGAAGTGAAGATCCAGAGCAATTTTGGTTTGTTGCAAATGCTGTATGGACAACACAACAAGTCACCTATGATAATATAAAGAAGGCCCAGTTGGTTACCACCTTGCAGGATCACAAGTTAACATGCTATATTAAGTATTTCACTGATAATCCCCAGGCATTGTTGGCAGAAACTCAGATAGCTCTGAACAAAGAATTTAGTAAGCCTAAATATGAGGCGAGATCGATAATTGAATTTAAGGAGATTCGACTGAGATTCAATGAGACACCTTGGGACTTTGATCAAATATTGAAGTGTCTGATCAAGTAGGCTAACATGAAAATCTCAGATACCTAGCATCACGACTGGTTTATAACATCTTTTTTGCCGCACTTCAGAATACCTCTTTCATATTAGAAGATAACAATGCAAGTAGAAGCCCTAGAGATCGTGATGAGGCTACACACATCACCTATTTAGGATACAAACCTGGGGATACAATAGATCCACTCGCAGTTAGAGAGCTTACACCTAGAATTAGAGAGTCTAAACAAAGAGAAGGAGAGTAAGCCAAAAGTGCATGCAGAGGTTTGATGCTTGAAGTGCAAGGGACACGGGCACGATAAATATCATTGTCCAATATAGTGAATTATCTTATATGGGGGGTCGGGGTAGCCCCCCTGAAGCTAGATGCCCTAGCCAAGCATGGTAGCTGCGCTATGATGTGACATTTTTCAAGTCACTGGGAAACATGTGACGGATGACTACCAATTACTTCAGAAGTTCATTCAGACACCCCAACAACTATTTTTCAATTTCTGTAAATATGTGGCCCATGATGAGCTTCATTGTCGAAGTTATGAGCTAATGATGGAAATAACCGCTACTTACCGTATGCAAGTGGAAATCCAGCCTCAGGATCAAGGCATAGGAGCATTGCAGGGAGGATTCCAAGGCCGAGGACGAGGAACAGGCACTGGACCAGGGCGAGGGTGTGGGAAGATAATTTTCTATAATTGTGGTGAAGCAAGCCACTTCACACATCCCACACATCCCTTGTGTCAGTATTGTCGATAGTTTGATTAAGGCATAGAGGAATGTCTGGTCCTTATGGCAAAGATGCAAGAGAAGAAGGCACATCCCCAGCAGCCTACGCAGAATTTACAAATGATGAGGGTTGAGCCTCGTGAGGAAACATAAACATTGTATTAAGAAGTGGTATAACAATTGGCACAGATAAAGGTAAGCAGCTTGAGGAATAAAGATGGGTAAGCAAGGTTGCTGAGAAGGAAGTTGGCGTTGATTTGAATCGCACTAAAGAAAAATTCTTGGAAGCAAAGAAGAAATTTACTGAGGCCTCTGCCTTAGGAAATCAGGAGAAAACATTGGAGACTAATGCGTCATAGGAAGTAGATCCTTCTATACAAGCTAATTTCCTGAAAAATTATGAGGTTGTTGCGCTATCAAAAAGTTGTTTGAAGGATTTCAAGACTTAATAGACAAGTGCACCAATAAGGAAAATACTCCTATGGAGCAGCGCACAATTAGAAATATTGATAAGATTAAGGAACAAATAGGATGCGAGATGCAGCTAAAAACACAGATATGCGATTAAGAAATGGACTAGGTAATTTTGGATCTGGGGTCCGATGCGAATGTTCTACCAAAATAGACATGGGAAAGGATGGTGAGACCTACACTGTAGTGGCCTGCAATTCAGCTCCGAATGGCGAATCAGCAGAAAACGATCCCCATGGGATGATTGTATCGTATGACGGTAGATATTGAAGGTGTGAGTGCATTAACGGACTTCAAAGTTATAGAAATTGTCGATGATAGTAACCCCTACCCCGCGCTCCTAGGAATCGACTTGGCTATTGATATGAATGGGGTTATTAATTTTGACAAGAGGAAAATGACATTTGAAAATAATTCACTTAGGGTCATAGTGCCACTAGATCCTACAGAAGGAGCACACTCGTAAGTGATTATGTAGAAAGTGATGATGAGATGGATCACATATACAAGATAACAATGCGAGATTAGGGTTGGATCAATCCAACGATGGATGGATGGATCGCATGGGATTGGGAGATTTCATGCACTTCTGACTCATATGAGGAATTAGAGCATTGGAAAAACCACTTACATGAAGTATCTACATTGTGATGCAATATGATGATGAAGCCATTGTGCTGTGTGTCGTCGGAGGTAAGAAAGCTACCTTATTATGATGGGTTGACTAATGTGGAATTTTTTTTAGATGAATTTGAACGTGAATTATCGGAAGAAAATTGATTTTAGGCACTAGAATTGGCGCTACACGCTACACCTTCCCATTTGTGGGGTACACATAAAGAAAGTTTTGTTAGATGGAGGGATTAAAGGCGGATGATGAAGTTATGACTTGGGTATGCTAATACCAGAATGATTGAGAAGTATAGTGGGAAGGATGATTCGTGCGATCACCTGGAAAATTGGACTAAGGTGTGGTGGAAGGAACCATGGCCAGAATGGATACATATATTTTGTCATACCTTGGATACAATCCCCATGAAGTAGTATCTACAGATAAAGGTCTACCACGACACTGCGGAATGGAATGTATTGAGAGAAAGTTTCTTATTGAATTTTAGATTCGAGGATGGGTTTGCAAGCATCGATGAAGTGCTTCAAGAGATTAAAGTGGTTATCTTCAAGATGCTGAAGGATCCTATGAAATGGACCCAACCTAATTGGAGCACCCAACTATGCCACATATTGGAATGCTATAATGTAACCGCTGAAGAGGAGGAAGAAGACCCCAGGAATATTAATATTCCAGAAACAAAAGAGAATTGCATAATAGAAGGACCATAAGTAGGTAAACATTGGCACTGAAGAAGAACCGAAGTTTGCAAATATTGGAGACTATTGGATGCTATAGTAGACAAAGTTGTTGAATTACTTCTTGAGTACCAGGATCTCTTCCCCACTAAGTTTTCATATTTAAAGGGCATACTTGGAAATTTGGGTGTTATGTGGATCACATTGAAGCTAGATAAGAAGCCTGTCAAACAAAGGCCCTATCGCCTTAATCCTAACTATAAGGAGAAGGTTCGAGAAGAGCTGGATAAAATGTTGGATGCTAACATTATAGAACCTATTGAAGAGTCTGATTGGTGAGCCTGATGGTAGTCGAAGAGAAGAAGAAAAAGGGAGAAATAAGGATCTACGAAAGATGAATGATACATGTGTTCATGATCCATTTCCAATGTTGTTTACAGATGAAGTGTTAGACAATGTTGGATGGCAGGAGGCCTATTCCTTTACTGATGGGTTTTTTTGGTTATCATCACATTAAGATTGTGCCAGAGGATCAAACCAAAACCACCTTCGCGACAGAGTGGGGTTGCTTTCAGTACACCATTATGCCTTTTGGGTTAAAGAAGACGCTAGCCATTTTCCCGCATAGTCATAACAATGTCCAAAGAATTCATTCATAAGTTTATGGAAGTATACTTCAATAAATGGACCATGTTTGGATTGGTAAAATGCCATGTAGCAAGTTTGTGCCTTATGTTGGATACATGTCAAAGATACCAGATTACGCCGAATTTGGAAAAATGTATATTCTTTGTTCATTTTGGGATCTTGCTAGGTCATGTTATGTGTAAGCAAGGATTGATGGTGGACCCTGAAAAAATCACTGTAATTGTGAACTTGGAGGCCCCTAGGAACATCAAGAAGCTACACGTGATGGTGGGACACACTGGATACCATAGAAAATTCATTAAAGCCTATGCTCAAATTACCATTCCTATGGAAAAACTACTGAAGAAGGATGCAACATTCTATTGGGATGAGGATGCCAACATAACCTATATGTGTTAAAAATAAAAAAAAAGGTGACTGCACCAATCCTGGTATTTCCTGATTGGAAGAAGGAGTTCCATGTACATGTTGATGCTTCTTGTATTGCGTTGGGTGCACTATTAACACAGGCAAGCAAAGGAGAATTGGACCATCCTATAGCCTTCACAAGTAGGAAGTTATCAAAGGCTGAAAAGAATTATTCAGTGACAAAGTGCAAGGGGTTGGCCATGGTTTACACACTGCAGAAATTCAGGCATGATATCTTAGGGGGACATTTCAAAATGTATACAGATCATTGTTCCTTAAAGTACCTGGTCAGCAAGCCTATGTTCGGGGGAAATATTTTTAGGTGGTTGTTATTATTTCAGGAATATTATTTTGAAGTTATTGTGAAGCCTAGTCAGTTGAATGTCGGTCCAAAACACCTATCGAGGATTGAAACAGGTAAAGAACCCAATAGTTTGGAAGAAGGGTTGCCAGACACGCAACTCTTTACGGTACATGTAGCAGATGACCATTTTGATGACATTAATCAATTCTTAACTAAAAGGATGGCACCTGAAGGATGTACAACTCAATAGAAGAAAAAAATAGTAGTTCGCACAACATATTTTTTAGTCAATGCGGGACATTTGTACAAAATGGGGGTAGATGAAATATTGCGGAGATATGTGCCAAAATTTGAGTGCGATAGTATTATGATTGAAGCTCATAGGGGAGCTGTGAGAGGCCATTATGCAGGAAAAGAAATTGCATAGAAGATTTTTCATGCAGGATTATGGTGGCCAACATTGCACAAGGATTCAAAAGCATACTGTAAGGCATGTGATGCATGTCAACGAACTAGCAGACCATTGCCGAGGGATGAACTACCGCTACATCATCAGGTATATTTGCAAACATTTGAGAAGTGGGTGATCAATTTTATTGGGCCAATTCAGCCACTTGGAAAGAAAATGTGTGCAGACTACATTATCCTTGCAACAGAATATTTAACCCGATGGGTGGAAGCACAACCAGTCAAGGATTGTATAATGACTACTGCAGAAAATTTCTTATTTGAATCTGTCTTAATGTGGTTTGGATGCACGAAAGTATTAATGAGTGATAGGGGAACACACTTTTTGAATGAAATGATTAGCGCGATGACGGATGAATTTCAGGTCTACCATCAAAAGAGCACACCATATCACCCACAGGAAAATGGGACAGTCGAAGATTTTAACAAAATTTTGGAGAATGTGTTGACAAAGGTTTGTAACACACAGTAGAATTCCTGGGATGTGTGTGTACCTGTAGTTATATGGGCATATAGGATAACATGTAAGAAGTTGATAGGGAAAACGTTGTTCAAATTGGTCTATGGGGTTGACCCAGTGATGCCTATGGAGTACATTGTACCTAGTCTGTGCATAGCAACTTTGACAGACATGGCGGATTGTGAGGCCTTCGAGGAAAGGCTCACAAAGCTAGTGGAGTTAGAGGAGGACCAATTCCACCAAAAAGTATAGAAGGAACCAGGGAAAATTTTAGGAATGGGAATTTATCTTAAATTTTAGAGAACTTGGCGAATCTCACTAGTCCATAATATGAAATCTGTAAACTGTTTGATGATACTTTTCTAAAAATATTCAAATTTATAATAATTTTATATAGTCTCTATATGAAATTTGGGCGATTTTTAAAGTAAAATAGTTCTATACTATGAAATTTGGGTGAATCATTTTTAGGAAAAATGGAAATTAGCGAATTTGTTTTTTGGAAAAAGCATGGAAAATTAGCCCTGCGAATATTAGCCCCTAAAATTTTCCATGGAAGGAATGCAAAAAAGCATGGAACGATCACCATATCAAGCTTCTTACTTTCAAGATAAATGATCTTGCGTTTTTATATGATAGCAAGTCCACCAAATTTCTAGGTAATTCCATATGTTGAACCTTTTATGGGAAAAGTGACTGGGATCCGCTGAAGCTGTATACGAAGGATCCTACCCCTGCGCAATGACTATATGAATGCCAGACAATCTTAGAACTCTAGGCACTTGCAAGGGAGCATGGGACTATAAACTACACTGCACAGCTGGGGGGGCAAGGCATCAAATAGGCTACACAAAGACTGAAAAGGGTGCAACAGATGCATCCGCACTCAGGAGGCTACGCCATGGAGGAAGGTACCACGTAGCCCAGGCCAAAGATAGGACTGAGAAAATCCTGTTAGGAGGAGTGGGTGGGTCGTAATTAAGGCAAAAATATTTGAAAATATGTTGCCAAAGGTGCATTTATGACAAAGTTATGGAGGGAACAATTGGATTTGAATCCGAAAATAGCTATAAGTATGTCCTGTTGGTTTGCAAATAAACACTTTATTGTCTACGAATTTCTTGCATGCATCATGAATATTGGGAGGTTTTTTCCAAGCACCCAAGTCTTGCTCATTATTCTAATACATTGCGCCGAGTTTCTTTGGAGAGGATATATGAGCCTATGAGTTCTGCGGTTGTGATGTCTGAGGTTGTAGCTCCGGAAGTTATGGGCATAGAAGCTACACCAGCAGTACCTACAATGCCAAGGTCACCTAGGCCAAACAAGTATGATTCTAAGCCAAAGAAAAAGAAGCCGGTCATAGAACCAGTGTGCCACTTGCCCACAACGCATGCACAGGAGGTGCGACATAAGAGAAAAATGGACAAGAAAATAACCTTTTGTTCCCCTAGATATAGAAGAAGAGGAACTCCGCTAGGGGATTGAGGAGTTAGATGCTGAGGACACTGAACTAATCAATATGCTTCCGGCATATGTGCCTCTCCAAAGAGGACAGAAGAAGGTGACGAGAGACCTAGATTCCAACAAATTTTCAATTTCTATGCCACTACTCCCAGCTGAAGTGGCATTTGAGGGTACTCTCAGAAGCACATATACAAACGTTAAAGATGGAAGACTGGGACCTCTCCGACCAGGTGAAATTCCCCCATTTAGCAACAAATTAGTATATGTCCCACATATACTATGAATATATAGGGGTCACGAAGTTGGAACCAATGAAATGGGTTAGAGGAGTTCAGCTGGTGGGAATATTACACATGCTATTCGTACCCCATTTTCACTGTTCCAACATCAATATGGTGAGTGTGTGCTAGTTTCTGACATTAGTGCATGATGGGTATTTATGGCTAGGTGAGCTTATCCCCATCATGAATATGTTAATCCATCGAATTACTAAGCTACCATATAAAGGAGCGGACCCGAAAAAGGATTTTTCGGGCAAAACCAAGGATAAGCAACTCATAGACTGCATGAAGATCGAGTTTGGGCTTCTAAAGGGAAAGTGAGATATTATATATGCTCTATAAGAGATGAGACAATACATTTTGGTATTGCATATCCTAGCTAGAAATATAATGTGGAAGTGTCGCACGGATGAAGTGCCTACACCAGTCATTTCATTTAGGTGTAGTGTGCGAATAAGGTCCAGTATAACTCGACCCAGTATCTCTATAAAGAATTTTTGGCAAACTATCATGAGGCACAAGAGAAGAGCCAACCATTCCACTATGATTGGATCTTATTGCTAATTGTTTTGGTTGAATGGAGACTTCAAGAGGACAGTTAGTGCCCTCCAGTGAATAAGACCTTCCTAGAGGCAGCAAAGTTCACTTCGTTGTGATAGAGAAAAGATGTGGAACGGATTACAGAATCCAAATTTTTTTGGGTATTCATGGAGATTGACATGTGACTGGGTACAAACTAGAGGTCAAGGTTATCTCCCACCTTGGTCGAGTAGCTAACTTTCACATAATTTAAGGCAAATTTTCACAATGTATGGGGATGTGCAAGGAGAGACCCTTAAAAGGAATGGCACAAAATGCCTTACTTAGTAGATGAAACAAATGTACAGGAGGTTGTGGGTGGATAGCCAGTAGAGTAGCACGAGTCTACCCAGTTAGATGTCAGGACAAGCAGACTAGGAGAAATCTCATCTACGCAGACCTTTGGTGAGCAAAAGAAGAAAGAAAAAAAAGTAGGTTGTCATGTGGGAGAAGGATGCCCAACAAGATAAATAAGCTGCTGAAAAGGCCACTGCAAAGAAAACACACGCTGAAATGGAGCATGCAGACAAGGAATGTACAAAAAAGGAGCAAGCATCAATTTTCCCGCATAACACATAGTAGGATTTATCTGCATAGGGCAATGTGTATAAATTTTGAATAATTAATCACTTATTCACAGAGATTTATCCCGATTATGCACTATTGCAGAATACATGCACAATACATAACCTCCTCTATGTTGATCATCAATTTAGCAGCATTAAAAACAATGAAACATCAATCGCATGCACACATTAACACAGTATGTAACCTGGGGAAAGCTTACAGCTGAAAACCCCACACTATCTGTATATTATAATGATTGAGAACATGTAACAATACATAGTACAATACTCCTCACAAGTACTCAATACTATCTCCACCTATTACACACGAAACTAGCTCATATCTGATCAATCACAGCTCAAATCTCCTCCACTGCTTTGCCTGCCTCCACTACACAATCCCAAGTGAAAATCACATGAGCACAAGCTACAATTACCTTGGTATTGGCCCACACTGTGCAGTCCTCATTGGCATCACTCAATCCCACTGATTGCGCAAGATCTCATGCACAACTATAGTCACAATTGATAGCAATCTCAACCTCTAACACCTGTCTCCACTGAACTGTACATGCACTGAGTTAACTGATGTATTCTTGAGTTAGTTTATGAGTTAATAATTAGTGAATTAATTTAATCAATTAATTCACATCACTCATCACTAGTCTATTTGCAGTTAGACTAATTACAACTAGTTTAACCAAGTCAAACTGAACACAACTCCATCAACTCCATAATCAACTCCACCGAAACTCAACCACATGAGTTCTAACTGAAGTCTTGCCTGCAATGGCTCAACTGACCCACAAAGAAAGTGTATTTCCTTCTGATAGCTGCATGTGCCACATTTGTAGCTCAAGCTAAAGTGCTCCAAGAGGATAAGATAATGTTTATAGTCCAAATATTATTAAGAGCTAATAATATTCGACTGTTCTATTTTTAACCTGGCAGTCTAAAAATAGACTCCGCCCATATGTCTAAAAATAGAAGTCCATCTATTTTTACCAACATGACCAATCATCCACAAATAACATACTACAACTCATAGACCATGATCTATATGTCTAAAAATAGACATAGTATAAAAATAGACTTTGCGCCAAAAATAGCCTGCGGGCCCACTTAGTGAAGGCGACTTCTTTCCACTAAGCTCCATCATCTTGTTGCATTTTCAACACGGCGATGGGGGTGAGGAGGTGGCCACCCCCTTTAAATTCCAAAAGCGCGCCAAAGGGAGAGTGATAGGTCTAGGAAAGAAGTGAAATTAGATAAACATTCAATGGTGGACCCTCTTGTACTCATAGAGGGTGATTTAGATGAGATCCTTGAAACGGTTTGCGATACCACATCTGAACTATGGTCACACTTTGAGCAATAATATATGTAGACATTGGGGAGTGTTTAGACGGATTTTCTCGTGCTACAGATCTAGGTCGATAGCATCAAGGTGAGCGTTGGGCAAGCAAGTGTGGTGCAAGCAAGCCTGACTTAAGCGAGCGTGAGTGTTCTAGAAATGGAGCAAACATTGGACCTAAGGATCATTCCTTTACTAGAAGGATCCTTGTGATCAAATAACCAGGAAGACCATGAAACACTAGGAAAAATCAAGGATATTGGAATCAATGTGGTCGCACTACTGCTCCAGGCCCTCCATGAATTACATTAGGGGGTCTCAGATGAATTACGGATTAGGGAGGAACATGCCCTTGCAACCCTCAGTTAATTTAAAGTAAATAATGAACAAATGTACAAGGAGAAGACACAGGCACTAAAGGAGAAAGAGGAAATGCAATCACAAAACACAAATATAGAATTAGCAATTGAACAAGCTTGAAAAATAGTTCCAGAATTACATATCCCAGAGGATGCACAGGCTGAGACGAAATTCAAGAAATTAGATGTGGCAGTGCGCGATACCAAAGATGAGGTTAGGCGAGTCAATTTTGAGTTCCAGATGAAGATATCCAAACTCTAGCTTAAGCTTCAACCAACCACACCGCCCAAAGTTCGGGAACAAAGAGGTGCAACTATAAAAGAATCAATGGGTCAACTAGATGTTGTAGTCCACTGTTGCGACTAGCTATTCAATCAGGCAATGGGCCTATGGGATATATTACAGGAGGACCCTAAGCTGTAATAGTTGAACACAGAGATCAGGGAAGCGTAACAAAAATATGATGAAATCAATACGACTATGTGGATGTTGGCACCAGTCCAGTGCTTTGTGTGCTTGCAGGAAGGAAAGTCAATTCAGATGCAGATCCAGGAGTTACATAAAAAGTAGTAACTACTAAGAGACTGGGTTTAGCCTTGGACAGAGCAAGCTAGCCAACTTTCACAGAATATTCATGAAAAGCTAAAGGCCATGCAGTAGACCTAGCAGACTACGCAACTTGCAGTGGAGGGGCCAACAATAGAGAATTTGGCCTAGGATGTACAAAATGTAGCCAAAAAGAGTACTGTGGAGCTTCAAACATTGACCAAGCCATCAAGGAAACTCTGCCAAAAAGTGGAACAACCAGCTGAGTGACTCAAGAGTGAATCATGATATTTGTGTTGGGGGCCTATTGGGATGGGGTCCCCAGGGGTAGAATTGAATTAATTTAGTCATTTTTTGTAAAGAATTTTGTAAATAATGTAAAGTCTCTGCAAAATATGGATGCAGAGCATGTATCTAGTCAAGAGTCACAGGGGCC
This sequence comes from Pinus tabuliformis, assembly GCA_031772625.1. Classification (NCBI taxonomy): domain Eukaryota; kingdom Viridiplantae; phylum Streptophyta; class Pinopsida; order Pinales; family Pinaceae; genus Pinus; species Pinus tabuliformis. The sequence goes on from CM062816.1 coordinate 1,156,511,149, forward strand.
TTATCCCTTTGTTTGGGTAAGTGATAGGCGGTTTTGAAGACTCACCCTTTAGCTGAGGGCCATTGAATTGTATTAGACATGCTATAAATAGTTGATTCATAGTGATTCTTAGAAATAACTGATAATGAGTAGTATAAATTAATGAATGATGTTGTAAGGGTTTTGATAGATAGGAAGGTTTTTTCCTATCAGTAAGTGAAGGAATGGCTCTGCAGCTGAGTGCGTGGAGGCTTGGAAGAGTCCAAATTTGAGTGCATGGACCCTTATAGCTGAGTGCACAAAGTAGTTGAAGTCTGTACTGGAATGATTCTGATTAATAAAGATTGATTTTGGGTTGAAAATACTTGCATTTATCAGTTTAATTGTTATGTCACTTTCACTAATGTTTTTGTAATTATTGTGTTTTCTCTATGTGAATTGGGTTAATTGAACATTTTTATGTGTAAAATGATGATTGAATGATATTTAAATCTATTTAGGGTTAGTTTCGGATAAGGATTATATGTATGCGCGACAACAGATCTAGATCTCAGAAGCCCTAGAAGACTTGTTCAATTGCAAACATATCCTGTTAGGGCCTCATTAACACAATTAGGTGGTCCTGCGATGAATTGATGGTACCCAAGGCCTAGTTAGGAGTTTCAACTCTATCAAAAGGTGAGATCTACACATAAGTAGATCTAAGGCACTCAAAGACATCACACTAGTCTCAGGATGCAAAAACTTGGTTCTTGCATCCCCCAATACTGCTTTGGGTGAGACTGCAACCTGCGCTACACAGGTTGCTGCCAAAAGGGATAGAAATGTAGGGTTTTGTTGGTTGGACCAACTAACTCCAAACTTGGTTCAGGAACCCTTAATCCAACACATGTGGTGGAATTTCCCTTGATGGTAGTACTGTTCAAGTCATTCAACTAAATTTTCAAGGATAGTGGTAATGAAATATTCCATTGAAGAAACTAGAACATCGCAATGGTTTGTTTGTTTCTTTGATTTATTATTAGGAAGAATAGATAGAACATGGAGTAATCCAATAACTCTAGCAAACTGATGAGTGATAGGTTGAATCCTCCAGATTTTCTTGTAGGTGACCTCATAAACATGCTCTCGACCTTGATGAGAAATTTCTTCTTTCTCAAATATGTGACTCAAAGTCGGACTTAGAAAATTTCTACCTTGAACTAAAGGTTATTTATGTGAATGTGTTGAATTATCATCCATAAATAGGCTTCCCTCCTTCTAGCACCAGAGTGTTGATGGCTTTGGAAAATTCTGATACACATGGGATCTCTGAGATATGAAGTCCCAACTAAACCTCACAATGTTTGGAGAAGGGTCCCCATCATGGAAATGGGCCTGAATTCCATTAGGGTATTCTTAATGATTTTCCTTGGATGCATTTACAACATAAGAGAGCATGCATATAGTTTTGAGATAAGCAATTAATATTTTTTGAAACAGTCATTTACAATGTGTACAAGGTTATTTCACAGAAGGGAAAAGAAAGAGTGAGCCTTTAGAAGAAAAGTGATAGAATTATCCTAATAAAGACACAGAAACACACACACACACACACACACACACACACACACATATTTAGGAAACAAATTTAGTTAACTTACTAAATAATTTAGAAAGAAACAACGATATTGAAATAAAATAACAATCCACATTCAACAAGATGTGTGCCAAAGCCAACAAAACAATTCATTTTATTTAGTATGTATGAACACAAATATATACCTCAAACATTAAAAGAATAGTCTTACAACATCCATGATACATGCATGAAAGTGCACTCACTCTTAGAAGTTCAAACCATTAAGTGAATGTTCCAAGATACACAATTACAGTGTTGCAACGATAGCTCCAATATTGAAGCATTAAGTCACCACTTTCTCCTCAAAAGAATTATCTTCTCTCCTATGCCAAGCTAGATAATCCAAGGTGAAAAGTCCTTTGCTTAAGCTATGAGGGTTTATTTATAACAAATGAGGTTACCATTCACCTCCCATATGACTCTTGACCTCCCTCATGACTCTTGAGCTATCACATGAATTTTGAGCTCCTACATGACTCTTGGACTTCCTAGTGACTCTACACATTGCATGTGTGAACCTTAGGCTTCCACACATTTTAAATTTTCATATTTTTTAAATTATGTAATTAATTCCACACCCACCCCACGCCCCCCCATAATGTGGAAAAATACATGAGACAAGACAAGACTCTTGTGTTGACACTTTCGGGAGTTACAATTTGGAGACTATGACATGAGATTTGATTGTAATGTATCAATGCCAATTTCTTCTCTTTGTTGCTATGCCTTCAAAGTTTCATGATAGATCTTGCTTGTGCTTCATCTTCACCCTGAAAAAAGGTATGGTTATAGTATTAGATTCTTCCATGTATCTTTCTCTTCATTCATCCGTTGTAGTTCAGATTTCCTTTATCTCCTTTTTTGATGATCTCTTTGTGTCCCACCTCCAGAGGTGCCTTCTAGAAACTTCTCCTTGATGACCTCCTTGAGCTTGATCTTACCATGTTAGAATGATATTACTTGCAAATAAATTTCACTCATGACAAGAAAATATCATTCCTGAAATTACCTAGTCTACCTTGTTTTCTCATGCAAGGTGTTGACTGTGATGGGAGAGTGTGCAAAGGCTGAGAAAGAGGAATTCTTGGGCACAATATGCAACGTCAAAAGGAACAAATGGAAAGTCTGGGCATTGCACGTATGCAATGTGTAGTGGAAATAGAGAGAGAGAGGAAATAATTTTCTAGTGGACAAGTTTATGAGACAAGGGCGGAAATCTTGGGCACTATGGCTACACAATGCATAATGATTAGAGAGGAGGCTCAAGGGACTATGCAAGTTTCCACTGTGAGGGTCCATAAATGGCCCTATTATCTACTGGGAATGCATATTCCATAATTCAAGGTCAGGTTGGTCTAGGATTGCATAGTGGGAAAGTGTAAGAAATAATGTCGAGTGGCTATGCTTTTAGGTTTCTGAATGCACAGTAAAAAATGTTTTCCTCTAGCTTTATGCAATGCGGAAGTCTAGGAGGTAAGGGTCTCTCACTAAGGCTTAGGAGTGCATGTTAGAAAATAAGAAAGGCATACATATTCTCTTATATTGATAATTACTTGTGATATTCTTGTAGTCTTATTATATTTGCTCTATATTCTTCTTTCATATTTGTTTCATTAATCAATAATCAAATAAAAACATGAAGATCAATGACACTACATTTAGGCACTTAGCCAAGGATAAAAACCCTCTCTAGGGGAAAACCCAATCAAAATATTCCACTAATAAAATTGAGATAGACTAAGACCTTAGACCTAAAAGATCTTCATCCTCCACTAATTCATCATTCCTAGATGATTCAACAAGCTTCAATAATATCTTCTTGTATAGAAACTTCAACCCAACAACAATCCATAATTTCGATCACCAACTTTAAGAATTTTGGTCCTACTATACATATGGGAATTCATCCTCCCAACAACTTTATAATTTGACACGTGTGAGAGTGGAGAGATAAAATTAAATTCTTTTTTCTTGAGAAGACTTATTCTTCACTAGGGTTTTATTCCTCTTCCTTGAATTTCACACCTCCTTTTCTTCACCAACAATTGCAAATCAAAATTTTTGTGAATGTGCTCCAAATGAGGTCAACTTGCTACCTTTATGAAATTTATTCTTCCTCTTAATTAGGCTAGATTTTTCAGGTTGAGGTTGACTTAATGGAGGAGGCCTAAAAGACCTAATTTACATTAAAGTATTTTTCTTTTTTGATAGATAAATACCAAGCAAGGGCTTCTACATATTGATAAGGACAAGGACTCTTGATATAATCCCTAGAAGCCTGAAATGGAGTCTTTGACTTGGAAATCATGGACCCAAGCATGAAACCCATGATTTAATAAGCAAATTTCTCTTACAATAAAAAAATGTTTTTCTTTCTTTTGAAAAATATATTACATCATGACTTAAATATAATTAAGAACACTGGTGCTAGTTACATTCTTCAACACTCCCTCTTAACTAGGGAGGTATTTAGAATTATGTATATACAAAGGTACATGGAAGATCTCAACATGATATGATCTATGAAGAGTTCAAAACACACACGGTGCAACAAATTAGATACCTAACCAGGGTACTCTAATCAAGTGGGACTAAGGTTTACTCAAGCCTTAACCACTCTAGGTACCATCAATATTTTAAGCTCTAACACCAACCCAAGGATCTAGGTGTGTATCCAAGGTTGGAGGTCCAAGACCAATGCCAACTTCCCTACTTCAGGATCTAGACATCAATAGATAGGTCGACTAGATGTCCTCCCAAGCATCTTATCGCTAGAAAATGATTTATCTCTCCTAATTAGATATATCCACCAATCCAAGCATGCTTCAAATGTTCAACAATTTTACAGAGAGATCCTACATAATCACAACCCCAATTAGTAATAAATCTTCAAATATATATATAATTAAACACAAACCTTCGAGGCCCTCAATCATCCTAATTCTACTCATATCAACATCAAGTTATACATATACAACTTGTCAAAACATTTATTTATTTACTTCCTCAATAACACCAAATACAACGTCAATACTTCTCAAGTCTATCTGTTTGCAAATTTATCTGCAGTACTTTGATTCATTCTTTATTCAAGGAATTCATTGTGATTGTCATAATATGCCCTCCCTCTTAACTGGGGATATATACCCTTTCTTTTATCCAAGCTCCCTCTCATCTCAATATCGTCCTTCTTTTGGAGAGACTTCAACCTTTCAAGACTTTATTTATTTCTCATGGCATCAACGTCATCTTGATCATCATGGTTCTTATAGCTTGCTTCATCGTGCTCATCATTATTATCATCTTTATTTATGAACATGTTCAACATCTTGAACATTATGCACCTGCAAAAATTTAATAGAAATTACAACCAAATAAATAAATAAATAATATATATATATATATATAGACACACACACACAATAATAAAGTTAACTAGATCAAAATCATGTCATTACAATGGAATCATCAAAACATTCAATATTTAGACATCAAATAAGTGAACCTAGTTAGGCTCATATTCAACAAGGGTCTCATCTTTTATATTATAGACTTCAACAACTTTCTAGGTTTTTGTCAAAAACCCTATATTACATGATCATGACTTGAAGAAACTCAATCAAGATATTAATCGAATCATAGCACTATACATCTAGGGCTTGAATATTACTTCATAAAAATTATAACATATTCTACTAAGGTTTTTTACAAACCCTAGATTTCATTAACCATCTATTAAGTTAGCAAACATTCATATAAATATCTAAGATTTCATTATCATGCACTAGCATCTCATATCAATATCTACTAGGAAAACCCGAGATACAAACATCAATATATTGAAGTTAGATACACAACTTTTTTTACCAGGCTAGGGTTTCGATAAAAAAATATATATATACCTAGGGTTTCATTCTGTTGTGGCCAGCAACAACCCCCCTTCTTATTTAGTTTTGTTTCTAATACTAAATAGGTGGGGACCCTTATCCATAAAATTCAAAAAAATAAATTAGGACTTGTATTTCCTTTTTGAATAAATCTTAATATCATAAAACCTAGGAGAATACCCGAAAATCCCCAAAAGACCTGAGTTTTATGATAAGTTTGAACAAAACCATTCCCTTAATAAAAAGTGTCGCATCGCAAAAAGGTAATGGATGCCTTCCTACAAGAAAAATCCTAAGATTGCGAAATCGTGATGCGAAATAATGCATTAAAAGACCCTCATCCCATCGCATGCCTCAAATATCACTTAAGATGAAATGCCTCAAACTACCAATATCCGATGACGCATCTTGCAAATCGCATTTCGCAAAAAACACATTGTAACGGATAATTTACACATGCAACGAATTTGCGATATTGTGATCCATGATATCGTGAATCAAATCACGAAAACACCTTATCGCAGATCTATAGGGCTCGTTGTTCGAAAAAGATTTTCCATAAACCGATGCCTAGTTATACACGTTAATGTTAATTAAAGAATTAGTTGGCAATCATTAATGAAATATGGTTTTGATCTGATCGAGGAGCCATTTCACGTAGGGTGATATATTTTATATGTTTTTGGCATTTAAAGCTTTCTCATCACCTTTTCTCTTATCATTACTCTTGCCCCATTTTTAAACTGCAAGAGAGAAAATAGAGAAGTGTACATAGCAGTGTTCAGAATATTATGGGAAAGGAGGGTAAAGCTTCGAGTTCTGAATATAAAGAGATGGCGCTCTTATACACATACACCACCTATAACAAAGATGCCAGTATTACTACTTGGGAAGGCATGTACAGTCTACTCGAGGAAGAAAATCCCAGGGTAATGGAGGTTATAGCTACTACTAGCTCACACGGGTCATTTGAAGCATCCACTACAGAACTAGCATGTTCTTTCTTGCACTGGATAATGGCGAGGCCCAAATTCTTCCATACACGGACATGGTCAAATGGGTACTGGATAGTGTTGATATCACAAATAGACAATTTAAGACTCATGGTCAAGGACTCATTGGCTCGTTGACTCCACAAGATTTGAGGCTCATGTATCATCTACCAGAGCCACAAGCGACTTATAACAAACAGTTCATGGAGAAGTTCGCTAAAGAAAATGAAGATTTGGCAGAATGCACCAAGGACTGGTCAAGAAGGGATGAACCACTAAAAAACGATAAGCACAGTATGTATAGTACTGGTTCTATCACCTCCCCATATTGCTTTGTTGTTGCTATGCTCTGTAGACATTTTGGAAAGTCAGACATTAACAAATTTTCATCCGAATGGCTGCCATTATTGGATGCCGCCACTAATGCTACTATTGTGGATTGGGCTAAGATATTGTCCAACAATTTAGCCACAACCATTTTGAATTACCGGTCCAAAATAACTACCACTCAGAGGATGTATCCCCCTTTCTACTTATTTGCTTATGTGATGGATGCAATCTGTTATATTTCCAAGTTTCCTCTAATGGGCTAGAAATGGACTACTCAAGACCCCTTACCCATTCATATTGGTCACAAAGAATTATGGGATTCCAAGTTCATTCCATATTTCTACAAGATTTGTCATGGAATCATGCTACCTCTATACAAAATGTTGTATGATAAAGACCCTCCAAGATTTTCTACTGAAGCGGAGGTCGATATGATCCCTGTCGCGAGATGGTTCGGAGAAAATTTTTTTCACATATGTCAGGGTATTCGGCAGTCTTGCTTCCCCTCATGTCCTACCTCTATATGTTCTTGATAAACTACTGGCACGAGAGATTTCTTATCAGACTTGCGGAGAATGAGGTATGAGTAAAGATTTGAAGGACAATAAAAAGGCAATTTGGCCACAATTTCGTGTGGCCTGTGGGGCCTTTTCACTATTTGATTTAGGCCATGCATTCAAAGAAGCAAACAACATGTTATGTTTACAATTTTTCAAATTTCTAGGAAGACCATTTGACCCTTTTGATATCATTAAGAATTTCACTACTGCAGTCAAAATAAAAATGTTTTCTAAAGAAGATGATCTTTTTGATGATATGTTTCAACAACAAAGTACACTTAAAGAAGTTCTGCATTCAGCCCAAATGCAATTTCCTCCAGCAGAATTTCAAGAGTTCAAAATGTACAGATAAAGAAGGTTAGCTAATATCCCTTTGGATAAATTACGCTTGGAACTCGTAAGGGAACCAACTCCCAGTATCAGTCTCAGTGGAAGTTCAAGCACAGACAGGTCCAAATCTAATTCTGGGAAAGAAACATCAGAACACTCCAAGAAGTCCGAAAGTGACCATGATAAAAGTGAAGGGTCAGTAAGAGATATGACCCAGTCTAAGGAGCACCCAGAACAACAGGTTTTGACCTCTCCACAAGTAAATCTTCCCCCTCTCATCGTCTAGCCACCACCAATCAAAACTGAGCTGGATAAAGAATGGGAGACATTCAATGACCTAATCAATACTGAAGGACAGAGCACAAAGACACCTGAAAGTAATGTATAGATAGTGAATGATATAGTCACAGAGACAAACAGCAATGTCCCAGAAATGGAACATATTCCCATTACCCCATCTTCTGAACTTATGCTCAAAATAGAGGAAATTCCTCCTCTTGATGTATTTTATAGTCTACAGCATAAGGTGGTAGTGAGAAGACAAAGAAAGAAGAGGAAATTGGAAAGTGTTCTCTCTCATGGTGTAGAGAAATTAGACATCCTTTGGCAAGATCCCACCACTGATCCTACTGAAAATCTAACTAAATTATCTCAAATCGAAGGAGCATATGCTTCTTTGACCATTGATAAAGAATCTGAGGTACAACAAATACTGAAAGAAAAGGAAGATCAAATACAGGTTTTGCAGCAACAGCTACAACAAGCCAGTGCCAACAGCGAAGCACAGAAACAGCTTGAAAAGCTACATCAAGACTTTCAACAGATGCAGCTAGGATACCAGAACAATTTGACCGAAAATAGAAAAATAGTTACAGGTTATGCAAGAGATGCATAAGGATGATCCTAAGATCACAAAATTCGTCACAGAATCCATTTCCTTAAATGATCAACTACTGCAGTAGCAAGAAACATTGTGCCAATGAATATCACAATGGAGCTCTTATTTCGAAATAAGCGATAGAATTACAAATCAAGTCGTGGACTTGCGACATGATTACGATTTAATTGATAAAAGAGTTACTGAATATTTGGCTTGGCAGGAATCAGAAGAAGGAAAAAAGACAGGTGCACCCATAATCAATGAAACCCACAAAGAAATGGTCTTTAACAAGTGGCATGCACAGATCAGGAAAGTAGAACAATCGGCAGAAGAAGCAACCACAAAAACAAATAATATCATTGACTGCATCAATGAAAATTTTCACAGGGAAAATCTAATATCAGAGACCACTCCAGGATATCTACCAAATTTACAGCATCTACAAACAAGCTGGAGACAGAAGGCTCAAGAAAAAGCAGAGTCCATCAAAAGGTTAACCAAGTTGAATTGGGATTCTTATTGGGCGTACTTGGTAAAACCACACAGCCAGTGCATGACTCTCAAATGTATCATTAATTCTACCAAGAAGATGGTGCCAGCTCTTGCCGATTCCGATTTCACAGGACAACTAAAGTCGGAAGTCGGCCAACCAACCCTCCTCAAGCAAATGTTGAATGCTTGCGACTACAAGGAACAAATACATATATAGTTAGTTATTAGTTTTAGTTTTAGCTTTTCTTTATTTTTGCCTAAAATGAGGATGGTCATTTAAACCATATCCTACATTTTCGTAATAAATCATTTTTAGATTCTGCTAGTAGTATTTAAACCCTTCTCATGCATTTAGAGAAGGGTCCTGAAATTTATCAAAAACTTGTCCTCAGAACATGCACTTTTGCACCCTCCGAGGAGTTTTTGATGAATGAATGGAATAGGATTTATTGATATCTGCGTTTACTATATACTACTGATGTTGCACTTTTGTACTCTTAGTGGATGTTCGATTAAGAAGAGATAGTTCATTATTGTTGGAACTCATGAGTAGGACTCGTTATAAATGATACTTTTATCTCTAAACAAATTCTGCTTATGTGTTATGGTGATATTCATGTTTAGTTATTTATCTATGAATGCTCAAATGCTTGAGTTATCATTTGGCACTTTTGTACGGTGATAGCCATTTATTTATGCTTAATATATGAGTGACTTATTATGCGATATGTTTTTCACAACTGTTCGGCCAACTTTTTATATGAAACTGTTCATCTTTATTGAATTCTTTTCTTATAGCAATTGAATGATCTTTATTACCAATTTCTGTAGAAACTATTTTAGATCACACAATTAAAAGATAAAATCCTAGGGTAGTTTTAAAATTAGATATTTCTATTTATTAGAATACAATTACAGGTCATTAAATTAGATTTAGAATAAAAGCATTTTACTTAGGAGTTATTAGAAATGAAATATCAATTCTCAAAACACACACACATAAATTGGGAAACTGGTCCCATATCCCCAGTCGGATCCACTACATCAAACGGAAAAGGAGCTGCTAACCAAGGCCTGGACTGGGTGGGTATCCCCCTTGTTGTAGACCCAATTTTTGGGGCTTCAACATATTTGGCACTAGAAGGAGGGCCTCCAAACTATGAATGGCAAGTAAATAAATCTAAATACCATTCTGAGAGTAAATCGCCCTCACCATCTCCTTCGACTTCTCCATCACATTTAGAATCTTTAAATCTTGAGAGAGAAGTAGATAGAACAACAACCACTACCAAAAACTCGAATATTTCAGAGAAATCTATTATTGAGCCTCCTGAAGTTGAATCTTTGATCCTTAAACTTCAACAATTTTCAATATCTCCTCAAAAATCTGAAAAATCTCAAGGTAGTGTGACTTCACAATATAACCCTTCTTATCCCCTTACCAGATTGCAGAGTGAAAAGTTTGGTATTGAATCAACTAAGTTACCTCTATGTACAAGGAAGAGAGCAAGGAAATCACCTAAAGGGTTTGATAGTGAGACTCTTTCGTCATCATCATCCATCTCAACCTCTCCACTGCGAAGTCAACCATCCACTCCTCCACTTCAAATTATTGTCCGCCAGACCACTGTAACTTCGACATCTCCTTCTCAATCATATGGAACTATAATATCCTCATATTCCCAACTGCAGGGATCATCTTTTGCACTTTCCTCTATTAGTAGTTCAACAATGGCCCAAGTGCCATGGAATAACCCAGGGGTAGTCTTAATGCCTGCGCCCTTGAGTCAATTACTGGCCCATCCCGAAAAATGGCTGCCTAAGTTTAATTCTGAAGTAGGTATGCTAGTAGAAGAACACATAAATAACTTTATGTTATCCATAAATCTCAATGGGGTTACTAATGAAGACGTTGTCATTCGGCTCTTTCCTTACACTTTGCAAGGAGCAGCCGGATCATGGTATTTCTCATTACCATCTGGATCTATTACTAGTTGGGATACTTTCAAAGAACAATTCTTGACTAAGTTCGGTGATGACAGGTCCATTGCGACACTAATCAATGACCTGTCTAACCTTAGGGCTGAATCAAGGGAACCTATCAAAGATTTTAACTCACGTTTCAATAAATTGTTGAACAAAATTCCTACCACTTCCAATCCTAGCGAAGAAGTTCGAAGTGAATGGTACATATCTGCTTTACCATCAAACATAGCAATCTTCATTGATAGGGCTAACAAAACAACTTTAGCTGACAATATGAAGGAAGCAATAGCTGTAGAGAAACGTATCATAGCTTTAGAAAATAAAAACACCGCCGATGAACGAAAATCTAAGAAGGTTACTTTTAAAGAAGATCCAAAGAAAAAACAACCCAAAGACCCATTTGATTTAGAGGGATTGCAGAAGGTTTTGAAAACCATGTCTAACGAAATGGTTGACATAAAGAAACAAATAGCAGAGGCTTCTTCTGAAAAACCTTACAAGACTTATAGAAGAAATCCTTCAACTGATTCAAAGCCTCCCAATGCTATTACGAATGCTGAATCAGAGGAAGAAGAAGAGGAAATTTCCAACTAAGAGCCTACTGATGAAGAAGAAATTCTAGAAGTACAAGGTATGTGGGATTTCATCCTACCAGATGAAGAGGATCAAGAGGCATTGCTGGCCAGTACTAGAAGTAGAAATCAACTCGATCCTCCTCAGCCTACTACTAAGCCAAAGAGCGCAAGCTCAATGACTAAGGATAAATTTGCAGCTAAGTAAACATCACCCAAAGTGACACAAACGACCCCAGTCCAAACAGATTCACCAACTCTATCTAAAACATTGATTGTTTCTGATGAGATGGAGTATAATATCATAGAAGACATGAAGAAGACTAGGGCTAACATCACTTTTATGAATTGAGCAAGTTAAAACATCAACAAAAGCTCCTTTTGAAAGAATTGCACACCATACCAGTTGCACCTCTGCCTGCTGCTGTAATCTCGCAAGCTTCCCACGAGATGGGAAGACCTCCAAATATTGTCACTAGTAAATTTGATCCTAACGACATCGCTCTAATTGGAGGAAGGCCAAGATCTCATACTCCACCATTTCTTCTTACTTATGAAATTTTCAATAAAAATTTTCATAATTGTTTAGTTGATTCAGGAGCTTCATCTGATATCTTACCTAAATCAATATGTGCAAAGTTGAACATTAAACCTCAAAAATCAGCAGTACACATAGTTCAGCTAGACCGATCGCAAGTTGAAGTGATTAGCGAATTAATTCAGGTTACCATAATGCTGTCGTCCAATCCGAAGGTATGTCAAGTTATCGACATTTTAGTTGTAGATATTCCAGAATTTTATGGCTTAATTCTTAGCAGAGATTGGTCTGGAAAGCTTCATGGATATTTTGCAACTGATTGGTCGAATATGTGGCTCCCTTACAATGGTAAACCAAATCAAATAAAGGTTGAGCGAGAAAAGACATCAGAAATACATAGTAACAGAATTGGAAGGAGAAAATGAACCTGTAGCATACAGCAACAATATAGTTGGCAATTATTCTGTTGATTCTTTCTTAGGAAATTTCAATGCTCATACTTCGCCTTATTTAGAACATTCTATTTTATCTCAAGTAGAAAACATTTCTCAAATAGATAGTTCTAAATGTGTTAATTTCATAGATAGTCCTATAAATAAATCTTTATTTTGGAAGTTATTTTTTGACGGTTCTAAGTCTAACGAGGGAGCAGGAGCAGGATGCATATTAATCAGTCCAGAGGGAAACAAAATTATGTTAACTTGCAGACTCAAGTTCGATTGTACCAATAATATTGCAGAATACGAGGTTTTAATCCAAGGATTATACAAAGAAATTGGACTAGATATCAAGTATCTACAAGTTTTTGGAGATTCCAAGATTGTAATTAGACAGGTACGAAATACTATACATTGTCTATCAAGTCATTTAAAGCATTATCAATCTTTAGTACAAGATTTGACTGAACATTTAATAGTATTCAATATTTCATCAATTCCCAGACTCCAATACTCTAGTGCTAACCTCTTGGAAAGCGTAGCTTCCAAGCTTATTCCCTCATAAGACTTTAGCTTGGATAGATTCTCAATTGAATTAATTTTTAGACCCTCGATTCCAGATAACATTACAAATTGGAGAATTTTCAATGATGATCCTGATATTATAAGCTTCCTCACATCAGAGGGATCTTACAATAATCAAATTATAGATGAAGACCAACATGACAAACAATTGCAACAAGATAGCACTAATAATGCTATGCCAAAATTAGTAGTCAAATTGGAAGACTTATATGATTTGAAAGACTGATTCAAAAGATCTACCAATTCAAAACTTCAAAGTTCAACTCTAAACTATGAATTGGTAAATCTAGGAACTGATACCAAGCCACAGAATATCAATCTAGGTCTTGGCCTGGCCCCTGAAGAAAGATTAGCATACATTCGCCTCTTGAAACAATACAAAAACGTCTTTGCCTGGAACTATGATGAACTTAATACTTACAACACTTCTATCATTCAGCATACGATCCCAATGATAGATGATGAAACCTGTCCAGCAAAAGCTGAGAAAGATCCATTCTAACCTAGAAAACTAGATTAAATCTAAGCTCAATAAGTTATTGAAAGCCAAAATCATTTTTCCCATTCGACATTATAAATGGTTTTCCAATATGGTTCCCATTAGAAAGAAAAGCGGAGATATTAGAATTCGCATTGACTTTCAAAATCTTAACAAAGCCTGCCAAAAGGATAATTTTCCTTTGCTTCCCATGGAGAAAATATTACAAGCAGTTGCAGGATCAGAATTAATGTCCTTTTTGGATGGTTTCTCCGGCTACAACCAAGTTTTGGCTCACCCTAATGACCAATTAAAGACTACATTCAGAACCAAATGGGGTACTTATACATATCAAAATATGCCTTTTGGTTTGATCAATGCTGGTGCCACATTTCAAAGAGACATGGACATCGCATTTAAGGGATTAGTAAAAAAATCAGTAGTAATCTACTTGGATGATATAACTGTATATTCCAAAAAATGAGGTAATCATCTCAGATATTTGAAACAGATCTTCCATCATTGCCAAAGGTACGAAATTTCACTTAATCCAAAAAAGTCCTTTTTCGCATTAAGTGAAGGAAAACTTCTTGGATTTATAGTGTCAAAATATGGAATCCATATTGATCTCGACAGAATCAAGGAGATTTCTGAAATACCCTTGCCTCACAACAAGAAAGCTATGCAATCCTTCCTTGGCCAAATTAGTTTTGTAAAGAGATTTGTTCCCGACTTTTCAAGAATCGTATCTCCCTTACAAGCAATGATTAAAAAGAATTTGATATTCAAATGGGGCCAAGATGAATATGAAGTATTCAATCTAATTAAACAAGCGATCGTTAACGCCCCATCTTTAACAACTCCAAATTTCTCTAATCCTTTAATTTTATATACATTTTCCTTTGATAGATCATATGCTACGATACTCACTCAAGCAAATCAAGACAAGGTGGAAGCCCCAATTGCCTTTTTCAATTCAAATCTACAAGGGGCTGAATTAAATTATTTAGATGTCGAGAAGCAAGCTTATGCCGTTTTCAAAGAAATCAAAGATTTCAGACCCTTGTTACTTAAAACCCATACAAAATCATTGTGTCGTTTCCAGCATAAGAAATCTTTTAGTACAGAAAGACGTGGGTGAAAAGAGAGAAAATTGGGTTACTAGCTTACAAGAGTACGGTGTCGAGATTAAACCAGCAAATATTATAAAAGTTCAAGGTTTTTGTAAAATCCTGGCTGGAGCATCACTTATTTCTAAAATACCATCTTCAGAATTACAAATGTATGAGGTAAGCCTAAACGATATTAAATCATTGTACGTTGATATCATATTTTATCTAAAGAACGGATATGCTCCTTCAAACTTAGATTATACAAAGAAAAGAGCCCTAAGGTTGAAGGCTAAGCAATATCAACTCGTAAATGATGTACTTTTTAGGATAAATTATGATTCTGTTCTCCTTCAATGTCTTGAGAAAGCTGAATCTGAAAAAGTGTTGCAGTAACTCGATGATGGCCCAGCAGGTGGACATTATGCTGGAGATACTACAACACGTAAAATCTTGTGCGCAGGATTACACTATTTAAAGATGCACATAGCTACATAAGGAAATGTTGAGTTTGCCAAACTGTTTCCGGAAGACAAAAGAAACCATCATTACCTTTGCAACTAGACAATATTGATCAACCTTTTGATCAATGGGGATTGGATATAATAGGCGATATCATTCCTCACTCTTATAAACAACATAGATATATCCTTACAGCTATAGATTATTTTACTAAATGGGTAGAAGGAGTTCCTCTCAAGACAACCAATGCCAGACACATCATTGATTTCATAGATCAGTTCATAATCACCAGGTTTGGTTTACCCTCAGCATTAATGTCTGATAATGCATCGTCTTTTTCTGGCAATGCTATGACTGAATTTGCACTCAAAAGAGGTTTTAAGCTTAAATACTCTGCCAATTATTATCCACAAGGGAACATGTTAGCTGAATCAACAAATAAAAACTTAATCAGAATCATTAAGCAAACCATTGATCAGAATCATAAGAATTGGCACAAATCCTTAATATATGCTCTATGGGTAGACCGAATAATGCAGAAAGCCTCCATTGGCACTTCTCCCTTTAATTTAATTTATTGGAAAGAAGTAGTTCTTCCAACTCATCTAGTGATTCCCTCTTTGGCCTTAGTTCAATATATTGATGAAACACCAACCTCTTCCTTACAACTAAGGCCGCTGCAAATCCTTAAGCTAGAAGAGCAAAGAGAACAGGCTAAAATAACTCATGCGCATCACCAAGCATTAGTAAAAGCTTCTTTTGACTCAAACATTATGTCCAGAAAAGACTTTTAGATAGGAGATCTAGTTTTAAAATGGGATAAGGCTCATGAGGAAAAGGGAAAACATATGAAGTTTCAACGAATGTGGCTTGGCCCTTTCCAAATTGCAGAAATTATAGGTCCATCCACCTTTATGCTACAAGATTTAATAGGAAAAAGAGAATCTTTACCTGTTAATGGACAGATCCTTAAAAAATACTTTCCATAGGAGATTATTCTTCTATTTTTGTAGATTAATTTTTTTCCTTTATTTTGATAATAAAACCAATTGTAAATGGTTACATTTGGAATTCACGAAAAAGACAATTATTTCTTTTAAAATTTTGTTTTTTTGCTTGTATAAATAGAACTGATTTAGAAAATTGATCATTATTATTATAAGGTATAGTCAAAGGGCTATAAGCTTCAAAATGATACTAGTTTCAACTTTGTAAATTTTGATAAAAGGTGACCTTTAGTTGGAATTTGTTTTATATCATTCAAATGAAAGGTATCAATAACAAAACAAATATTCTCTATAGAAAAGCTCTTTCCAAAAACTCTACCATTGTCGTCCAAAGCCATTCTTAAGGAAACAATGACTTCCTCCCCACCTAGGGAATTACGAGCTTCAAGGAATAATCCAGCGATACACTTTAACTTAAAGAATAAGAGGTCTCATCACGAGCCGACTTATCATGATCATAGATATTATAGCTTGCTGACTTTGCCAAAACTGCATACCACAACAGGGCAATGACTCGAGATTGTTGCAATCAAAAGACAAGGGGTCTCATCACGAGCCAGCTTGTTCAGCAAAGTTATAAATCAAGTGAGTGGCACTGTCATAATTTGGCTACCAAACCAAGGCATTTTTCTTTAGGGATTAAAAGAAAATAAAAAGAAATAAGTGTGGATATGGATTTCCCTTTGAAAATTGTATATTCCTCTAAGTAGGATATAGGATAATTGCTGGGTAATAGGTAACCCTGTCGAGGCTATAAACACCTACTGGCAGTAGAGGCTCTACCTATGACAAATGAGCATATTTAAAACTAATTTACAGAGAAACATTTGTTTTTATATTTATAAACCAAGTAGCGGCTGATGTAGATACAATGACTAGCTCTAGGAAGTAAATAACAAAGTTGAAATAGAAGAAACAAATTATCATTGACAGCTGAAAGCATGGTGTTCTTTATCTTTCTATAATAAAGTTTGATTTTCTGGAAAATTTTCTACTTTGGAAGTTTAGAAAATTCAAAAAGAAAAGCAGAGATAACTGGTTCTTCCAAGTGAATTGCCAATTGTTGTGGCCAGCAACAACCCCCCTTCTTATTTAATTTTATTTATAATACTAAATAAGTGGGGACCCTTATCCATAAAATTCAAAAAAATAAATTAGGACTTGTATTTCCTTTTTGAATAAATCTTACTATCATAAAACCTAGGAGAATACTCGAAAATCCCAAAAAGACTTGAGTTTTATGATAAGTTCGAACAAAACCATTCCCTTAATAAAAATTGTTGCATCGCAGAAAGGTAATGGATGCCTTCCTACAAGCAGAATCCTAATATTGTGAAATCACGATGCGAAATCACACATTAAAAGACCCTCATCGCATCGCATGCCTCAAATATCACTTAAGCTGAAATTCCTCAAAGTGCCGATATGCAATGGCGCATCTCTCAAATCGCATTTTGTAGAAAACACATTGTAACGGATAATTGCCACACAAAACGAATTTGCGATATTGCGATCTGCGATATTGTGAATCAAATTGCAAAATCACCTTATCGCAGATCTACAGGGCTCGTTGTTCGAAAAATATTTTTCCATAAAGATTACTCTTGCCTCATTTGTAAACTATATGAGCAAAAAACAGAGAAGTGTACATAGCAGTGTTCAGAATACTATGGGAAAGAAGGGTAAAGCTCCAAGTTCTGAAGATAAAGAGATGACGCCCTTATACACAAACACCACTTGTAACAAAGATGATGGGTTTACTACTTGGGAAGGCATGTACAATCTACTCGAGGAAGAAAATCCCAGGGTAATGGAGGTTACAGCTACTGCTGGCTCACACAGGTCATCTGAAGCGTCCATTACAGAACTAGCATGTTCTTTCTTGCACTGGATAGCGGCGAGGCCAAAAATTCTTCCATACACGGACATGGTCAAATGGGTACTAGATAGTGCTAATATCAAGAATAGACAATTTAAGACTCAGGGTCAAGGACTCACTGGCTTGTTCACTCCATGAGATTTGAGGCTCATGTATCATCTACCAGAGCCATAGGTGACTTATAAAAAATAGTTCATGGAGAAGTTCACTAAAGAAAATGAAGATTTGGCAGAATGCACCAAGGACTGGTCAAGAAGGGACGAACCACTAAAAAAAGATAAGCACGGTATGTATAGTATTATGTCTCTCACCTCCTTATATTGCTTTGCTACTGCTATGCTCTGTAGACTTTTTGGAAAGTCAGATGTTAACAAATTTTCATCTGAATGGCTGCCATTAATGGATGCTGCCACTAATGCTACTATTGTGGATTGGGCTAAGATATTGTTCGAAAATTTAGCCACAGCCATTTTGAATTACTAGTCCAAAAGAACTACCACGAAAAGGATTTATCCCCCTTTCTACTTATCTACTTATGTGATGGATGCAATCTGTTATATTTCCAAGTTTCCTCTAATGGGATGGAATCATGCTACCTCTGTACAAAATGTTGTATGATAAAGACCCTCCAAGATTTTCTCCCGAAGCGGAGGTCGATATGCTCCCTGTCACGAGATGGTTCGGAGAAGAACTTTTCACATATGTCAGGGTATTTGGAATTCTTGCTTCCCCTCATGTCCTACCTCTATATGTTCCTGATAAACTATTGGCACGAGAGATTGCTTATCAGACTTGCGGAGAAGGAGGTATGAGTAAAGATTTGAAGGACAAGAAAAAGGCCATTTGGCCGCAATTTCCTGTGGCCTGTGGGGCCTTTTCACTATTTGATTTAGGCCATGCATTCAAAGAAGTAAACAACATGTTATGTTTACGATTGTTCAAATTTCCAGGAAGACTATTCGACCCTTCTGATATCATTAAGAATTTCACTACTGCAGTCAAAATAAAAGTGTTTTCTAAAGAAGATGATCTTTTGGATGATATGTAGCAACAGAAAAGTACACTTAAAGAAGTTTTTCATTTGGCCCAAATGTGATTTCCTCCAACAGAATTTCAAGAGTTCAAAATGTACAGATAAAGAAGGTTAGCAAATATCCCTTTGGATAAATTACGCTTGGAACCTGTAAGGGAACCAACTCCCAGTATCAGTCTCAGTGGAAGTTCAAGCACAGACAGGTCCAAATCTAAGTCTAGGAAAGAAACGTCAGAACACTCCAAGAAGTCCGAAAGTGACCATGATAAAAGCGAAGGGTCAGTAAGAGATACGGCCCAGTCTAAGGAGCACCCAGAACAACAGGTTTTGACCTCTCCATAAGTAAATCTTCCCCCTCTCATCGTCCAACCACCACCAATCAGAACTGAGCTGGATAAAGAATGGGAGACATTCAATGACCTAATCAATACTGAAGGACAGAGCACAAAGACACCTGAAATTAATGTACAGACAGTGAATGATATAGTCACAGAGACAATCAGCAATGTCCCAGAAATGGAACATATTCCCATTACCCCATCTTCTGAGCTCATGCTCAAAATAGAGGAAATTCCTCCTCTTGATGTATTTTATAGTTCGTAGCATAAGGTGGTAGTGAGAAGACAAAGAGAGGAGAGGAAATTGGAAAGCGTGCTCTCTCATGATGCAGAGAAACTAGGCATCCTTTGGCAAGATCCCACCACTGATCCTACTGAAAATATCACTAAATTATCTCAGATCGCAGGAGCATATGCTTCTGCGACCATTGATAAAGCATCTGAGGTACACAAAATAATAAAAGAAAAAGAAGATCAAATACAGGTTTTGCAGCTACAACAAGCCAGTGCCAACAACGAAGCACAGAAAAAGCTTGAAAAGCTACAACAAGGCTTTCAACAGATGTAGCTAGGATACCAGAACAGTTTGGCCAAAAGAGAAAAGTAGTTACAGGTTATGCAAGATATGCACAAGGATGATCCTAAGATTATAGAATTCGTCATAGAATCCATTTCCTTAAATGATCAACTATTGCAGTAGCAAGAAACATTGTGCCAAAGAATATCACAATGGAGCTCTTATTGCGAAATAAGTGATAGAATTACTAATTAAGTCGTGGACTTGTGACATGATTATGATTTAATTGATAAAAGAGTTACTAAATATTTTGCTTGGCAGGAATCAAAAGAAGGAAAAAAGGCAGGCACATCCATAATCAATGAAACCCACAAAGAAATACTCTTTAACAAGTGGGATGCACAGCTTAGGAAAGCAGAACAATCGGCAGAAGAAGCAGCCACAACAACAAATAATATCATTGACTGCATCAATGAAAATTTGCACAGGGAAAATCTAATATCAGAGACCACTCTAGGATATCTACCAAATGTACAACATCTACAGGCAAGCTGGAGACAGAAGGCTCAAGGAAAAGCAAAGTCCATCAAAAGGTTAGCCAAGTTGTATTGGGATTCTTACTGGGCGTACTTGGTAAAACCACATAGCCAGTGCATGACTCTTAAATGTATCATTAATTCTACCAAGAAGATGGCGCCAGCTCTTGCCGATTCCATTTTCTCAAGACAGCTAAAGTCGGAAGTTGGCCAACCAACCCTCCTCAAGAAAATGTTGAATGCTTGCGACTACAAGGAACAGATACATAGATAGTTAGTTATTAGATTTAGTTTTAGATTCAGATTCAGTTTTAGTTTTGCTTTATTTTTGCCTAAAATGAGGACGGTCATTTAAAGCATATCCTACATTTTTGTAATAAATTATTTTTAGATTTAGCTAGTAGTAGTTAAACCCTTCTCATGCATTTAGAGAAGGGTCTTGAAATTTATCAAAAACTTGTCCTCAGAACATGCACTTTTGCACCCTCCAAGGAGGTTTTGATGAATGAATCGAACAAGATTTATTGATATCTGCATTTAATATCTACTACTGATGTTTCACTTTTGTACTCTTAGTGGATGTTGGATTAAGAAGAGATAGATCATTATTGTTGGAACTCATGAGTAGGACTCGTTATAAATGGTACTTTTATCTCTTAACAAATTCTGCTTATGTGTTATGGTGATATTCATGTTTAGTTATTTATGTATGAATGCTCAAATGCTTGATTTATCATTTGGAACTTTTGTACAGTGATAGCCATTTATTTATGCTTAATATATGAGTGACTTATTATGCGATATGTTTTTCACAACTGTTCAGCTAACTTTTTATACAAAACAATTCATCTTTATTGAATTCCTTTCTTATAGCAATTGAATGATTTTTATTACCAATTGTTGTAGAAACTATTTTAGATCGCATAATTGAAAGATAAAATCCCGGCGTAGTTTTAGAATTAGATATTTCTATTTATTAGAATATAATTGCATGACGTTAAATTAGATTTAGAATAAAAGAATTTTACTTAGGAGTTATTAGAAAGGAAATATCAATTCTCAACACACACACACATAAATTGGGAAACTGGTCCCATATCCCCAGTCAAACCTACTACACCAAATATAAAAGGAGCTGCTAACCAAGGTCTGGACCGGGTGGATATCCCTCTTGTTGCAGACCCTATTTTCGGGGCTTCAACACATTCATATGATCTTAATTTAGTTACTACAAGGGATTTTTTCATAAACCATGATTCACCAAATCCTAAAGATCTAGGGTTTCATTATATAACCTAGACATTAACATCAAACCCTAAAGGACTAGGTTTTCTATCACGATATTATCAAAGCCCTAAAACTCAAAAGAATAGTATCTCACTATATGTTCTAGACTTTATCAACAAACCTTAAGAAGACTAGGGTTTTATTATCAACATTACCATACCCTTAGCATCAAGAGGTTAGGGTTTTACAGTTAACCCTAAAGGTTAGTGTTTCACAAAAATATCAAATGACAAGAGACAATATAACAAGGTTATATGAATCTAATGATTAATCACACTAACAAGAATACTTATGATTCAAAACCCCAGACATAAAGATGTTAGTAATATAAAGAAAATTTTAAGTGAGAATGATCATACCTTTTTGCAACAACACTTTGTAATCTAAGAAATACCTTGATTTTTTCTTTAACAAACCTTGTAGGAAAATAATTCTTGAAGGGATTCCTTTTCAACAACACTTCTTTCATGATTCAAGTCTTTTTTTTGACATTTCCGTCATAACCTTTGTGTATTATACAATCTTTCCTATCAAGGAAAATATAAAGGAAATCTTATTAGTATACAATACAAACAAATTTAGACGTGAGGAGGAAACCAAAAATGAAAAATGTAACAAAGAACAATATACTTATATTTTAGTAAAATGGTGAAGGCTCCCTCCCTCCCTCTTAATTCAGTCTCTCTCAGGGATACTTACAAATCATCAAAACAATTAAAAAAGTTCTAAAAATATATATTAGATCTACAAACTTTAGAAACATAAAAGAAAAACATTGCAAAAATTAAAGTAGAAGGGTATGAAAGGGATAATATGCCTAAGATAATTTACAAAATAATTCTTTGACTTAATATTCTTCAGTCTTTTTTTCTTGGGTGGATCTTCATCGACAATATTTGCATGTTAGCCTTCTATATTCTTATTTCTTGTATTTCCAAGTCATTGACTTTTATAGTGTCCCATCTTATGAAAATTGTAGCACTAAATCTTTGATAGATTGTTGTGTGTGGAGTATGATTGTTCAGAGGTCTTTGTTTCAGCCGGATGTATACCCCAGGAAGTTTTGTACACCCCTCCATGCGGGGGGGGACTTGTCCCCTTTGCGAGGTTCCGGGGGGGCTGATCCCCCCCAGCTGGGGGGTCTGGGGGACAGCGGTCCCTCGACAGGGGCTCGGGGGCAACGCCCCCGAAGCCAAAAATAAATGTAAAATTGCCTCGTAAAAGTATAGTAATTTCTAGTCAATATGGGCCATTCATTAGGCGGATGATTTGATGGTAGAACTTATGTTTAGTTTAGGGTTTTTTGCCCTAGAAGGCAACCCCTCTCTTTGTATGAGGGCACTATATTTGAGGCTGTGAAATCGATGTGTATTTTGTGAGCGAGAAACAAAGAGGTGAGACTGTGAGAGAAAACAGAGGATATTACAACAGATTTGCTATAGGTTGTGTCTCTTCATTTTGCTAGATAATAGAAAGGAAGGACTGGCTGTTCGAGGTGGACGTAGCCCAAACTGGGTGAACCACGTATATCTGTGTCTCTCTTTTTTTATGTGTTTTATGTGTTTATATTTCTGCAATATTTTATGTGTTCCATTGCTCCGTAATATATAATTTTCTAACAAATGGTATTAGAGTCGAAGGTCTATTTGGCTGATAAACTCGCAGGAAAGAAGGGTTCCTCATTCGAGTGGGAGCAATGGCGGAAGATGGTAAGTTTAGGGTCGAGAAATTTAACGGCCAAAACTTCTCACTATGGAAGATGCAGATGGAAGATTATCTGTATCAGAAAGATCTGTATCTACCATTGAGCGGAAAAACAAAGAAGCTGATGGCTATGACAGATGAAGAATGGAAGCTTCTCGATAGAAAGGCACTTGGAACAATACGGTTGTGCCTCGCTACATCAGTCGCCTTCAACATTTCGAAGGAAACAATGACAGAGGGTTTGATTCGGGTGTTGTTGAAACTATATGAAAAACCCTCGGCCTCAAACAAGGTATTTCTTATGAAACGATTATTTAATATGAAGATGTCAGAAGGTGGATCTGTTGCAGATCATCTAAATGATTTTAATACAGTTACAAGTCAGTTAAGTTCTGTAGGGGTAAACTTTGAAGATGAAGTTAGAGCTCTGTTATTCTTGTGCTCATTGCCAGAAAGTTGGAATGGTTTTGTAATGGCCATTAGTAACTCTATCTCTGGATCTAGTACTTTAAAGTTTGATGATGTTGTCGGTGCTATCCTTAGCGAAGAAATGTGATGGAAAAGCTCCGGTGAGACATCAGGTAATGCTTTGAGTGCAGAGTCTAGGGGAAGAAAAATGGAAAGAGGAAAGAGCTTAGGATATCACAGTAAATCAAGAAAAGGCAGATCCAAGTCCAAATCGGGGATAGTGTGCTGGAAATGTGGAAAGAAAGGACACCTAAAGAAAGACTGTAGATCTTGGAAGGGAAAAGAAGGAGATGCACAGCAAGAAAACAATCATGAAGCAAATGTGATAGGTGAGGTGTTACAAGATGCTTTGATTCTTTCTTTCGAAAATATTACTGATTCCTTGGTGGTAGATTCAGGGGCCTCATTCCATGCCACACCTGATAAGAAATACTTTCATGACTATGTTCAAGGAGATTTTGGACAAGTTCGTTTGGGTGATGATAAACCCTATAAAATTGTTGGAATGGGTAAGGTTCTTGTAAAATAGGAGAATGGAAACCAATGTCTACTAAAGGAGGTAAGGCATGTTCCAGATCTGAAGAAAAATCTGATTTCAATAGGGCAGTTAGGCAGTGAAGTTTGTGTGACAACTTTCACAAATAAAGCTTGGAAGGTCACCAAAGGAGCCCTGGTAATAGCAAAAGGCGAAAAGGTTGGTACATTATATTTATGCAATGGTATTTCTAACTCTGTTAATGCTTTAACTTCCAAAGGAGCAGATGCAGAATTATGGCATCATAGGCTTAGACATATGAGTGAAAAGGGGATGAAGATTCTTCACTTAAGGAATTTGTTGCCAGGTTTGAAGAATGTTGATTTGGACTTCTGTGAGAATTGCGTTTATGGAAAACATACGAGAGTCAGATTTCTCAGAGTTGGGAAAGAAAAGAAGAGTGAAAAATTATAGCTTGTGCATACAGATGTATGGGGACTTGCTCAAGTATCATCTCTCGGTGGCTCTCATTACTATGTTACTTTCATTGATGTTGCAACTAGAAAAACTTGGATTTATTGTATTAAGAATGAATCTGATGTATTTGATACTTTCAAGAAATGGAAAGCTTTGGTTGAGATTGAGACAGGAAAGAAATTGAAGTGTCTCAGATCAGATAATCAAGGTGAATATTGCAGCAAAGAGTTTGATAGGTACTGTTTAGAGCATGGAATTTGCAGAGAGAAGACAGTTCCAAGAACACCACAAGAAAATGGTGTGTCAGAAAGGATGAATAGAACAATCATGGAGCATGCAAGGTGCATGAGATTGCATGCAGGATTGCCTTTACAGTTTTGGGCAGATGCTGTAGATATTGTTGTTTATCTAATAAATAGAGGGCCTTCAAGTTCCTTGGATGGTGGTGTTCTAGAGGAAGCATGGACAGGTAAAAAGGTAAACTACTCCTTTTTAAAGCCTTTTGGTTGTGAGGCCTTTGTCCATATAGATAAAGAAAATAGAACAAAGCTTGAGGCAAAGTCAAAGAAATGTAATTTATTGGATATGGTGTTAATGATTTTGGTTATCGCTTATATGATTATGAAAATCACAAAATCATTAGGAGCAGAGAGGTAATATTCAATGAAAAGGTCTTGTATAAGAACCAGTTGCAGGAAAAGAAGCAAGAAAAAGAAAACAAGGAATATGCAGTTCTTGACGAAATCACTGAAAAAGTAAAGGTGCCTGAAAATAATAATAATCAACAACCACAACAACAGCAACCACCACAATAGCAACAGGCACCCCAAACACCTAAAAGTGGTGTTAGAAGATCTACCAGGATAAGTAGACCCCCTGAACGATACTCTCCTTCATTATATTATTTATTGTTGACTGATTCTGGTGAACCTGAATATTATGAAGAAGCAGTGCAAGTAGAAACCAGGAAGAAGTGGGAGCAAGCCATGAAAGAAGGGATGGACTCCTTAGCACATAACCAGACTTGGGACTTAGCCAGGTTTCCTGCAGGTAAAACAGCATTGCAGAATAAATGGGTTTATAGGCTGAAGGAAGAAGATGGAGGAAAACAGAGGTACAAATCTAGACTTGTGGTGAAGGGGTTTGCACAGAAGAAAGGTATTGATTTTGATGAAATATTTTCTCCTATTGTTAAAATGACTTCAATCAGAACTATTTTAAGTCTAGTAGCAGCTGAAGCTTTTCAACTTGAGCAGTTAGATGTAAAGACAACTTTCTCCATGGGGATTGGAGGAAGAGATATATATGCAGCAGCCACAAGGATATGAGGTGAAAGGGAAGGAGTAACTAGTGTGCAGGTTGAAGAAGAGATTGTATTGCTTAAAACAGGCTCCAAGACAGTGGTATCTAAAATTTGACAAGTTTATGTCTGAACAAGGTTATACTAGATGCCACTTTGATCATTGTGTTTATCTGAAAAAGCAAAATGATGGAAGCTATATTATATTGGTATTGTATGTAGATGACATGCTTGTTGTAGGGTCTAACATGCAGGAAATAAATGTGCTCAAAAGAAAATTGGCAAATTCATTTGCAATGAAGGATTTGGGAGCTACAAAAAAAATCCTTGGTATGAGAATCACTAGAGACAGTAAAAATCGCAAATTAACATTGCCTCAGAATGAGCACATACAAAAGGTGTTGAAAAGATTTAATATGCATAATGCAAAACCAGTTAGTACACCTTTTTCTATCCATTTCAAACTTAGTAAGGATATGTGCCCAAAGACACAAGAAGACATGGATTATATGTCTAAAGTTCCATATGCATCAGTAGTTGGAAGCTTAATGTATGCAATGGTTTGCACAAGGCCTGATATTGCACATGCAGTGGGAGTTGTAAGCAGGTACATGAACAATCTAGGAAATGAACATTGGATGGCAGTGTAATGGATTCTCAGATATTTGAAAGGTACCACAAATAAAGAATTATGCTTTGGTGGTTCAAACATTTCTCTACAGGGATATGTTGATGCAGATATGGCAAGTGATAGAAATAACAGGAGTAGCACTACAGGATATGTATTTACTGTTGGTGGAACAACCGTCAGTTGGGTTTCAAAAATCCAAAGTGTTGTTGCACTTTCAACAACAGAAGCAGAGTATGTTGCTGCTACAGAGGCTAGTAAAGAAATGATTTGGTTACAAAGGTTTATGGGTGAATTGGGTATGGAGCATGATATGGGCACGTTATACAGTGATAGCCAAAGTGCCATTCATCTTGCAAAGAACTCAGAATTTCATTCCAGGACTAAACACATACAGCTCAAGTACCATTTCATATGAATAGTGTTGGAAGATGGAGAGTTGAAGATGGAAAAGATACACACTCTCTAGAATCCTGCAAACATGCTAACAAAAGTTGTAACCAGGGAGAAACTAAGAACATGCTCAGCTTCAATTGGTCTTCAAGGATGATGATGAAGATGAGAAACAGCCAGGTCCAAAGAGGAGTCATTGTCCGGCAAATGGAGCAGCGGTGGAGTTGCTACAATCATTCTCCAAGTGGGAGATTGTTGTGTGTGGAGCATGATTGTTCAGAGGTCTTTGTTTCAGCCATATGTATACCCCAGGAAGTTTTGTACACCCCTCCACACGGGGGGGTGTGGAGAGGACTTGTCCCCCTCGCAGGGGTCTGGGGGCAGCACCCTTGAAGCCAAAAATAAATGTAAAATTGCCTTGTAAAAGTATAGTAATTTCTAGTCAATCTGGGCCGTTCATTAGGTGGATGATCTAACGGTAGAACTTATGTTTAGTTTAGGGTTTTTTTCCCTAGAAGGAAACCCCTCTCTTTGTATGAGGGCATTGTATTTGAGGCTGTGAAATCGATGTGTATTCTGTGAGCGAGAAACAAAGAGGTGAGATTGTGAGAGAAAACAGAGGATATTACAGCGGATTTGTTGTAGGTTGTGTCTCTTCATTTTGCTAGATAATAGAAAGGAAGGACTGGCTGTTCGAGGTGGACGTAGCCCAAACTGGGTGAACCACATATATCTGTGTCTCTCTTGTTTTATGCGTTTTCTGTGTTTATATTTCTGCAATATTTTATGTGTTCCATTTCTCTGTAATATATAATTTTCTAACATAGATCAACCTTCTTCTTTGGTCCTTTGAACTTGTTGTATGTTCCCTTCTTCTTGTGATGAGAATAATAGGCATTAGAAGTATTTTTTTATTCATCCTCCTTTTTGTCACTTACTAATGAGATGTGGGCTTGTTCTTGACTGCATGAATTCCACATTTTTTTCAAAGGTTGGAGTAACTATATAATTGTTAATTCCTGGTCCAAAAGAGCTCCAAGATTTTGGTAGACCCAGTGGAGAAGCCATAACGAATTCTTTCTCTAGTACAAATTCATCTATAACTTGGATTTCATCTCTTATTCTAGAGATCCTTACAAAATAGGATGAAACATTATCATATTTTGTAATATTTATTTGTATTAGTTCATTATTGATACTATCTATTTGACTAATGTTCTTGATGGTAAATAACTTGGAGAGGGCTACATACATTTCTTGATTGGAATCTATATTAGATATGCATGGTATTAGATTGTACTTCACTCCACCTACTATCAGATTCATGGCCAAGATGTCAGTTTCCTTGAATTTATCCTTTCCTGCATCATTTGTAGGTTTCTTAACTTTTCCTTGAATAAGATCCAAAACTTTATGCTTAGCGAGAATAAGATCTATCCTATTCTTCCATGCCTTGTAGTTGGAGGCTCCTTCTAGCTATTTTTTGTCTTAATTGAGGTTTCCATAGACTTTATAATATCTCCTTCACTTCATATAGGACTTCTTCCTTTTATATGATCCTTTCCTTAATGATCTTCCTATTTTCCATCCTTCAATATATCTTTAAGATTTCCTTTTCCTTTCTTTCTCCACCTGTTCTGATACCATGTTAGAAAATCAAAAAGGTAGAAATATTCTCTTATATTGATAATTACTTGTGATATTCTTGTAGTCTTATTAGCTTCTCTTTATATTATTCTTTTATATTTGTTTCATCAAGAAATAATCAAATCAAAACATGAGGATCAATGACACCAAATGTAGGTACTTAGTCAGGGCGAACATCCCTCTTTAGGGGAAAACACATTCAAACTCTTCCACTAATCAAATTGAGATTAACTAAGACCTTAGACCTAAAATACCTTCCTCCTCCACCAAGTCATCCTACCAAAAAGATTCAATAAGGTTCAGTAGTCTCTTCTTGTCTAACAGCTTCAACGAGCAACAATCCAGAATTTCGATCCCCAACTTCCAAAATTTCAGCCCTATTGTAGATCTGAAATTCCAGCGTCCCTAATAGCTTCCAAATTTTGCATGTATGAGAGTGCAGAAATAAAATTCAACTTATTTTTTCTTGAGAAAGGATTCTTCTTCGCTAGGGTTTTCTTCCTCTTCCTTGAATTTCACAGTTCCTTTTCTTCACCAGCAGCTAGAGATCAAAGATTTTGTTAATATGCTCCAAATGAGGTCGAGTTGCTGCCTTTATATAGTTGATTCATCCTCTTAATTAGAATGACTTGTTCAGGTTGAGGTTGACTGGATGGAGGAGTGTTATAGACATTTTTGTACCTTACAGCATAGAGCATGAAATGTCAATAATCTAAGGGATCCAAAGTCCCTAAACATGTTGTTCTTACCCTTAGAGGAACAAGGTCAGCAAACCACAGCACTGCAAATCAGTTCTCCACTGAAAAACACTCAAAAACAGGTCATTTTTGGATCAAAGCAGCTGCTCCACTAAGCATCTGCGCTGAATGTCAAGAGCTCTATGGTGTACCTGCGCTGCATAGCAAGTGCAACAAAGGCTACCTGCGCTGGGCGTACTTTGACATGTGGAGGAATCTTTTTCTCAATGTGCCAGTGCCCAGGAAGCTTCCAAAAAGACACTTGATCATAAGATTCGCCTAATGATGAGTTAAGAGCTTCTAAAACTCCAAGTGGAAGGTAGAAACTCCGAGTGAAGAACTGAAGAACAACTGGAGTTGAAGAGGACAACAAGTCACACATCAAGCTGACTTATCTTCACTCCAAAACTCTATATAAGGATCTCATCCCATGGGATCTAGAGGCCGGAATTTAGTGCGAAGAATTGTTGTTGGTTTACAGTTGTGAGCATTGGGTGATTGCTTGAGGGAGGTGAAGAAGAGATTTCTCTCCGTCGGGAAGGTGATGCTGGATTGGACCTTTCATGGTTGTATCACCGCCTGAACCTTACTTCCATATATTAATAAAGCATTTGAGGTTCTTCTATTCGCATGTGTTTCAATGATGTGTTGTCTTACTTGCGTATTTGATTTATGTTAATCCTTAAATCGATTATGAATGCATGCTGCTTGTAGTTTCCTTTCTTTGTCTTGTTCGCAGGATCTCGTGTAGCTGGGCTCGTGAAAAGACTTGGAGCCGGGAGCAAGCGGCAAATAGAGGAGATTGGATCGACCATTTGCGCAAGACATCGGTAAGTGGATCTCTTCCTTTTATCTCTTGCATGTCATAAAGAAGAAACTTTAGATAGCTTTGCTTTCAGCTGTTGCTAAGGAACTGTCACCCTTAGAGTGGGTTAGGGTCATTCCGAGTTGCATACTTTCCCCCACAACAGACTGGCGACTCCGCTGGGGACCGTGTCTTGTTGGTAGCTTGTGTTTCTTGCTATTCATTTCTTAGACAAAGGAGTACCGAATCGAACTGCATTCGAGTCCTTCGAATGCAAAGTAGAAGGCAGCTACTCTAGCCCAGTGCTGGGCATGTTTATGATTTGAAGAGCTGATCCACAAGGACTCTTTTTAGCTCTTTGTGATAGTGTTCATCTTCCTTTAATCATCCTCTTGTGTATACTTGACTGATAGCCTCTGATTTGGCCAAAAACCATTGATTTTTGAGCAAACTGTGACCCGGAATCTGAGAGAGACGAGAGTTGTCTCATCAGTGCAGCTGCAGCAAAGGCTACCTGCACTGCAACGCAGGTCCCGAAGGGGCTACCTGCGCTGCATCTCAGATTGACAGTGCAGCACCTGCGCTGATCCAGTTTTTCCTTGTGCAACTGGGATTCCCCACTGTCTGTTGCTCAGTTTTCAGTATTTTTTTTGCAGCCTGTTGTCAACCTGTATACCCAGCTGAAACCACTTCTCTTTGCCTTCATTCCGCCTCAGTTGTATGAAGAAACCGTGATTGTTCTTATTGTATTTCTTGCTGTCATTCACAGTTTCCCATAGCGAAAGTGAACTAGTCTTGCTATGACCTCTTGGATCTAGACCTATGAGAAAGTGTCGTTGTGATTCTAAGAGTTAGTTTATTGCTGTTCATAGCTGCTTGAGCATTTGCTTTCATTATATGGTTCGAATTTCAGTATTTCTTGTGTTGAAATGAGTGAATCTTAAGGTGTTCTTTTGATTATTGGACAAAAACTTGTTTACCTTCGCTTGAAATTGGATTCGAAATTATACAACAACTTTCTTTTTGTAATACATCAACATTAAGGAAGAAGAAAAAGAAATACTTGCATTGTGCATGTGCATTTTGACAGTTTGCATGTCGATTTAGGAAAAGTGCATCATTGTGTGCTCTATGATCTGTTTGAAAAGATGATGTCTTTCTTTTCCTTCAGTAGTTAAGGTTTTCATAAGTTGAAAGAATTGAAAAAGCTTGCTTATCATTCTTAGACTGCATTTAGGAGTTGTATCATACATCACGTGGTGATTCATAAAGGCAAACTGCTAAGCAAGATCAACCTAAAAAGAACTGAATTTATCTAACAACGCTTTGAAACATAACGAAACACAGTAGAGGTCTAGGTAGAGACGTGAACCGGCGTCTTTAAACATAGTGACTGTCGATCTCTACGAAGGTGGGTGATTCCTCCTGAGGGACGATAGCACTAATACGGACTTGTGCCCCCGCGTACTGTCGCGTATATTGGGGGACCCCTATAGGAACAAAGCCTTTATCCATAGGAAGCCGTGTCGGCCGCCCTACTGATCGCGATGCAGTGAACACAGCATTCACGAAGATCGACCACTCGTACCGTAAAACGTATTCTGTGGTTTCGCGAAAGGTTTGGCACACCCTCTGCCTAGAACTCCAGAGTAGTTTCTTTTGGCCTTTTTCAAACTCTATAACTGAAAAAGTCCATCCGAGCATTTGTCACTTCGGGCTCGTTAATACATCGAAGGAGACTAGAGTCATCTTTAGCTTTTTCTCGACTCTTAAAAATTGAAAAAGCAAGTTGTGTCTAAAGCGTCGTCATATAAAATTCATTCTAAGCGGAACATAATCACCCCTTATTCCTACGTTGATCTTTGGGTTGAGAACATGGAACGCACCAACCAAGGGATTCCACATGATGGGACCCCTAGCCCTTTCTCCTCTTGGGGAGAAGTTGGTGCGCCCCACATGGCCACATTGTCGCTTCCAGGACTGACAATTGGCCTGCCAGTTTGGCTATTCTCAACCGCTGTAGTTTAGACCACCACGGTTCCTGAACAGTCGAGTCAACAGTTAGACCAATCTAGAGCTACCCTTCAGCCTTCCACTTCTTATAAACCTTCCTCCGATCCTTCTTCTTCGAAAGGTCAAGCCGCTGAAAGCGGAGCTCCCATAGAAAAGAAGAAGGAAAAGAAGAAGAAAGAAAAGAAGCAGAAGGAGCCAAAGGCGCCTGGGGGCAAGCAAAAGGTATCCAACAAAAACCCACACACAGCACGGACCGGGCCCAAATCGCCATGTGTCATATGTAGAGGAGACCACCTACACCGTGATTGTCCCAGTATTCCCCGGATACTAAGGGACTGGTCCCCTCGTTTGCACAGTTCGGAAGCGTCAACCTCTGACAACCAGGTTGAATGCTTACCGTCGATCAGCGAAAGTGAAGGTTCTAGACGACAAAGGGGAATGAGACTCCCCTGCGAACTGTGTGAAGGCAATCACACCCTCCGCCATTGTCCCTTCTTAGACGAAGCAAAGAGAGTTTTGGAAGATCAACCGGTTGCACCGTTGCTACTTCCTCCAGGATACCAAAAACTCGCGCCAAATCCTTCGTTGGTCGAAAATACAGCTGCCCCGCTCATAGGGCCAGCTGAAGTGTCAGTCACTGAAAGTGAACCTACTGAATCTGGACCGGACAAAAGTCCAAAGGTCGAAACGGCAGTTGACCCGGTTCTCCCTTCAGAAGTTTCATCTTCAAATACCATAGTCACTGAGGATTCATCTTCAGCTGACACCCCTACCGAAGAGAGTAAGGATGACACCGTCCAGATTCTTTTCATCAACACCGATTCTGATGAACATCAGGGCAATGTGCCCACTCCTTTATCGCAGGAAGGAGCGTCGTCAGGATCATATCCGGCCGTATATTCGGTCCCACCACCAAGCAACCTAGTTGTGTCCTTTGATTGGAACCAACTAGGTAGACCCCGGTTACCAGCCAGTATACCATTTAGAATTATAGTCCAAATATACAAAATGGTGATGGCTGAAACTATCATTGATGAGGGGGCGTCTGTGAGTATCCTGTCCTCTATTGCTTGGAAAGCACTGGGTTGCCCGACGCTTTTGCCTGAGACAAGAAATCTCTTAGGTTTTGACAAAGGAACCAGTTGACCATTAGGGATTCTACCTAATGTGCCTATTACATTGAAAGGGAAGGTTGTCAAGATGAATTTGATGGTCGTCCAAGGACCCTTGGATTATAACCTACTCCTTGGACGAGATTACATATATTGCATGGAAGCAATAGTCTCCTCACTCTTTCGAATAATGTGTTTTCCATACGAAGGAAGAATGGTCAAGCTCGTAGACCAACTTTCATTTCCGGGATCACGCATCACAAATAGTCACATACCTATCCTGAATGGTCTATTTGATCAAGAAAGGTCTCTACCTCCGGTTCTTCTTCCTGATGAGTGCGAGTAATTCGGGAAAGGAAGGCCGGAACCCAGGGGGCATGCATCCTGGTCTGCTCTGGAGGCAGAAAAAACCTTGGGTGTAAAGTAGAATTTCCGCGGGAGAATATGACTAGTCCGTACCCCATTCCCCCCCTTCATCTTCGTAAAACAGAAGGGCCGGTAAGAGCTCTCATGCAGAAGAAGGGGCAGTAGGGAGTGGGGTTGTTCTGGAAAAAGATTCTTTTGTTAAAGTTAAGTGTGTGGCGGAGCGTCGTCATTCACCTTTGTCTAGAAAAGTAGGCTCTGCCAAAGGAGGGGATCCGTTTGCGGCAGCAAGTAGTAACCATCTTTGGATAAAAGGCAAGCCTCACCCATTAAAACAAATGTTTTAGAGGATAAGTAGGGGCAGCCTCCAAGGAAAGGGATTCAATTGCTACAACAAATTGTAACCATCTTTGTGTAACCTAATGATAGACATCGCCGAAGAAAGTTTCTGTTTGAAAGGATTAGCAGAACAATCTTTGGGTAACCTGAAAGAGGTAAGCCTCACCTGTTGAAAACAAAGGTTTTTGACGGAAAAGTAGGGGCAGCCTTGAAATTAGACTTACACCTGGGGGCATGCAAACCTCTTGGAATGCAAGCACGGGCGGCTTTTTAGTTTTAGGTAGGACTAACCCCTCCAACCCGTAGGATAGGCCGATACCTAGCTTGCATAAAGAGAGGATATGGAGCAATACGTAGGGAGATGAAGCTCTTTAAAAAATAGCGATCTTCCATGAGACCTTCCTACTTTATGACTGGTAAAAACGAGCAGTTTTGGCAAAGTTCATGCTCGTTAAAAAATAAACGCAAGATCCGAGCAGTTTTAATGCGGAAATTCATGCTCGTTAAAAAATAAACATAAGCTTGTGAGCAGGCTTCCCCCAGAGTTCAAGCTCATTCAGAAAAAAATGAACCGGTAAATAACCATTTGAGACCGTAAATTCATCAGCCATAAAAACCTTGGTCGTGTTTGTGCACCGTCACCTCCACTTTTCATTTGGCCGATCATTCACATCCACTTGATTGTTTACCTATTTTGAGGAACAACTGCGAAGAGTGATCCCACCTAGCCATCCTTGTAATACTGTCGTGATTGGAAAATTCCAACCTGTACCTGGAATCTGCTGCTATCCCTGTTTATCACTCGTTCCTCAAAATACGAGTCTTCTTTGAGCTCTTTTCACTGGCTCGTAAAATATGAAAAGTTTGCCGAGTTTTGGCCTTCCAGCTCGTTAAAAGGACCGGAAGAGCTATCCCTCCTCTAGATTTTAATCTTTTTGGACCTGAGGGATTATTGCACAAAAAGATCGAGCGCTTGTCTAGTTCGGCTCGATAAAGATATCGAACATTCATCCCTTCTGTATTGTTTTATACTTTTTCGGACTCAAGGGATTAGATGACGAAAAAGGACCCCTGGAGTCTACTTTATGTACATTTTTCAGACTCTCTAAAAATGAAAAGGACCGAGTTGTCTTTGTCGCTGGGCTCGTTAAAAATATTAGATAGCGACAAACTTGTCTTTAGACGAGAACGAGTTTCCCTATCGCTAGGCTCGTTAAAATATAGCGATGGGCTTGCCCGAAGGGCAGGTTATAGAACAAGCATATGTTATCCTCCTCAAGCTTGACAAAAATAAAGAGGTACTGGTCAGAAATGACTGGGGAAAAATTGGAAGAACCTCAAAGCTTAATGGTAGCAAGTCGCTCTTGAACATGACACTTTTGCCTCCGTAAATATCGGGTTGGGTTATTATCATTCACCGGTCCCTTCACCATGGTCTCGCCATACCATCCTTACATGGGGTAATGCTACCGATCCATCACATCAGTGTCGTTATATGTTCAAGAGATGTCATTCAGAAAGTGTCAACCGGGTCCCATCCACTACCGTACATCATCTTTCATCCTTCCATGACCGCCACCCTGAATCATATTTCACAGATCGTTTTCACCATCATCACTAGCTCCGTTCCGTGTCACTGATGTGGGATTCATTAAGGCCCGCCTTTGACGGATCACTTCTTGTCGACATCAGCTCATTATCCAAGAAGTTGGTCTAGGAACACCCCCCTCAGTACTTTGAAGCTTGCATGCCTCAATGGCAAGTTTCTCACTCCTGGCGATAGGTATACATTAATGACCTTCGACCAGGAGACTTTGCGTGGTGTTCGACGTCAGATCCTATATTCACACCACGTGAATTGTGCTGCAGTACCTTGAGGGTCATCATCATTATCGGTGATTCCTCTCGCACTTGTTAACAGTTTACATTATTGACTGGTAATCAAGCGATGTCTTTCCATGTTCGACTTCAAGAAATTCTCACATGGATCGACTTGTACTAGAGTGAAGATCGGACAAGTTTGAAGACCCCGGATCTAGTTTCATCCATCCGGGCTGCGATATATATTCAGGAGATAAAAACATAGACATGTGCAGCAGATGATCATCCTATTAAAAGGATGATAATTAAAAGCAGAGAATTATCAGTCTATTATCAGACGATCGTCTGTTTATGTACAGCAAATGTATTTATAAAGCTAAGCATGGGAAATGCCCGCATCAGCTAGATCATGAAAAGAAAGTATGAAAAGATAATGTATCGTATTGTATTTTTGTTACAGGTCACCTCCCGACGATTGAATGAACTTCGGATCCTCCTAATAAAGCATTTCACCCGATAAACGACCTCATACTTTAGGGGGCAACTGTTATAGACATTTTTGTGCCTTACAGCATAGAGCATGAAATGTCAATAATCTAAGGGATCCAAAGTCCCTAAACATGTTGTTCTTACCCTTAGAGGAACAAGGTCAGCAAACCACAGCACTCCAATCAGTTCTCCACTGAAAAACACTCAAAAACAGGTCAGTTTTGGATCAAAGCAGCTGCTCCACTAAGCATCTGCGCTGAATGTCAAGAGCTCTATGGTGTACCTGCGCTGCATAGCAAGTGCAACAAAGGCTACCTGCGCTGGGCGTACTTTGACATGTGGAGGAATCTTTTTCTCAATGTGCCAGTGCCCAGGAAGCTTCCAAAAAGACACTTGATCAAAAGATTCGCCTAATGATGAGTTAAGAGCTTCTAAAACTCCAAGTGGAAGGTAGAAACTCCGAGTGAAGAACTGAAGAACAACTGGAGTTGAAGAGGACAACAAGTCACACATCAAGCTGACTTATCTTCACTCCAAAACTCTATATAAGGATCTCATCCCATGGGATCTAGGGGGCGGAATTTAGTGCGAAGAATTGCTGTTGGTTTACAGTTGTGAGCATTGGGTGATTGCTTGAGGGAGGTGAAGAAGAGATTTCTCTCCGTCGGGAAGGTGATGTTGGATTGGACCTCTCATGGTTGTATCACCGCCTGAACCTTACTTCCATATATTAATAAAGCATTTGAGGTTCTTCTATTCGCATGTGTTTCAATGGTGTATTGTCTTACTTGCGTCTTTGATTTATGCTAATCCTTGAATCAGTTATGAATGCATGCTTCTTGTAGTTTCCTTTCTTTGTCTTGTTTGCAGGATCTCGTGTAGCTGGGGCCCGTGAAAAGACTTGGAGCTGGGAGCAAGCGGCAAATAGAGAAGCTTGGATCGACCATTTGCGCAAGACATCGATAAGTGGATCTCTTCCTTTTATCTCTTGCATGTCATAAAGAAGAAACTTTAGACAGCTTTGCTTTCAGCTGTTGCTAAGGAACTGTCACCCTTAGAGTGGGTTAGGGTCATTCCGAGTTGGATACTTTCCCCCACAACAAGGAGGCCTAAATGACCTAATTTACATAAAAATAAATTTATTCTTTGACAGATAAAGCCCAGGAAAGGTCTTCTACATATTGACAATACAAGGAATCTTGATGTAAACCCTATAAGCATGTAATGGAGGCATTGACCTAAAAATCATTGACCCAAGCATGAAAGGCATGCCTTAATAAGTCATTTTATCTTGCAATAAAATTTTATTTTTCTTTATTTTGACAATTATATTACATCATGACCTAAATATAATTATGAAGATCGATACTACTTACATTCTTTAACATGGCATAGTGCACTCATCACTTATATAGAAGCTGGATGTGCTCATGAGTTGCATAATATGTGGGGATAGGGAAGAGGTCCAAAATTGACTAAGTGTGAGATCAATGAGACAATAGAAAAAGAGCATAAAACATGCCTTGAGCATGATCACATGCACATATACAACCAAGCACATTACAAGAATAGTCACAACACTGAAAACCAACATGCATACATCAAAATGACAGTAAAGCAACACTTATCTCCAAGTGCGACACTTAAGATATATCTTTATGAAACATGTGTCAACTGAAACCAAAAGATGCACAATTCCATAAGAATGTGTACATCACATGTTCTAACAAAAAATAGGATTAACTAATGAAAGTGGGTGCACTGGAGTTGCCCCTTAAAGGTGTTCCAGAGTTGCCTTTATCAAAATCTAACACTTCAAAATTCTTTAGAAAGGATCTCAAGCATTTAGAAAAACTTTGACAACAAGTATAGAACAACTTCAACAACTCAAAATGATAGTTCACATGATCGATGGGAGGCTCCAAAATTTGAATGTAGGAAAAATATGGAAGGTGTTGTAGCAGCGACAACGATTTCTTAATCAATTACCACTATAATCTTAAATTCATATCACCAAAATAAAGAGGAAGGATTCCTTCTCATCTATTTCACTATTGTTGATCAAATGCCCAGGCAGATAGCTAAAGAGATGAAATTTGGTTCCAACTTGAACAAGAATTGTAGATTGTATATAACAAAAAATTACCTTATGTTATATAATTTTAGCCAATTTTTAGATGATAAATTAAGCAATCATATATAGAAACAAATTATTTAAACTCGTGGTTTTATGCAGCCCCGGGAACTCAATTCTATTGAATAGCAAAAAATTCTATTACAACAACAAGGACTGCTAGGGACCTCTTCAACTAAAATATAACAACTATTTCATACATGTGTCCTTTGCATGCATTGTATTTTGTTTCACCTACTTTTTGATGTATGTACTTTTCCTCTTCTTTTTCCCCACCTGGTTGTACCATCATGTCCCTTGATACCAATCCATTACACTATTCAAAACTACAAAAATGATGACATTGACGAACAATACATTTGAATTCTAGACTCCCAAAATCAAAATGGAGGCCTAATTAAAAGTTCCCAAAGGACCCAATTATTTTAACTCTTACCTGTTGAGGGTTGATCATTTGGTAAGATTACACATGATCAAGATAGTTGTAGGATCTTGGCAAGAAATTGGCACAATGTCTATAAATTTTTTATGCCCTAAAGAAGAATAACTAAAGTGAGTAAAAATATGTTATGTCAAAATTAAAAAGGGGCCACACAACTTTGTGTTGATGCAATTAAATCAGAGAAAGAGTTGGCAAGATTCACACCAAAATTCCAAATTATAAATGCGATTTTAGTACTTCTGATATAGACATAGGGGCTTTATTGGGGAAGAAATACCATACCACATGCATTCATATTGGGGGATATATATTATTGCAAAAAATGACATAATATATTGAGAATATAATAGGGGGTAAAGGGTTTTTATATTCATAAGTATAAAAAATGGAGCTAAAAGTTAATCAAAAAATATAAAGGGGTATACAAATGTTAATGATAAAATGGATACCTAAAACATCTAGTGAAAGTAGGGGTTTTTTAAATTAGGAAGATGTATTGGGTTCGTATTGGTAGGGGGTTAAATAATGCGATTTTTAGAAGTATTTTCCAATATGTAGTCAAATTAAGGGCATTGTTTAGTATGCCATGAACACACACAATATGTCATAGGTTCGTTGAGCGAAGCCCCTGTGGATATGAATGACTTTGTCCCTACCAAAATTCCCATTGTTTGAAGTTTGGAAATCTTGTTTTATTGTATTGGATGTTGTGACAATGATTGTTGTTTCTACTATCATGATTATAGTCGCCTCAATCAAAGGTGTAATTTCAATAATGGAGCATGAAATTCTTATGAATCATGTTTCTTACCATCCCACATAATAAATTGTTGTGTTTTAAAATCCAAAAATTTGGGACAACCTTGTGCAATTTTATAAATTTAAAAAATTCCACAAATGTTTTGTAAAAGTAGATTGCATAGTGATAATGTGTTACTTTTATGTATATTATGTTGATGACAATTGTATTTATTGTTAAAACGATGTTGTGATGTGCATTGTCTTATTTTGATTATTGTCACGTGATAAGATAATGTTTATTATTTGTATGGAAATATCTATTGTATAGTTTGAAGAACATGTGACAAGATACATAGACAAAAAATTAAAGAAACATAGCAGAAGAGAGTAAAAACCAGCGAACTTGTATGCAAGTATGGTAGGGTTGTTTAAGATAGTTAATCTAGAGAGAAGTTACAAAAATCAGGTAATGATTGCTATCAAGGTAGAAGTGCATATTGGAATGCAATCGAATGTGGTTTAGGATCATGAAGTTCAAGTTATGCTAAGTGAAGGGAAGAGTGTGGACAAATAGGATTTTTCATTGTAAATATAAACTTTTGACAAGGTTAGCCATGTTAGTTGTAAATACATGTCGATGAGTGGCATCTAGAAAACCATTTGAGATATATTTTTGGTACACGATCGATATTGCATGTTTTCCAATATGCTTGAATATGCCTCATTGCATCCATTTCATGTGTACATATGAGGAAATGCACGACATCCTTAATCTTGGAAAGCAGCTAGAAAGGGTGTAGAAATCTTGCTTGTATATCCATAAGAGAAATCTCTTGTTCATTTATTTCAATGACATAATTTGTAGAGCATGGAGACATATTTCATATCAATATGGTTTTTTTCAAGACAAGGAGAAGTTTATAAGTAGAGATTTAGAATTTCATTGAATGAAAGGGAAAATGTAACAACCCAATCCATAATTGGCTTGATTTTTCCATATAATTACATCATGTAATTGAATTTTAAAAAATTAAATGGCTTCAGTGAGGGACACAATTTCCAAAGGGATTGAGAGAGGTCAATCTCTTAGGAAATTTCAACTTACCCGCTGAACGAAGAAATAAGATAGTTTGTACAACCATTGAAGGTTGGTTGTTGAGCCTTAATTAGATTGGAATGATGTGTCACATGGAATTGATTTTGTGAATTTATGGACAACAACAAGGGACAAATCCCATGCTAAATTGGAAAACACAACAAGCAATAAAGGAAAAGAATTATGCATAACAACTATGAGGGAGGAGATGAAAAGAAAACACCACGGGTCAACCTAGGGGAACACACCATTGAAAAATGATTCAAAAAGAAAGAGAGCACATCATCCCAGAGGCACATAGATAGACAAAGGAGAATTCAAATACAAAGGAAAATGAAAATAGAGGACTGAGGAGGAACAAAAAGAAAAACAAAGAGTAGAGGAGAATAATTATTTAGATAAGGGGGGAAGGAAAACCCATCAGTCTATGGTTTTTAGGCTTATGCACTTAGGATGACACATGGGAGTGCCAACCATTCTGCAAGCAAGAGTAGAAGGGGGAGATTGAGCCTAACAAGTCGACCATGGAATTTACATATAGAGTGGAAGACATTGGGTCTTTCACCACTCTAAGAAGGCTATCATAATTTTTCTTGAGAAATAGAAGTACAGGAGGATCTTTCTTCTAGTGAGGGTAAATCTCAAGATACTTCACGGGGTTGGAGGGTGGAGATGGTATTCTTAGAAAATACCCTTGATAGCCTAGGGTAGAGGTTTAGCCCTTGTATTCTTGGTAAAGAAAGTTATGGAGTCTCCATTTATTTTTATTTGATTTGGTAGTGGGTTCTATATTTTCTTAATTGGTTGGAACCATAGTGTGGAAATGGGTTTTGGATTCCCTTAACTAGGTCGAACCATTGTTTTGCATATTGATAGGGTGGAGGTGGAGCCTTTGTATTCCCTTGAGCATGTGTGTGTTCTTGGATAACTCGAGGGTCGATGAAGCAAGCCTCTAGATTCCATATGTTTTGTTTGGAA
This sequence comes from Pinus tabuliformis, assembly GCA_031772625.1. Classification (NCBI taxonomy): domain Eukaryota; kingdom Viridiplantae; phylum Streptophyta; class Pinopsida; order Pinales; family Pinaceae; genus Pinus; species Pinus tabuliformis. The sequence goes on from CM062816.1 coordinate 1,156,553,146, forward strand.
ACTACTAGATAGTTGTAGGGTGGTGGCAACATGAATCTGGATTCCTTGTGCATTGTTGACCACTATTGGGTAAATGGAGGATGGAGGAAACAGGCCTATGGATTCATAGTATATGGTTTGGTTTACTGTTTGGTAGTTGGTGGGTGGAGGAAGGTGGATTTATCGAGTCCCTGTGTTAGTGAGAAATTGGTTTTTTATTCCCTTGAACAAGACCACCTTAGTCCCTAGGAACTGGCTCGAGGGTGATAGATCCAAGTAGCTTTGCTGCAACTTGTCTATGATTAGGTGGAGAGTTGATACCTGGAATCAATTACCTGTTGGAAATAATACTGAGAGGGGGGGGTTTGAATCAGTATTATCAGATCAGATAAAACTTTTCAATTTCATACTCAGATTCATACACGCAGCTTCAGTTAAGGATATCAGCGTATACACGCGACTTTGTTAAGGGCAACTAGCGTACATGCAGTAATCTTATGATTCAGTTAGCTTATCTTTAGTAAATGCATCAGAACATTATTACCCATATTAACAGTAAACAGGTGCAGTATAACAGAACAGATCATCACACATAAGGCACACACATGAACACCATGATATAAGGTGGAAACCCAATGTGGGTGAAAACCACCTGCTGCAATTTGTTTCTATCTTCCTTTTATAAGAAACTTCTTTTACAATGTACTGGTGCAGTCCTTTACCAGCATGCAGGCTACAACCTGCAGAGGGCTACAACCCTCTTAGCTCTTGTACTAGCCGATCCATTTACTAGTACGTAGGTGCCTGCCTACAGAATGCTCCAACCTTTACTCGTTCTTCAGCTGCTCCTGGAAGGGAGCTACAACTCCTTTGCTCTTGTACTGGCTGATATGTTTAACAGTACATAGGTGCCGGCCTACGATCTACCCGGGACCACGTTTCATACATTTTCATACTGGATCCATAAGACAATCACCATTGTAGTACAACCTGCATCATCAATTACTGAAGCACTGAAACACTGAAACTCTGTCAACAACACAGTCACCAGAGCACAGAGCAGACACAGAACTCTGCAATAACCATCAGACCCATCTGCAACTTCAAATATCAAGCTTTATAGTGTACACGCAACTTGGATGAACCCAACCTGCGTGTATACGCCCTTTTTCCAAAGCCAACCCGCGTACAGATCTAAAATTATTTCTTATAACTTTGCAGCTGTACCAGACATCAATCATACTATAACACTTATAGAATATTATTTGCGTCAGTATGCAGATCTAGAATAAGCATAATCAACCATATAAAGATAGTTCATTTCAAACCATTTGATCCCGATCTCTCCTTAGATCTTGTTCTCCATCAACCGGTGAGATCTCTCCTTAGCTCAGATCAAGCAATTGCATCATCAACCCATAACCTGCATACTGGATCTAATACTTCATCAGATATTCAAGACTTTTCAGATACATTTGCCTAATGATCTTCTTCTCCTTATATAGCCTTAAGCCTTGCTCAATACCACGAGCCAAAACCATAGAAATCCAATACCATCAACTTCAAAACTAGGGATCAACACGTCCGTCGAGACACCATGGTCCAAAACCATAGGCACAACTTCTAAGGAATAACCGCCACGGACCAAAGATAAGTTTTCCACATACACGCTCTTTTACTGAAGCCAACCTGCGTGTACACACGACTTGGTATATAGCGAACCTGCGTATACGCGACTTGGTATATCGTGAACCTGCTTGTATACGCGACTTGGTATATAGTGAACCAGCGTGTATATATTTTCTCTTCATACTTGTATTCTGATCATCAATTCCTTGCTGCTATCCTTATGCACTATGATTTGTCATCAGTGTGATTTGCCATCAAGGCCAACACTTGTCTCATAATGCCAACAATCTCCCCCTTTCGACTTGATGGCAAAGCTAACTTGTTACACTTAGAACTATCATCTGATTCCTTTGAGCTGTCCTCCATCAGTCACATCTGACATCTTTTCTGAAGATTCATCCAGTTATACATAAGTGAGATGTTCTTCTATGAGAGGGTTGCCATCAAGCACAACACATGCATCATAATGCCAACAATCTCCCCCTTTGGACTTGATGGCAACAACACCAAATCACTCTCCCCCTTTGACATCAAGGGCAAAGGGTCGACCAAGATATTCTCTTCCTTTGCTGAATCATTCCACTGTCCATACTCCCCCTGAGTACCTGCTGAAATCTCTGAATAATCTCTTCCTTTGTATATGCCAAGGTGTACCAATCTGTCCATGCTCCCTCTGAGTACATGCTGAATCTCTGTTCTTGCTGAAGTGTGCTGATCATGCTCTCCCTGACTATAAGCAAGGCCTACAAAAAAAATGTTCTACAAGAAAGAACACGACTCTATACATCATAAGTGACCTTCCTAGCACCAAAGACTCATACATACATCCATCTCCCAATCAAGTGGGGATATACCAAAAGTTTACACATGATAATTCAAGAGTATAACATCATTCATCCCAGGCATAGTGGGGAAACCAACATAGGTCGTTACATGACCTTGATGAAAATACATGACTGAAATATTTCAACATTCATCAAATGACCAGAAGAGATTTCATCAACCGATTACAATAGATAGAGACACTCAATTACTTCATGAGTCAAGAGACCAGACATCTAAGTAAGACCACGATAGTCATCAGTAGCTATCATACACAATGTATGATTTGTTCCATAAGCATCTAGTCCAGCAATTATATTTTCTTTTTGTTCTCCCTCTGCATCTAAGGTAATGCCAACACTGCATCATTATCTGATCCCTCTGACTGTACCAGATGGTCTCTGTTAGACCCATTTCATAATCTTTTCATTCAGAGTTTGCCCTTGCTGTTCAGAACTCCATATACGCGACTTCACCTGCATCAATCAGCGTATATATGCGGATATCCCTTACGCAACACGCGTACACCATATACGCGACTATCCCCGCATAAAACAGCGTATGTACGCGGATATCCTTTAAACAACACGCGTACACCAATTTCCATATCAGCAACCTGTAAATGTCCTGTAGAGAATAAGTCATCAACCTATAACAAGGTATGTCTGCATCAATTCATCCCTTTGAACAGAATTCAGAGTCATTCACATTATATCATGTGTGAAACCACCATAGCCATTTCATCAAGCTCTACATGATCCAAGTATCATTACTTGGGAACATCTGCATCAACCAACATATGTAAGTATAAACCTATCATCATATAGATACGAACTCATCATCATGTCTCCAACAAAGTGACTTTGAGGAGTCATCCATGTATCAGCACTATGTATCTTGAGCTCAAACTCTTTTGACAAAGCTTCTTGATATCATCATCAACAACAATCCTTATCCACATGAGTGCCTGCATCATAACTGTATGATCTTTATGCATATGACAACAGCAGTATATAAGTGACTCATCATCAAGTGAGGAAGATGTGTATTCAAGCTTTGTACTCCTCCTTGTCCTTATGAAGATCACCATGTAAGCACCATATATGCATCATCAAAGAATCAACCATAAATCTGATCTGAACATCTTCTATGCAACTTCAAGAATCATATGAGAGTTTATCATAGACAACTCACAACCACATCATAGCAAGATATATCATTTAGCCATATAAGAATCATCACCAAGGATTATTAACCATAATGCCAACAATGAATTACTAAAGGCATATGCTCCCCCTCAACCAGTGCCATCTGTTAGATCTGATCATGCATATATCAGCAATAAGCATCAAAACATCATCATCCTCAAGTTAGGATCAAAACACTTCTAGACATCATACAAGTAACAAAACATTTCCACACATCCTCAGCAGACTGTAACCAATAGATCAAATAATAGACTGAATCATATCAGATCCTTTTTCTGATCCTGTCCCCACTGCTTTTCCTCAGACTGACATATACGCGACTTCCCTTTAAGGAACTTGCGTATGAGATTCAGAACACTGAAGTTTTACACTTTCAGCTCCCCCTGAGTCTGATATGTTTGTGCTGTGCTGTGTCTCAGTACATTGTGCTGACTGTACTTCCTTCTTCCTCCATATCTTCAAGTGTGATGAGGTTTTCTCCTTTTGGTGTGATGTCCATCCTTTGTTCCTGCATTCCTTTGCTATATGTCCAAGCTTGTTACATGCATAACATCTTACATGTTTCATATTCCTCCTGTAGCAATCAGCAGCTTTGTGACCAAACATATTGCAAGAAAACAATATCCATTAAAGTACCTTGAATGTGATGATCTTTCTACATGATGGTCTTGAACCCTTCTTCTTCCACATCTAGCTGCAACATGTCCAAGATTATGACATACATAACATTCAACATTATTCATAGGAGGAGTAAAAGATTTTCTTTGAGGAGTCTTTTTCCTTGATTGTTGATGGGGTTGACCTTTCATCTCCTTGTTGATCATTTTAGTTTTCTCTTTAGAGTTCCTTGCCTCACCTTGTGAGCTAGATTCACCTTCAACAGATTCATGAAAACCAAGACCAGTCTTGATAGCAGGAGACCTTTGACTACTAAGAATATCATCCAAGGCTTTAGTACTATCTTGAAATCTCAAAAGTTTATCCTTTTCTTCTAATTTACCTTTCAAGATATTTACCTCAACTTGAAGTTGTTCCTCCTTTTCTAGACATTGCTTCTTCATGTCTTCTCCATCTTTCCTTCCTTCTTCCAACTGATGCCTTAGTTTGAGAATCTCCTTTTCTTGTTCTTCATTCAGATCCTGCTGCATTTGACGAATTCTGAGAGCACATTCCAGTTGCGATTTTAAGCTGATATCTTCGTTTACCTGTTTTTCAATAGCTTGGAGTAGATCTTTATTCTGCTTCTTTGATTCTTCAAGATCTTTCTTTAGCGAGCGGATCGTGGCTTCAAGACTTTCATAGTAACTGGATCTATCTCTGAGTTTCTTGATGGTTGTGCTTCTTTCATTGACTTCATCTCTTAATGATGTCACTTCACCTTGCAACTTTTGACATTGATTTTCCTTGTCCTTGAGTAACTTTCTTACCTTGTTTCCTTCCTCTGATTGAGCTTTTAGTTTGGTAACTTCTTCTTTGAAAGCACATTCCCTTTTGTTCAATAGATCTTGTTGATCTTTAACTTTGTCTGTAAGCCTTCTAAATACTGCCTCTATTTGATACTTTTCTTGCTCACCCATAAAAGCATGTTCAGTAGTTTCACTATAACTTCCATCACTTTCACAAGGAAATATAGCAGGAACATCAGAGGATAACACATTCATACCTGATAATGATTCTGAATCTGAAGAACTTCTTATACCTAATCCCCAATCGACTCTCCCACTGTCATAGATCTTCTGAGATGTCTTCTTCTTCTTATGAGCTTTCTTCTTAAGCTTCTTTCCCATTGTTCCACGGATCTCCTTCAAGCGATCAAGCTTCTACCAAAGGACCGGCTCTGATACCAATTGTTGGAAATAATACTGAGAGGGGGGGGGGGGGGTGAATCAGTATTATCAGATCAGATAAAACTTTTCAATTTCATACTCAGATTCATACATGCAGCTTCAGTTAAGGATATCAGCGTATACACGCGACTTTGTTAAGGGCAACTAGCGTACATGCAGTAATCTTATGATTCAGTTAGCTTATCTTTAGTAAATGCATCAGAACATTATTACTCATATTAACAGTAAACAGGTGCAGTATAACAGAATAGATCATCACACATAAGGCACACACATGAACACCATGATATAAGGTGGAAACCCAATGTGGGTGAAAACCACCTGCTGCAATTTGTTTCTATCTTCCTTTAATAAGAAACTTCTTTTACAATGTACTGGTGCAGTCCTTTACCAGCACGCAGGCTACAACCTGCAGAGGGCTACAACCCTCTTAGCTCTTGTACTAGCCGATCCATTTACTAGTACGTAGGTGCCTGCCTACAGAATGCTCCAACCTTTACTCGTTCTTCAGCTGCTCCTGGAAGGGAGCTACAACTCCTTTGCTCTTGTACTGGCTGATATGTTTACCAGTACGTAGGTGCCGGCCTACGATCTACCCGGGACCACGTTTCATACATTTTCATATTGGATCCATAAGACAATCACCATTGTAGTACAACCTGCATCATCAATTACTGAAGCACTGAAACACTGAAACTCTGCCAACAACACAGTCACCAGAGCACAGAGCAGACACAGAACTCTGCAATAACCATCAGACCCATCTGCAACTTCAAATATCAAGCTTTACAGTGTACACGCAACTTGGATGAACCCAACCTGCGTGTATACGCCCTTTTTCCAAAGCCAACCCGCGTACAGATCTAAAATTATTTCTTATAACTTTGCAGCTGTACCAGACATCAATCATACTATAACACTTATAGAATATTATTTGCGTCAGTATGCAGATCTAGAATAAGCATAATCAACCATATAAAGATAGTTCATTTCAAACCATTTGATCCCGATCTCTCCTTAGATCTTGTTCTCCATCAACCGGTGAGATCTCTCCTTAGCTCAGATCAAGCAATTGCATCATCAACCCATAACCTGCATACTGGATTTAATACTTCATCAGATATTCAAGAATTTTCAGATACATTTGCCTAATGACCTTCTTCTCCTTATATAGCCTTAGGCCTTGCTCAATACCACGGGCCAAAACCATAGAAATCCAATACCATCAACTTCAAAACTAGGGATCAACACGTCCGTCGAGACACCATGGTCCAAAACCATAGGCACAACTTCCAAGGAATAACCGCCACGGACCAAAGATAAGTTTTCCACATACACGCTCTTTTACTGAAGCCAACCTGCGTGTACACGCGACTTGGTATATAGCGAACCTGCGTATACGCGACTTGGTATATCGTGAACCTGCTTGTATACGCGACTTGGTATATAGTGAACCAGCGTGTATATATTTTCTCTTCATACTTGTAGTCTGATCATCAATTCCTTGCTGCTATCCTTCTGCACTATGATTTGTCATCAGTGTGATTTGCCATCAAGGCCAACACTTGTCTCATAATGCCAACATTACCCATATTCAATATAAATCTAAGATAAAATTTCTTGTACATACTCTTGTATGTATTTCTTGTTAAAGTACAAATGAATGGTATGATATGTGTGGCATGACAAGTATTAGTTTACTTGTGTTTATATGTCGAAGGGCTGATTATGATCCATATGAGGATATGTGCATGAATATGAATGTTTCATGAGATTAATGGCCTTTTCTAACATGTTGTTGTAGGGAATTTCTCTCCCCTTATAGTGTTGGAATTAGTATCAATGACATGTTTGGGTAGTGAAGGAGTTGTCCTTATGGACTAGTTTTTATCTTGTGATGGATGAATGTTATGTTACTGAACCATCTTATTATAGGAATTATTGTATATATGTTGTTGATAACTCCTATGGTTGTGTATTTACTACTTGAGTAGGGAATGTGCAAGTGAGGTTAAGGCTATTATATTTATTGTTTAGCTGGTATGGTTGGTAGAGTCTAGGAAGGGAGGTTTCCTATTGTTAAAGAGTTTCTTTGATCTCTATGTTCATAAGAACTGCTCCTAGAAGTGGTTATGTTTTAATGACATTCCTTGAAAAAATGTTTGTCAAGTTGTTATTAATATTTTCCCTAGAGTTTAGTAGCTCTAAGGTACTATTGATGGTGCCTAAAAGACATGAGAAAACCTAAAAAAACTTGAAGAAAAATAGTCTCTAAAAGTCAATAAAACACTGGAAAATGGATAAGAAATTAAGTTTTTGGACCCAAAATTTAGGGGTTGGGAGATCGGCAAGGTGGGAAAATCTCAGAGGGCCTCTTCCCTAACCTGAATCAAGTCAATTGTACAATCACTCATAGACGAGGTGTGTAGGCAGGTTTAGAGGTCAGATAGTCGGGAGTCAGAACTAAACCTTGTCCAGCAGGTTAACATTTCAAGGAGGAGGGTCGGCCCTGACTAGGTCAGAGGTAAGGGGTTGGGCACAGAAAAGGGTAAAATCCACATTGGTGAGTAAGGATAACAGCGACAAGATTTCAAGCTCGAATGGCAGGTGACATATCCACAATGGTGGCGCCTCTGATCACTGCCACATGGGGCACTAGGTGGTTGCCATGTGGAGGGTAAAGTGACGTGGAAAGTTGACGAGGCCCTTTTTTAAAGGGGAATAACTCTCAATCAAGAAGTTATATCGAGGAAAATTTTTATAACATTGGATTTATCTCGATGAGATTGACACAATGGTCACTGTTATTCTGGATTTAGAGAAATTTGAAAAGGTCGAAATTTTTTAGATCCTATTCTCATAACAATACCTTGAAGATTGGGTTAGCATAGTGGCCACCTATTATTTATGGTAAGGAGTAAGGGATGATGTCATAGTGTGGTATCATAGCATTTGAGTTCAACACTTGGGTTGTATGGGCTATATCATGAGAAAGCTAGTAGCAGATTTCACGCATAGGCTTTTGCGATGATTTCTTTTTAGAAAATTAACAAATATGATGTTTAGGTGTTAAAAACTAGTTTGAAATCAACTGGTTGTGCTTTCATATGCATCATAGCACTATTAATAACAAGATTTTAATGTTTATGGATGTAATAACAGGTCATGTTTTATTGCAGCTAGACTATTATGGAAGCTCTGAGAGAGCAAGTTCAAGGTCTGAAGTTTGTTTGTTTGATTATGATAATATGCACCTAATAATTATGTGTAAATGAAAACACATTGTTAGTACCTAAATCTACCTCAAGCTGAAGGAAGGCAAGTCTAGGGTAACATCAAACCACGCTTAACCTAGTAGCTAGCCCTACCATGTCGAGAGAGGGCTCTCTCGTTGTCAATATCAATTAGAATATGGCAACAAGGGCTTGAGATGACTGAAATAAATGATGATTTTAGGCTAGGTATATTAGGTCAGAGGAATTTGTTTGATTTTAATGGTTGGTTGTTGGATCAATGAAGAAGGCAACTTTGGGTCCGGGAAATCAGCTCAGATTTGCAGGAGGTTCTGTGGGGCGAGGTAGGTAAGTGTTTTGGCACATTTAATTGGGTGTGATGGTACGTCTAATACTAGTGAGGAGTTGGAGAGGGCATGCGAAGTTCATGAGTCCTCTTCAAATAGTAGAAAACATTAAAAACTAAATGTATCCTCAAGGCAGAGCACTGAATATCAATGGATTCCACCTATTTATCTTGATTCATTTAGTTATGAAGAAAGAAATAAATGTTGGCACATATACACATAAGAGAAACTAAATAACAGAAGAAGAAGCAATGTCAAGACACATTACCTCAAGAATCCCACAAAATGTTGCAAAACCCTGGTTCATTTCCTTGCCAAACTGTAGAAGTGATTTACAATAAAGCTCAAAGCATCCATAAGAGTCCAACCTTTACAAATGACTAAGAAAGTACATAATATAGGCATCAAACCACTTATGCTAGACATCAGGGGTCGAATCCATGAGTCAAGGAGCTGTTTCAACAACATCTAAACTAGGAAATAGAAAATAAGCAGTGGAACAACTTGCCTCTAAAACTATGGAAACTGATTCATTCAACCTCAAACAACCTCTAACTAATGTATCTATCCCCTCAAGTCATTTTTCATCATATTTACATCATATTACATCATTAACCAATACAAATTTACTAAGAAGAAGAGAAAAAGTCAACTGATAGTCAAACTAGGCGAAATTATGAGTTTTTAGGCAAAATTGGCAAAAATTTGCTTGATGCACAGCGCCCTAAGCCTAATGCGCAACACCACTTCAAGGCTGCTTTTGGAGGCCTTCTACTTCACCAAATCAGGCCCAAGATAGCTTGTTGGAAAGCTTTGACTGTCTAATTTCTATAATTCCTTGAATCTTCTGATTTGGAGTTGCTTTTCCCCTTCAAATATCATTTGTCCCAAGACTGTTTCCTATGGATCCAAAAAGTGGCAGAGAGGGCATTTTTTAGGTGTTTTTTGCTCTTTAGGTGGCCCAGATCTCCTCCAAATTTTATGAAAATTTTTGGGTTTCATTGTTTTTCCATGAGGAATCCAAAAATGCAAGCCATTTTTCAAAATACTAAGCCAACTCAATGCGCAGTGCCACTGTCAACTAAAATCCCTGTGTTTTTAATTACAAAATTGTGAAATGACAAAATTTTCCCAAAATTTCTTCAAATTTGGCAAGAGGAAAGCTTACTAACTGCTTTACTGAGCTAATGAAGCTTCAACCAAAATTTTAAGTTTATCTTGTTCCTTTTTGGCCCTCAAGGCTCTCTTTAACTTAGCTTTTAGGTTGTTTATCCTTGTCTTGCAAATTTTATTCCGAGCTAAGTAATGATAAGCCATATGGTGCAGCATTTTCTTTTCTTTGTTAGCTTTCTCAATAATCTTCTCAAGGTGGATGTTCATCCTCTCCAACCATGATTCTTGATCAGCCTCAATTTCTTTCTTAAGGGATGTCATTTTGATTTTTCTTCTCTTTGCCACTTGCCTATTTTCTCTAATTGTTTGTAGCTCCATAATAGCTTGCTTATCTTCCAGTTGCTTGTTCTCCTGCTCAAGAAACTTGATGATCCATTTGGCCCTCTCAAGGTCAAGTGATAAGGCTTGTATTTCAACCTCCTTCTCTTTGATGATCATATCCTTGAGTCTTGAGCTTTGAGAGCCCAAATCAGTGACATCCTCCTCAACCAAAACAAAATCCCTGTCTTGCCCTTCAGTAGGGCTCTCTTCATGAATCTATTTCTTTCCTTTGTCTCTTCCCTGTACCTGTTTAGTTGGAGAAGAAGGAAAAGCACCTTTCACTTTTGGTGAAGATAGCGTTTGCCTATGGTTTGGTGAAGAAAACGAGACCCCTTCCACCTCTGGTGGAGATAGAACTCATTTGGCAGCTACAAAAAGCATCCTAGTGCCTCTTTCATAAGTAACAAACACAGGAACATGAGCCTCTTCTGTTTTACTTTCAGGCTCTTTTTGTTGCTCAGAAGGTTCACCTTCCTCTTGAGGATCTGAAAATATTTGAGGCCCCTTGAAGCATTCATGGGAAATGAAAGTTTCCCATGACACTCCCAACTGAATGAGCTAATGCAAAACAACAATTTTGATGACAAAAAAATGATAAATACTATTGAGCTGCTGTGGAAAAGGTTTTCTTTTTGCAATCATTGTCATCCTCTCTATCTTTTTACATATGAAGTAAGGAATTCTCATCATTCTAACCCTAGTGAAGTGCATAAGAAATTTGATATGGTAGGCATAAAGTCTGGAGAACCTACCCTCACATGTAAAGTATTTGATGATAAGCTTCATGGGTGCAACATACTGGTCCTCCAAGAATTTGAAAGGAAACACCCTGCTAAGTTTACCATGGTATTTGGCCTTGATATAAGGTTCATAATCTTGCTTACTGATATTCTGCCTCTTGTTCCACTTTTCCCCTACATCTAGCATTCTTGTAGCTTCTACAATGGTAGCTGGTGAAAGAGTGAAATTGATCCCAGAAAGATGCACCACATTATTTTCCATACTTATGACAAACTGCCTTGCCAACTCATGGTGATATTTGACCATCTCAACCATCTCACAAAACTCAAAATAGGACTAATATCTGAAGCATGTGGTGGAAAGAGGGCAAGCAAGGAGTTTAGTCATGCTAATAGGTTCCTCCCTAATAATTTTTCCACCTTTGTGAGGTTTCTTGGGCTGCACATTTCTTTCCCTTGAGCTATCACTAAGTGTTTCTTCTTCAAAACTTGATTTGCTGCTTCTTTCCATGATGCTTTTCTTAGGGATGTAATATGATGATGGTATGGTGCACAATGACAATGGATGAGAACAAAGAAGATGAGTATGAAGAGATTTTACAAGTATGAAGTGGAGTAGGGGAATGAAGGGACAAATTTAGGAAATTAGGGTTTTGACTTATGAGGGATTTAGGGTTTAATGAAGGGAATTAGTTTCTTAGGGGAATGGGAAAGGGAAAATGAAATTAATGGGTAGATTTAGGGCAATGAAGTGTGGAAAAGGGGAAAAAGATGTTGGTTTTGTAATGCAGTAAGAGTTTTAGCAATGAGATGAAAATATATGAAGACAAGCTAGGGTTTGATCTCAAGAAGAAAAACTCATGAAGAAAACATGAAGAAGACCAATTTCAGCTCAACATTGATGTAAACTTACTTGAAAGAGTGAAATGCAGCATTTGGGAGAGTTAGGGATGAAGTTGAGTGACTTTGGAACCTCCCTAGCCAATGCGCAACGCCTGCTTGATGCGCAGCGTCTGTGTATTTTTACATTGGCTGAAACTAGCTGATACGTAGCACTGTTCTGATGCATAGTGCCAACCCTCTGATGCGCAGCACTAGGCAAGTTTGTTGCGAAAACAAGGTTTTCTTCCTCCTTTGCTTGATCTCCCTCTAGATTGTGATTTTTGCTCTTCAAAGATGTTTTGCACAATGAAATGGATGACTAGCATGAGTTCACTTTATAAATGGATGCACTTTAACTTTTCCTCATTGCAAACCCACCTTTATAAAGTCTTAGTCACTTTTTCTCAAAAACTCTATTTTTCATTTGAAATTTGACTTTTTCTTGACCATTTGATGGACTAATGCATTGGTGCTCTTGTTTTTGCAGTGGCTGGAGTTGGCAAGGTGACCAAGAGTAGCTGCTGAACTTATTGCATATAGAAACACTTAAATTACATGAAAATTTGTACATAGAATGGAAAAACTCTGTTTTCACCTCAAAACAAAGTTTTTAGGTAAAAAAAAATTATTGAGCATATCAACAGTAAATTTATGATTCTATGAACTTATTAATCCTCCTCATGTGCCTGCTGACCTTTTATTCAGTTTTGGATGACCATGATGACAAACCCTAGACCTAGTGAGACTAAAACCCTAAAACTAATTTTTGTAAATGAAATGAAACAGAATGACATTAAATGACCTAAAACATATGAAAACAAGTTAGCGGTGAATTTCATGAGGAAAATTGACATGAAGCCACTACCATCAGTTGATCCATGACCCAATGGAATACAGCTGATCGGATGAGACACCTAATATGTGTGCAAAAGAGCAATTTGATCACTAATGGAAGTGTGAAGATACTGACACTAACACACATCACAAGTGAAAAATAATTAAAGGGTGAGGATAGGAATGGTCCATTACAACTCTGACAGGTAACAATATGGATATGAAGGAGAAGGCATGAATGAGGAAGAAATATTAGTGGGAAATAGGGGAGAAGCCAACTCTCCTAACTAGATGGACACCTTGAAAAGATTGAAGGCTAAGATAAGAAGCTTCAAGGAAGAGAATAAAAGGTTTGGAAAGGCCTAAGGGAGGCAAGCGAAGGTGGATGAAATCATTGTAACACCCTCCTCCCACATCTACCTAACAAACTAGCCAACCGGGGTAAACATGTGATGAGAGGCCACTATGATACGACTCGACATCCTAAGTCACATTAAGGAAGTGGAACCGATGGAAACACACCATATGGACATCCAACATCATCAACAGAACTCTCAAAAGACAAGTCAGCCACTTAGACAACCTGTCCCTAGGTCCCACTTCTATTTTAGGTCTCTTGGGCCATAGTCACTCTCATGCTATGGGAAAGGGAGCGACCAACAACCTAAAGTTACTCTGACAGGCCTACCTTCCAGTGAATGTAAACCAGAATTGTGAGTGTTGTGCTAGTGACGTTAGGATTTAAGCCACTTTCTTAGGCTCAGAGTCGAATACACTGCCTAGAACTGATCCATCTCTTCAAATCAGTAAGGTAACATGGAAATGAAAGTACTAAAGCAAATACTTGTTCAAGACCTTGACTAGATCCCTACTAGCCATGATAGGAATTTCATCAAACATATCATCGACATGTAATCTATAGGTGTAAACAACAAAATTAAGTGTAGGGATCTCATACTTATATTAGATATCATTTTGGAATTCAACTGCATTAAGTAAGTCATTCATGTATGACCATTTCCATGAGAGGTAGTCGTAACTGACTAATTTCTCATGATTTTTTGAATAGTTCACTTAGCACTCATTGCATCGGGTGATGCTCACAGGGGTGAAGAAGTGGGATTGAAACTAGTGAAATGAATCACATAGCATCAATCATCACTTCCGGGGCTTGCACCCGGTAACCAGGACTTCCCAGGAGGTCACCCATCCCTGTGAGCATCACCCGATGCAATGAGTGCTAAGTGAACTATTCAAAAAATCATGAGAAATTAGTCAGTTACGACTACCTCTCATGGAAATGGTCATACATGAATGACTTACTTAACGCAGTTGAATTCCAAAATGATATCTAATATAATGCACTGCGTAAACCCCCATACTTAGATCTCATACTTATCTGCGAATTTCTATGAACCATTATTCCCTCATGCCACTTGTTACATTATTATCTATTAGGTCATAGGCACATTATCCATTCACATATAAGTATAAACATGATGAGAGCCATACATAGCAGTTGTCATAAAATGTGCATATACCCAACATAATAGGAACAAAGATACAATAAACATATCAACCGTCAAATTGATAAATGCATCAATACCTTTACACATGAAAATCAAAGGAATGGATTTCTCATTAATCAATGCAATGAACCAACTGAAGATGGGACTACCACATTCCACCCAACCATAGAATGGTTGAGCCAAATATCTCTTCATCCATTCACCCCCATTCCATGTTCCAAGAATGAATCAAAAACATGAATCAAAACTCATTCAGGGCTTCTAGAGGCCATCAACCTCAACCCATCAAATAGTGATTCCACCTCACGATCAGACATCACTAAGACCATTATCTAATCTGTGTCTATCCTAGCCTTTTAGGGCTCTAAAGCATTTGTTCCAACCTAAATCCTTGGACTAGTATTTTAACCCATGGCTACCGCTGGGTTCCACAACATTTTTCCAACCAAGGCTTCTAGGACTAGTAACTTAACCACCAAGGACTTGTAGATCATTTTTCTAACCAAGTATTCCAGGACTAATAACTCAAGCCAAGTTGTTAAAGGCTTCTAGAGCGTTTGTCCAACTAGTGCTTTGAGGACTAGTAACTCAACCCAAGCCATTACAGGGCTTTCAAAGCATTTGTCCAACCAAGGCTTCTAGGAACTAATAACTCAACCCAAGCTAAGGAAACATGAGAATCAACCAAAATAGAACAAGGAAAACCCACAAAATCCATGGCTATCTAGGGAAATGGAAAGGTTAGTAAATCCACTCTCCAATCTAGGAAATCCTCCATGCGAGTGGCAGATCAAGACCAAGAATCCACATGCATATGCCATGCATGCCAAAACTAGTGAAGAAATCATACATGAAACTCGATACCTGCAAGAAAATATGATGTAGATGTTGATGTTGATGCCTTCTTACACTTTCCTTCTTTTAATTTTCCTTCTTGCTCCAAGAATACAAGTACGCCACACCCTCCAAGAGTGCTTCAAGGAAACTCTAAGTCTCTAAGAATATGAGAGAGAGAGAGAGAGAGCGAATAATGGGAGAGCTCCAAAAATTAACTAACAAAATCTTGCCCACTGATCCTCAGAAGCCTTTTTATTAAAGAGGCCTCTATTTTCTTCATTTTCCATTATTTTCCTTCATTTTCCTCCCCACATGAAACCTTTGACCTTTCACCTTACTTTTCTCCTAATTTCCACTGTTTTCATAAACAAATGCCAATTAATGTCGCATGCATTTCAAGAGTCTTATTCATTGCCTTTGCTAATTTCCTTAGCCATAATAAACCAAATCTACACCCACTAGGATGTTTTCCTACCATTCATCTTGGAATACTTGTCCCATCATCCATGGTATTTATATATGTTTACATGGAATTTTCACCAGGGCTATTACAAAACCCTCCCCCTTAAGGAAACACCATCCTCAGTGTTCAACGACACCTATAACCAAAATGGTTGTTGAAAACAAAACATACTACCCATGGAGCTTTATAACACATTTCTTTTCAAAATTTACAATGACCATATGCTAAGATAAAATGTCATGACAACATACTGCATAGTGGAGCTTTATAACACAACTCATTACGGTATTTACAAAAATCACATATACACATATACACATCTGCTAAACCAACAAATAATGGATACATTGCTCATATTAGTCAACAAGGGTATCCATAGGCTCACACCTCCACCCTCAAAGTAATACTAGGATCCACCTCCTTCCCAGGAAGTCCATAATCCACTGCAAAGTCAGATCTACATCCAATGTCTAGCACTATAATCCTGTACCACTTGTCCTCTTAATGAACCATTACCAGCTCATTGTTCCAGGGTGTACTCCCAATGTGCATATGATTCCATCTGGAAATGACAATGATGAAAAAAATCCATTCGTGACCTTCCCTTCTCTACTACACAATCCCTTGGGAAATTTTGTCACCCCTTCTGTGCAGTCACTGACCTTCCAAGTTCTGTTGGCACCCCCATATCGGGTAGTCTATCCCTTGACAAGGCTTCCTTGCATTGGAAGATACAAAAACCAATATTTATGTCTGCATCAAAACCATCATACCAGTTATAGCATGATCATGGAAATCAATGGACACTATTGGGTACCAATGTCCCACAATGGCCTTGTTCCTAAATGATTTACTAGAATATTGTTGCATTTTCCAATTCCTTTTGTTGTTTACAGTTCGTGCATTCGATTTCAATCACCCAACCGAGCATTGCATGCATTCCTGTACCAAGCACATAACTTCCATTAGAGTTAAAATAAATTGAAATAAATTCACATCATACCTCATTGGTAGCTTGCTAATAAGGTACATTTGCAATCCTATTTGTTTCCTGTCACGACAAGTCAAACTAACATCATCTATAAAAGCATCACTTCAGGTTAGCTCAAAACATAACCATCATAGATCAAAATCATAAATCACATGTAATTATCATAAACCAAAATCATAGATCACCCATAACCATCATAAACCATAATCATAAACCACATGTATAATAAAGCTAAAATAAAATACCGATACTTATCCTTCATTGATCCTTACTTCTTCCTTTTTTCTTTCTGTACACACATTGGATCGGTTACCACACCCAGCAAACACCCAGTGCCTTCTCCTCAACTAGGTTCACATATACATAGTGTGCATTACACATATACGACCACACATGACATACAGATCCATGCAATACATGGACCTATACCCGATATACAACACATACACCTACACCTAGTGCATAACACAATGAATGCATATGTCATGATACGATGATTACACAATGCACATACATAGTACTGCATGCCAATAACACAACATGTATTACATGCACTCAATCCCACACATACACCAGTACCACATGTACCGAGCACCACCTACACATAGTGTGAGCAACATCACATGTACATGACACCACTTGTACAATGTGTACACAATGCCATATGTACACTGCACCACTGTACAACATGTACACAGTACCACATGTACACAATACCATATGTACAACTTGTACGAGAAACCACATGTACACAACTCCACATGCAAGACATGTACATAACACAACCTGCACACAATGCCACTTGTACAACATGTACACAACACCACACGCACACAACACCACTTGTACAATCATGCACACCACACCATATGTACATAGCATGACATGTACAACATGCACACAACACCACTTGTACATAGCACTGCATTTCCCACAGGTACATAGCATCATGTGTACACAACACTGCATATCCAACATGTGCACAACACCATATGCACACATCATCACATATCTGTCATGCACATAATACAATATGTATACAATCCCACATATCCAACATGTACATAGCACCATCTATACCCAACACTAAATATGTGACATTCATACAACACTATTTGTACTACACCATGTATATAACATTTAATAATCAATATGTACACACACTAAATATACACCACACCACATGCAAATAACATCATGGGTGCAATAAGTACAATATATATGACATATACACAACAGTCGTACCACACATCCAAAGCCACGCTGACTCTTTACCAAGCAACCTTACTTCGAGTGTCTTATCCATGGTTGTTGCAACATACAACATACCACCCTACTTTCATTTCGTTGTTGTATCCCTCGGTATAACCTGTATGTAACATATGCATAATATACTCAAATAATATCAACTCATAACCATATGATAATAACCTTGTATATTTGTCAGTCTACTCTTCCCACTTGATTCTTCATAGACGAGGAACCTCTTCATGTCATTTTCCTTTGTAAGCAATCATTCCTCCACAAGAATGATTCTTGTTGACCTTGTCTGATAGTGACATAGATACATGTACATATACATACATCTATTGACAGTGCAAGACCCGCCAACATGTCAAGGGATCTCTCGAGTAAGAAGCCCCAATTAGACCTCAGACCGTTTGGTGTAGGAGTCCCAACAGTGGGTCATATGGTAATGCCTTGATCATGATTTCGCACAGAGGCAAGTGAGATAACTCAGTTGGTAGCAAGGGTGTAACAGCTGCAGTGACTCAAGGAAGGTACATGAGAGGTTCTAACACAAGTGGGTTTATATGAGTGCACCCCTTGGCAACCCGTAATAGTACTCGGATGGGAAGGGAACACACAAGTGAAGATAAATCACAAGATATAAAGAAATTCAGCTGGCAATCCAAAGTGATGGTTAAACCAATCAACACATTTCAGTAAGATTTATACATAGTCATACAAAATAGTCCATACATGCATGTGTAAGAAAGCAAATACATATGCCATTTAGAGTAAACAAGATAGCTGGAATAAAATACAACATATGCATGAAACTTGTTGGCTCTTATTATATAAAGAAGTGTAAGTTCTAGTCATACAATAGATCCATGTCCAAACACTAGCTCTAATAGTAGAATGTTACAGCCACATCTGCCTGCTCCTCCAAGGAGATGTACTAACTCCGTGTAGTGGAGAAGCCAAGGCACGTTACAGTACTCTCCAAGTTCTCTCTAAGATAGCCTTATTGGAAGCTTGGCTAACCAAAAGCCTATACAATGAGTTATGAGGGACTATTTATAGAAAAGGGTGGGGTGACCCTTGACATTCCCCTTTGTGACAGTTTAACTACCCTCATGACTCTTCACCTACTCTATGACTCTTACATCCAACTATTGACACTTGAATTACACTTGACGTGACTTAACATTACAACGCACATGTACCCATGTGAACAAAATGGCTTGAGCAAGCCATGCTAGACATAACTCTGAATTTGACAACCATGGAAGTCCAACTCATCAACATCCTCATGTTTATCAACAGTAACATATTGATGCCAAGAGCAGTATTCCTTAATGGTGTCTATGTGCTCCATGGTGACATCCATCTGAAACCTGACTCTTGCCTCCATAACATTTGGGTACACTGCTTGTGCTCCTGTTTCCAACTTGTATGAAAGCATGTGCATCATTGTTTACAATGTGGCCGAACTAGCAACATACTTCTGCATGATGTCTACACTGATAGGCAAGTCTAGGTTGGTGGCGATGCACATCAACTTGTCAAAGTATGAGTCAAGCACTAGTCAGACTTGTTTCTTTGTCTTCACCTGAGTGAGAGTTCCAAGTGATGGGATTGCATGTGTGCGCACCAAAAAATCCATAATCTTGAATACTTGTGCATGGGAAGCCTGTATGCTAGTGATGAACTACGGGAACTCTTCATAATTTCAGATCAGACTCTAGATACGTGCCTTCAGCTTGACCGCATTGGTTCTCATCATCTTAGGTAACTAAATTCTGGCTCCCTTGTACTTCATCATCCATGTTTGTATGTCATCAACAACAACATGAAAGTTCATCAAGATACGTGCTCTTCTAGCACATCGTTGCTGCCATCCATTAAGATGGACAATTGCTGTGTGCACGGTGCCAAACTTGGAGTACAATGCTCACATAACTGTGTCAAGGGACAATACTTCATCTAGTATTGCCTTCTTTAGTTCAGCTTGGACAAACATTGTCACCAAGTATCCTCCTTACTTGGCTGTTTGTAGTTCTTTTTCCATTCACTCATTCTCAACTATTAGAAATCGGACACTTGAGCTAGTGGCTTCGACATACACTCTGGTTGCATCGACCAAGGCAGCTGGATGTTTATGCACATCAATCACGATCACTCGTTCCTCAACTTGCATAGGAGACATATGATCCTCCAGTGTTGAAACTCTGCGAGACTGCACAACTCTATGTTGGGATTTTTCGAATGAGATGTTGTGCATCTCTTCTTCTGGTTGATCACCAAGGATCTCAGTGCCTCCTTGGTCATTCGAGACTTGCTCATCATCTAGATGCATTGAAGTAGGTGAGTCAACCTCTTTGTGGTGAGGCATGAGGTCTGTGTCCTATTCCAACTTTTGTTGCTCCATGTCTACATCCAACTGTTGAAGTACTTGTTCTATCTCATGAGCGAACTCTTGCCCCTGCGATGGTTTACCCTATTTGCCTGATGCCAGCTTCTCTGATGATTCAACTACTTGTATGGGAGCTGCTTCATATGTTTACACATGTTTCACCCCTTGTTGCATTTATTGTTGTTGCGCTTCCCTCTCCTGTTTGAGCAACTCTTGTTCCTTTCAGGAGTTTCTCCCGCAGCTCATGCAACTCCTTCTCTACTTCTTCCATTCTCTTCTTAACCTTTGCCTTCACGTGATTCTCTTGTCACACTGGTGCCTCTTTGCCTCTATATCCATAATTGCTTGCTCTACAAGTGGATATGCTCGAAACTTATAGCTTCGCTCCTCCTCCATGTGATTGACAATCTTCCTCTTACCTTTGTCATGCGATGGTATGCTTGCCTCTGCTGCTAGTGTTGCTACTGGTGCTACTAGTGCTCTCCATGATGTTGCTTCATGTTGCTTCACTAACCACTCCACAGCGAAGCCGACTTGTTAATTGGGTCTAGAGAAACTGTAGTGATATCTCCGTGGGTCCTTGACCCAATGAAATGCCCTATGGATCTAGTTGAACTGAAATCTCGTGTAGTGATCTTTCACAATGCAATGTGGGTCATATAGATTGTAGCTTCGAAGGTCAAGTGGGTAATTCTTCATCTGTTCTGCTTCAACTTCTACTTGCTTGATACTCTGTATCTCATATAACCCAATCCACAACGGAAGAGCAGACCAAGGTTCCTTCTTCTTCCGATGTAGTCTAGCTATCAATCTTGTCGAGATGTGATATGATACTTCCTGCATGACAAGTACTTCAAAGCAAACTTTGGTAGAACATGCAGATGCTTCTCCATGCTAAACATTCGGATGAAGGTGCCAGATGGTGAGGCATACCAATCAACAATTCCTAACAATGCCTCCATTGCTTCCTTTGACATGAAGGGTGGATCTGGTTCAAATATCATCTTGTACAGAGAGGTGACAAAATGGTCGGACAATCGTGTGATTACTCCTCTGAAGCTGCATTCAGAAAACAACTTGAAATATGTGTTCATAACAATCTCTGACGGTGACCATGACCACTCCAAACCTGGGAACTCCTGTCAAGCCCAGATTGCATCTAAGATGTAAGCAGAAATGTAAATCTCTCCATGCATACCTTCAAGTGATTGTTGAACCTTCGTTACTTGTTCCTTCAACTAAAAAGCCAATATGACGGTCCAGTTACATGGTATCCCTTCTCTAGCCACTTGGTCCAGTGTGTTCACCCAACTTTGTGGGAAGGTTTCCATGCTTGCTTGGCCACATAGTCGATAAGAAAATATGACCAAGTATGGTACGCCTTCCTTAGTATCTTCGTCTAGTAGATCTGGTTGGGTGTCAACCTAAATCGAGCCGACTCCTCTACCCAGCTCTTCAAACTGTTGTTAGGTAAGCTGAATGGAGTCTTTATGATAGTCATGTGCTCTATAATCTAATACATCTCATCATAATCTCATGCCCAGAAGGTTGCAAGCTTCATCCCACTATCACTGCTCAAGGTCATCGTCTTGGGATCAGTGTGAGAGATGATCCAGTGTATCATGTCCATGCATGGGAACGTGGGGTATCTACATGAAATATGGTACAAGCCGGACTTGTGAATGTTCACGTACAACTGAAGGTCTTCGAGGCCTTCCTCAAAAGTGTCTATAAATGCTTCACTAACCTCTTTCCACTTCAGTTTGATGTCCTTGTCTAGATACAACTTTGTATCTTCATAGATTGGTAGAATATAGGACACTGGCTCAACCGCTGCTCCAGCTGCATTTCCATCAGTGTCCTACAGTCTTGTTCTCTTAGAATCCATTGATCTAGTACTGGTAAGAGATGGATGAACACTTGAAATATTTGGAGACAAGCAACATGCATGGAAAGAAATTTGTTAGCAAAAACCAAAGTAAATTCGGGGAATGACACATCATATACCTGGGAAACGGATGGGCAACATTGTGTAATTTCTTCTGGGAGGTTGGGTGACTGGCTGCCAGAACTATGCAAAAGGTAGTCTAGGTTGTCTGGGAGGCAAGACTAGCTACTGGGATTGCGCAATGCACAATTCCAGCTAGGAGTGATTGTAGGCTCAAGGGCTGCATTGTGCAATTTTCTCAGCCAATAGTCACTATCCCTCAGAAATGTGCAAAATAGTCTTGGAGGATAGTGCCGGGAAGAATTGCGCATTTCTGGAGAGGAAGGCACAACCTTCCTTCCCTAGATTACGCAATGCTATCTCAGTGAAGGCAGAGTCCAAGCCATGGTTGGCC
Organism: Pinus tabuliformis; assembly: GCA_031772625.1. Lineage (NCBI taxonomy): Eukaryota > Viridiplantae > Streptophyta > Pinopsida > Pinales > Pinaceae > Pinus > Pinus tabuliformis. Next base: position 1,156,575,966 of record CM062816.1, read on the forward strand.
CGAGTCACCGACGCGAAACTCAAAGCAAATATGATAGTGAATGCATGGTGACACTAATTGAAAGAAGTGATTGATAGTGCACACAAACATGAATGAAAGATTCAGTAAAATGATTAACATGCATTTGAGTGAAGCAAGTTGCTGAATCGGGGGTCGTTTGTGCATAATAGTTTCATGCATGTGACAACAGTGAGATAGCAATGAAAATTGAAACAGGGCTAGGACAAGATAGTATACATGTAAATGATAGCAAGCATTCAAAGAAATCAAGCAAACAACACTCACACAAGCGAATACACAAAAAGCGACTGAAATGTTGGAAAAGACAAGTTGAGGCCACTTACCCGTAAGTAGCTGAGTTGAATGTGTTGAAGAGTCTTGGATGCGTTGTGGGATGTTAGAGCTCCAAGATCAATGTGAAAGAATGACCTTTGATGTGTCGAATAAATAAGTTTGGTCTCATGACGAGCACACCAAAAATAAAGGAAAAAGTGACACTTCGAGGGAAGTTTCTAAATGAACTTTGCATGTAACCTCTAGCTAGTAAAAATAGCTCCCTAGATCATGGGATGCCTTTTTCATGTTGCCTTTGCTATTTTTGGAAAAAGAAAGCCATGCATGCAAGTCAAGCTTCCTTGGTCCTAGGTGGAACTGGTCAAGCAAACTACTCATGCATGCAGCTGCTCAACTGCTTGAAGGAAATGCTCATTTATGGCTGGGAGATGGGCTAGCTTCCTAGGAGATTTGTGCAATTTCTAGCCAAAGCAGCTGACTGCTGCCTAGATTTGTGCAAATTCTGGGCTGAGCAGCCCTGCTGGGGAAAATTACACAATTTTCACTAGGATTGCTGACTGGCAGAATTGCGCACTTCTGGATCTCAACAGTCTGCGAGACAAGATTGCGCATTTTCTGGAGCGAAGGCTAGTTTCCCTCCATATATGCACAATTTCTTGGGGAAGATGCTCAGCCTACAGCTGGACCAAGTCAGTGTGATCAACATGTGAGAGGAATACATCAAGTTGTGATTGACAGGCTACCTTTGTGCAAGAAAAACACTAAAGCTTGTGTACTTGAACAAGCAAGACAAGGTGCTGTGAAAGGTTGGTATCGAGGCTCCCAAAGGAAGCTAAGGAAAAATTTTGGAGGGTGGTTGTAGCCACTAAAACACTTGGTGACACACTGGTAGAAATCCATCTCTCTGAATGGACCATTTTCATGAAAAGCAAGTCTAACACCTCTAAAAGTATTGTTTAGTTGTCAACTCATCTTGGTTTCACACTAGCCTGATTGTAAGATGTAGCATCTGCCAAAATATTGGTCGATTGACACACATTGCAAGCCAAGGAAACACAATTGTTTCGATTGGGGTTGAGGGGTATATTGGTGCACAAGAACTATAGTTGTCAGAGTCTTTGTTTCATCTCTAGTGTTGCTCTGCTACCAGCATGCTTGGACAATACCCCGGCAAATTCACATAGGAACACAAGCAAGTCTCCACTACCAGTGAGCCTAGTCAGTACCTCAGCGGAGTTACTTGCATCACCTTCCTGCGCAGGAAGCCTTTCTCTTCTTTCACCTTATTCGTTTTTCATTTTGATTTTTTTGACCTTTTCATTTTTCATTTTTCATTTTTTCAACTATGCATAACACGTATTCATTTCAGAGGTAGAAGGGGGATCCTGACTTATTGAGAGAAGAAGAGGTTGTTACAATAGAGAAGTCGTTTATTATATCTCTAATGTGGCTCTTAAAGTTTTCCCCCTCACCTTACTCTACTTGACTGAGTTGACAACGGTTAACCCAAAAACAACTGACTATAGACGGTGACAGTAGTTAGCGTGCAAGCGTTGTGTTTTCACCAAGGTTCACTTCGAACAGTACATATTTTCCTTCGATGTATCATGGACTAAAAGTAACAAGCTCTTCATATAGAGGCAAGATGACATATAACCAAGTATTGATAGATGTACAAGCCCTCTTGTACTTCACCTAGCTTGTTTCAAGAGTCATACATGGTTTCACGTGAAACTAACCTATGAACGAAATGAGCAAACTAAATGAAACAAGCAAAGAAAGAGCAGAAGTGAAAGTGAAAGCAAAAAATGTAAGAAAACAAGCAAGCAGATAGATAAAAAAATAAAGCATGTAAGCAAACAAGCATGCATGCAAACAATTGAAAGAGAACACTACTCCTACTCCTACATTAATGGTGCATGGGCTTGATCATGTGAAGTGATATTTCCAATGCAGCCACCTGCGCATTGGTTGACCCATGTTTGTGAAGGCTTGGTTTGCGAGCAACCTAGTTATGTGAACCAGCAAGCAAGAAAGATATACAAATGAAGACAAACACACTTCATGTTTCAAAGTGCCCACAAGACATAATTGAGTACAAGTGCATGATGAGCAGTTCATGGAGTATCATAGTGCTATGTGACACTACGTGCAACTTTGAAGCATAAGCACACTCTTGACTATGACATGCAAGAAAATGAAAGAAACAAAGATAACTTGCATTGCAAATGAGTGCTTGCAATGTAAGATTCCTCTAATGAATGGGCAATGCGATCGTGAAATTCGAGTGAGGAAGGATGATCTATGTGTGAGGTGGATCTTTAATGCATACAGATGAGTGATGAGGAGTCGTCGGTGATCGAACAGTTTCATGATCAAAAGTGAGACTAACCCCAAGAGAGTGAGGACCTGACATAATCATCAGCTAAGGCTGAAGTGCCTCAATGGTCTTAGGTGTTTCAACTTCATCATTAGATAGATAATCATAAACTGGTGGCTTCGAAAGATCAACTGCGATAGTGTCATGATCGTGATCAAATATGGAAAAAATGGATCACGAATGCCATGATCAGAAAAATCAATGAATTCATCGACATCCTCATGATCAGATGAATCAAAAAGAGGGGTAGATGAAAAGATAACAAACTCATCCTCTGTTTTTCCAGAAAAGACAGATGAAAGATCAAGTGGATTTTCAACGAATAAGTCATCCTCTCTGTTTTCGAATGATGGACCAACATCCGGTGAGTCCTGTGAGTGATCAACAAAGGGTGCATTCGTGGATGAAGACACACATGTAAAATCACGGATAGCAGGTTCACCAAAGATGTTAGGAAAGAATAGAGGGGGCTCGGATGGAAGGGAGTCATCCTTCGTAGAGTGTTGATGCTCAAGCTCCCACTCATACTCTTCATGAATGACAACACATGTTGGTTGTGCAACACCAACTCCATTAGTGGCTTGTTCCTCGTTCACAACATGTGAAGAGTCCAAAATGGACGAACAAAAGACAGTATCATCCGGAGGAACACCCGAGTGCGATGGCGAAGGTCATAGAAAAAAATGCATATGAGAACTCAAAGGACTCACAACCAAATATGCATGAAAATTAAGTGTAGTGATGTTGGGAGGATGTGAAAGCTGAACAGGTGTGTGAGCATGATCCTCAACATCACTCGGCAGTGGTGGAGTTGTTGAATGAGGGGATGGCGGACAGTTAGTTGAGACAATGACCATATCCACATGAGATTACCCATCTCCCTCACTGAATAATGTTGAGCGAGGCTTGATTTCAAGCTTCTTCTTGGGATGGGCATATTTCTTAAGGCAATACTCGAATCAGTCCCAATGATAGGAAAATTTCATCTGGCTCCTAGAAGCTTGAAACCCCAAGTCATGGAAGCGCTGCCAAAAATCCATAACCGATTCATGGGGAGCCTTTGATTGTTGTAAGAGTTTTCGGTCAAGATGGTCTAGATCGAAATGATAGAAAGTGTCTTCAATGAGATCACAAAAGTGCTCAAGTGAGTGCACACTGTTAGCCAGTAGCTTTAGTGGCCATTGACATGGAAATTCGAGGAGTGTGTGTGCAAGTTACATGTTGGTATGCTCATCAAAACACCCATCTTCCTCATGAAGCATGGAAAAAAAGTCATGTAAGTACTTAGGCCAGACCACTTTTCCTTCACCATCATACGTGTAAGTGGATGTTGGTGTCCGGGTGTGAATAGACTATTCTACCCTTTTCAACATTAATTCATCAATCTGGGTGCGTATAGTTTCCAAGGTAATGCACAAGGTGTATGTAGGGGAAAGGTTACAATCTGACATCTACCAAGGATTCACAACTAAGAATCAAGCATCGCTGTAATAGTAATTAAAAAGAAATTGCAAAACTTAAAAAGACATTCACAACAATCAATAAAGATCTATAACAAAAATAAAAAATTAACACACCATAATAGAAACAACACACACAAATAAAATACGCAGTACCTGATCAGAAGAGCGGGCCCAACTCTCTGATTAGGGCTGCATTAACTCACAGCTATGAAGAGAACAAAAACTTGCTCGTATTCGATTAATATTATTGTTACAATATTGTCTCTATGCAGCCAACCCCTCACACAGGAATAAAACCTCTCTTATAAAAATACATGGGAATGACATGTTCCCCAAATCTAGAAACTAATGCCCAAAAATATACAATTGTTTACAACAACTAATTTCCGAGAGAGAGAACAATAAAGATCTAAAATAGGCCTGAAAGTAGCCGAGATTTGGTTATGTTGTTGCAACGTTGCCGAATAGGTACTGTAAACGTGGGACTATTGCTGCAAGCTGTGAATGTGATACATGTTCACTAGAATATGTAGAAATAAAAAAATTTAGTAGTTCACATAGGCAAAATCCCTGTGACCTTACTTCATCAATTAAATATTCCCAGAGATGTTAGAAGGGAGGGTTACCTTGTAGGTTTATCACAATTAATGCATATCATTTGGTGCAAAAAGGATGATAGGAAAGGTGAAAATGTAAGGGAAAGATAGGCAGATTTGGTGCCCAACATCGCCCCCCAACTAGCCTTCTACATGCCCTCATGCAGCTTGCCACTTTCGCAAGTCTGGTTTGGAAAGACTGTAGTTAGTGTGGAGCTCGACGATATCATACTCATCTACCATGTCTATTCCTAGGAGTTTGTATCCTTCTGTGAGAAGAACATCCTTCCACCAATTGCTTGGTACATTGTAAGTTGGGGTGTAATGCTCTGCTGGCAACCAAATGATGGGGAACTTGAACAAGAGTCCCGTCCACTAGACCTCACATGTTTGGATGCATGCTACATATCTCGACACGTGACTTAGTTCCTGTGCAAAATTTGGCGCTCCAAAAGGTTCCCTGTTCCAGACAGCTATAGGTGACATCATCCACCTCTTCTCACAACTATCAAGGGCCTCGTCTTCAAACATGACTATTTGTTTGACACAAAGGTCAATATAGCACTTCTATGTCCTCAACATCCATTCTCTATTTCACTCAATCTCAGAAAAGGTGGTGTTCTTATTATACATAGTCACGGACCGTTCGTGCTCCCCTCTCATCATAAGAGACTTCGTGTTTTGATTTGACTCAAATATATTAGAAGCCTTCTGCCAGTTTATCTGGTTGATACTATAGGAGGTGAGAGCCTTTAAATGAATGTCCCCCATATATGGGACTGGGTTAAACTCTTTGTCATTGTGCAAGAAGTATCCATGCAGATAAATCTCACACATCAAATATTGGGTTACCAAGTCATGGATTCTCAGTATACGAAGGAATTGTACAGAGTCCTTGATCTCATGACTGACCTCCTTCTTAATACTTTCCAAATAGAAGAAAATAAATTGCTCATGCAGGAACAAGGCATAACTAGAAGCAAGAGGGTGACATGCCATTACCTGTTGTGCCAAGTTGAACATCTATTCTTTGTCAATTTTCAATTCCAGCACTTTCCCTTCCAACCATTCTACTTTGAGCTACTGCTTTGCATACCTCAACCATAATATGTCCACTCGCTCTATATACTTGAAGATAGCCTTGGACGACTATTCTTGGACCCTTTTCACCTCATTTTGATAACGGGCCGCAGTGGATTTCCAAGTTTGAATCTCGGCTGTTAAAGAGAATTCACAGTTGTCCAACAAGTTCTCGATAGGATCCGTTTGAGTAGCAGCAGAAGTTGTAGGAACATAATCTACCTATATTTCTGCCTTGACCACCATAGCCTTAGGTTTGTTAGCCCACTGTTTATACTTTCTTACCTACTTCTTAAGTTGATCCACCTATCTTCCCAGCCTTCAAACCTCTGTTTTCAACTACATCATGTCTCTGAACTGTAGCTAATATTTATTTTTAAGGGGTAGCCTTTTCTACTCGCATGGTTCTATCCACTCCTGCTTAACAATCACTTCATCTAGCCCTACATCTGGTTTGGTAGGTGGTGGATTACACGGAGGAGTATCCACTGGTCCCTCTACCGAGTTCTCCTTACTTGGTTCCTCTCTCTCAGGAGCAATTGCTTCTTCTTTGACAACCAACTCAATCAGCCCTACAAGTGGTTCAACAGGTGGTGGATTACTCAGAAGAGTATCCACTGGCCCATCTATCGAGTTCTCCTTACTTGGTTCCCCTTCTTAAGGAGCAATTGCTTCCTCTTTGACAATTAACTCAACTGGCCCTGCAACTGGTTCTGGAGGTGGTGGATTACTAGAGGAGTATCCACCGACACTTCTATCGGGCTTCCCTTACATGATTCCCTTGTTTCAGAAGCATTCGCTTCTTCCTCCCTTCTAGGCTCTAGGGCATCTATTGCCTAAACAACACCTTCTTCATCCATTCGCTATTCCCGTTCTTCTGCAAGGTGTTCCTCCTCTATCTGTTCTTCAGAACGACCTTGCTAAGAATCAACAACCAACAACCTAACAAAGGTTGAACCTTTTACCAAACCATCAAACTTTGAAATGGGAGGGACAATAACTTCCTTTTTTGAACATCAGGGAGAATGCGACACTCTTGCTCCTCTTGGTATGGTGACGAAAAAAGGAGACTGGAAGATGTCCTCTTCCTGGTCTATACTAGCCCAATCTGTGACCTCGAGTTCCTTCCCTTCATCTGCGACAATTATGCTCTGACAGAGGCCCCTTATTGTGTTAGCTCCTGCCCCGCTATTGACACTAGTTCTTATGGAATAGTGTCAACCTCAGGATTCATTCTTTCTACATTTTTTGGGACCGGAAGGGTTGGTGGTGGTTCTTGTGTGGCACCACCACCCGTATCCGACGCTTCCTCAACATATGATGTTAGCATTGTTTCCCGTTGCACTTCATTAATGAAAGTTGATTCTTGTATCACCATGTCAATCCCATCCATCGTGTCCATAGTTTCTTCCTCCATCAGCTCCATAGTCAAGGTTGGTTCTTGTGTAACAGCCTTGGCTGTGGCACTCACTGCATCTTCCGTTTCGAGCCTTTCCTACTCCAGTTCTTCTTCTTCCATTGGTTCCACAGTTGAGTCTAGTTCTTGTGTAACAACCTTGGCTATAACACTGACTGTTTCTTTCCCTTCAAGCTCCCTGTCTTGCTCCAGTTCCTCTTCTTCCATTTCCATCTCTTCAGGCTCTTCTTGGTATACATATTCACCCTTTGTTGGTTCCTCCTACATTCTCTCTGGCTCCTCCTCTCTAGCAGCTATAGCAACTACTACTTCTTCTTCTATTGGTTCCTGAAACACCATCGAAGGAATTTGAAATCGGGTCAATGCATGCATGACCAGTAATCGAACCAGCCCATGAGTGATGACTGCTACAACCTGTCGTGAACACTGGGTAGATTGCACCATCAACTGGAGGCATTTTAGTAAAAAGAAAGGCATGTTCAATTAGAAGACTTCTGACTATGGAAATCAAAGAGGAGCTAACACCTTGAAATGGTATTTGAACATAGTCGTGAACCATCCTTCGCAAGTTATGTATTTCATAAGAAAACCTGCTACATCGCCCCATGGATGTGGCAACGAGTTCCATTCATACCCTTGGTGTTTTTGAATGACGATATCACTAGCATGCAAAAATACTTCCGGGAACTCCAGGAGGGAAGTTGTTCGTGAAAACTAGATCTGTCCTTGTTGAGGAAATCCACTAACTTCTACAATAACTTCCTCTGTAACAAGGATTTCTATCCCTTTGACATGAGAGAAATTCTCATCCAAATTGAGTGTGAATTCCACTATAATCCCCTCATCAAAACCCTACAACCTGTTAAAGTAGACGTCCATACCTACATTGACAAAAACTTGGCACACTTCTCTATTGTTACAGACCAAGGTGGTATCCTCTAGCTCATGATGCACAACCAACCCACCCATTGCTATAGAAATAGTAAAAACACTTGGATGTAGTCGGTTGTTGGGGAGAGCATAACAACAACCAAATTAACAGTGATGGTAACGACATGGTGGGACGTGGGATAAAAAAACGCAAATAATTATGGCAAATCATGTTAAGTGTGATGAAATGATTGCGGTAATTAATTCGTATGAATTGAAAAGACTGATTGGTTATCGAATGTACGTAATTCAAATTCCAATGCATCGAAATAATTATTACGAAATCATGGAATTTATGGGTGTACCATTTGCACAAGATTTAATAATGATACGTGATATGACATTATTGTGGTTTTAAATATGCCATCATTTACTTATGACGGGACCCCCCCCCCAACTTAAATGTAGTTGTTGGGCAGCGGAGGTCCCACATAATAGTTTTGGGTCTGATAGCCTAGAAGTTAGGGTGAAAATACTATAAATCTCCGAAATATGAGGAGCACAAAATGTAAAAAGTCGAGTAAAAGGGTTGTCCACCCAGGAAATAATATATAACAATAGGAATTAAGTCGGTCCTGTTATCACGTAAATCTACCTTAGGATGAAGGAAGGCAAAAATTAGGGTAACCACAAACCGCGCTCAGTCTAGTAGCTAGCCCTACCAGAACAGGAGAGGGCTCTCTCCAAGTCACACTCAGGGAATAGATAGGCAAAATGTTCTGAGATGACTTGCAATGTGATATTTACCTTATGCTAGTAAGTGAAAAAGGATTTTGGAAAAGATTTTTTGAAGTGACCAAGCTTCTGGGATGTATATGGGACTGGCGCTCAGAAAAGAACATGGAATTGAGAATGAAGGCACAGATTATTCTATGAGGCAAGGTAGGCGAGAAGCGCAAAAATTTCGACTTAAGGTGACGCGGAATGAAAATATTGCTGAATATAGTGAAAAGGGCATGGTTGCATGAATCCTTTTCAACAGAAGAATAACACTGCACATGAAATTTTCCCACAAGCAGAGCAAAATAAATTGAATTCCACCTAATCTCACTTAGAAAATTTCACTGAAATGAAACATGAAATGAATTATGAAACATAACAAGATACATATGGAACATAAGAACACATTTGATACACTCACAACCACAAGAATCTCATGAAACAGAGTTGTTGCCTTTCATTGCCTCTCTGTCAAAAATACACAGTGCAGAAACAGAGTTTCTTTCCCACAGTCTCCCAGAAGTTACAAGCCAGCCAACCCTTTGCAAATAACTTGCATACAATATATAGAAAGTGTAGAGAAGAGATGGAACACCCAGGGGGTGGGAAGTTACTCAAATCATTTCGAAAAGGAGATGGAGAGCCAACCATCAGCTACAAGTGCAGCGCTCTCAAGCATGAAATTTGGCTGGGGTGACCCTTTGCATTCTTTTGCCACTTGGATAGATGCCCACCTGGAGAGAAAACTCTTTAAAAGCTGCTTTTGGTGCCAAAAAACTGAAAAGTAGATGACCAGGCCCACTTGGAGAAGTCGCGACCCGAAATTTCGCGAAACGGGAGCAAATTGGCAGTTTTTTCCCCTGTGCGTCGCGCCAAATTCTCTGTGCGTCGCACCACTTTGGAGCCTATTTTGGGGCACTTGTAGGTGTCCAAAATGTGCCCAAGTGGGCTTGTTGGAAAGCCTGTCCTATCTACTTTCCAACCCAACTGGAATTTTTGAATTTGAAGCTCATTTTCCCCTCTAAAACTTCATTCTCCCAAGGCTTCTTTCTGTGTGTCCAAAACGTGTTAGAGAGGCCATTTTTGGGTGTTTTTTGACCTTTAGGAGACCCAAAACCTGTCAAAATTTCTTTCCTAGACACCAGTAGACGTATTTTTTGATGCTGAATCTGAATATGCAAGCCTTTCCTCGATTAGGGTGATAGAATTTTAGCATCGCACCAGTGGCACGGCGCACAGGGAGAAATTTCCTGTTTTGTGCCCAAAAATTTTGCCTGTGACCAAAATTTGCCCAAATATTTTGGAATTTGGGTTGGAGGTTCCCAATGAAGTGCTTTGCTATGCCAAGGAAGGCTTAGCTAAGATTCGAAGCTGATATTGCTCTTTTGCCTCCTTTGCCTCTTTTGTCGCTTTGCTTAATTTTGCCTTTAGGCTCCTGATTCTTCCTTTGGAACTCATGTTTCGGGCCTGGTAGTGATGAGTCATGCGCCTCAGCATGTCTTTCTCCCTGTTTGCTTTATCCAACCGCTACTCCAAGTGAACGTTCAATTTCTCTAGCACATACTCCCAGTCTTTGTCTCTTTGCTCCATAGGTCTACCTTGCGCTGCTAGGATGTGTCGCCGGTTTTCCTTGATCATTTGCAACTCTATCTCAGCTAGCCGATCCTCAAGTTGCTTGTTCCTCTGCTCCAAATACTACACGTTCCACTTGGCCCTCTCCAAGTCAAGGGACAAGGCCTCAATCTCTACTTGTTGTTCCCCAGTGTTTGGTATCCCTGTTGCTACTGATATAGCCTCCGGTGTCATGGTGAAAGTTACCCCAGCCAGGACAGATTGGCCTCCCTGTAGATGAAGTGTGAAAAGGCGGGCCAACTCGTGATGTACTCTGACATTTGCCACCCTTTGGCAAAATCCATAACATGCCAAGTGCTGGAAACAAGACATGGCAAGTGGGCATGCCTGTAGCTCTGTGAGGGTGTTGGGCTCGTCTCTGAGATGTCTCTCACTCCGGTGATGTCTCCTATGGACCCTCTCTCCTGAAGATGTGTCACTGTGTGTATCCCCCTCATAATCTGATGAATTTTCTGATGCCATCACTGCTGCTTGTACTCTGAGTTTAATGCTGCCCTTTGAATCCAATGACACTGATGAATGTTTTGAAAATCTGTCACTAAAGGGACAATAAAACAGGGGAGTGTTAGGAGGGGAATGATGAAAAGGGGAATAGGGGTTTAAAGGAGAAATTTATCAGGGATTTGGGAGTGTTTGGGGTATGGTTTTGATGGGGTAGGGTTTGGGATTTTTTGGGCTATAGGGATAAAAGGGATGAATGGATATTATTACAATATAGCTAGGGTGATGGTAAGGGGAAAATGCTATAGGGAAATTAGTTGATCAAGGTAGGATATGAGCTTATTTAGCAATTGTATTACTGTAGCAAAAACCCTAGCTTTTTGTCCTCCTTTATGTCATTTTGGTTTTGGTTAATAAAAAAAAATTGCCTTCGATTTCATGGTCACCAAAACATGTTTTCCTTTGAGTGGAGGATCAATGGTTAAAAGATCTATGGCCACCTTTGCAAATTTGAGAGCCATTTACAAAAATTTGGGTGACTTCGATGCTTTTTTAGGCTCACAGGCCTATGCGTCGCGCGCTTTGCCCAGTGCGCTGCGCGCCGGGTATGCGCCACGCCAGTGCAATTTTAACACTATGGTCGGGCTCCCAGTGCGCCGCATGCCCTGAGTGCGCCGCGCCACCTTGTGTGTGCACCGCGCACTGTCCAACGGCATTCATTTGTTTGGAAAAACAGGGGAGAGGGTTTTAGGGTGATTTAGGGCAATTTCTTTAGGAGACAAGGAGGAATGGAGGTGACTATGACGAGGAGTGAGGGGACAAGGGGGACGAAAAACAAAACCTTGGTGGTGTCTTCGAATTTACAACCTCGTTTATCATTTTCTTTAATGAGTATTTTGATGGATGGCCAAGCGTGCTTCGGATACCCTTCAACATCTTAGGAACACCAACCATTGACCAAATTTACAGAGAAGGGGTTTCATTAGAGCCTACCTCTAGCTTGCTAGCCTTCAACCGGGATATATAACGGATTTGCAAGTGTTTTTGAGCTCCCTAGCCCTGTGCGTCACACGCCAAGTCCAGTGCACCGCACGCCCTGAGTGCGTCACGCCCTTGTCAATTTTTCACTGTGGGTTGGTTGCCGATGCGTCGCGCCCTCCGTGTGCGTCGCGCGCCTTGGTGTGTGCGTCGTGCCACCTAGAAATATGCCCTCCTTACTCGAATTCCTCCTCCTTAGCTCTCTTTTCTTCAACAATGCCTCTCTCAAGCTTTTCCTTATCACAATGACTTAGTTTTGGGTCAAAACAAATATATATAGGCTTTGAGAGAGTTGGGTTCAATTTTTTCCTCTTTGAAAACCCACTTTATAATGTTTATGTTTTGCACTTTTTATTGACTTTAAAACACTCTGCTTTTTCCCTTTTTCTTTGAAATTTTGGCTCTCATGATAAAATTTTCGGCATTTCTTTGCGGGGACTGTGTGACTGGGCCTCTGGCTTTGAAATCTATGACTGCATCTGAAAATGTCAACTGTCGATTTTTTGGAAAATTTTGTCATAGTTGACCTTGTTTGAATTTTCTTCAAAACAGAGTTTTGAAGAAGAGTCGATGTCTCTTCTGGTGATGATGATGCTTTCTTGAACCATAGTTGTATAAGATCTCCCTCTGGCCTGCATGACTTTGTTTTGGACATATTTTTTCAAAAACCACATTGATGATTTCCTAGACCTAGCAATACAAAGGACTTTGACTTGTAATATGACCAGACCTTGGCTATCATGAATTTCAGTGATTGTGGATCAAGACCTGAACCAGCAGGGGCCAGACATGAGGGAAAATGAGTGGCATGACTTTCTCCGTCAGATCATGACATGTCCTTAGCTAAATGTAGCTGAGTGGATGGAGCGAGACACCTAAAATTGAAATGCACAAAGAGCTTTGATCTCTGACGGAGGGCTGACGAGACCAACTCTAACATTGGCTCCAATGGAGGATGGTAGCTCCTTGAAGGTGCCAAGAACAGCAGATCTCTGGAGGAGCTAGACAGTGCCTTTTTGTCCATTGGGCTATGGAGTCATCATTTTGATAAACAACACAAGACTTTGACTTATTTATAAAACTGGAATAACCAAGAAATTGACTCAAACTTGACAATTGAAATAACTCAAAAACTAACTTTACATACTGAAAAGAAACTGAAATAAAAATGGTATTTACAATGACAGTGGAAGCATCATTAATGGATCAACAATGATACTGCTTGAGCAGCCGACCATTGATCGGCCCTCCAGGACAGTCTTCCCCATTCATTTCTTTCAGAAGAAAGGCATTCTGATCTCTATATGCTGCAATCTTGAAAGGACCTTTCCATAGATTTTCGAACTTTCCATGCTTGCCTTTCTCCTCATTCCTTGCATCCCACTTCAGCAGCACATCATCCAACTGAAATTTATCCGCTTTTGCTTTTCTGTCATAGATTTTCTTTATCTTCTCCTACAACTTGGATGTGTTTTTGAGAACTTCTTCTCTTGTTTGCTGTAAGTGGATCATTTGATTCAGCCTTCTCTGCATGGGATCTTCCTCACTGCCGGCTTCCTAAAGAAGTTTAACCACCAGGGCAGCAAGGGAAGCGAGAAATACTATGTCCACTCCATAAGCAAGCTCAAATGGTGACATACCAATAGACGTTTTCTGACTGACTCGATCTGCCCAAAGTTCATGGACCAACCTCTTGTTCCAGCTCTTCTTATTTATTTCCAGGAGCTTCTTGATGATGTTGACCAAAGATTTATTCGAAGATTCCGCTAATCCATTGCCTTGCAGATGATAGGTAGTTGAATGACCCAAGATTATATGATATTTATGACAAAATTCTACCATCCTTTTCGATTTGAAAGCTGTTGCATTATCAGTGATCAATTTGTTTGGACAACCAAAGCGAGACAAGATGTTATTTTTGAGAAATGAAATGATTACCGTGTCCATTGCTTGTCTGGTAGGGGCTGCCTCAATCCATTTTGTGAAGTAGTCTGTCGCTGTAAGGATCCACCCATGCTGTCCGGAAGAGGCGGGATGAATTTCCCCAATGAAATCCAACCCCCAGTGCTGGAATGGAGCGCTCACTTTGATAGGTTTGAGTGGCAAAGGCTGTAGTTTCTGTTTTCCTTCGAAAATTTCACACTTATGACAGCACTTTACCATCTTATGCACATCAGCAAAAAAAGTAGGCCAGTAGTACCTCGCTCTCAAGATTTTGTTCGCTGTTGACTTCCAAAAAAGATGTCCACCACACTCTCCTCTGTGGAAGTCCTCCATGACTTTCTTTGCCTCTTCTTCCACCAGACAATTTAGCAAAATGCCACCAGGATCCTTCCAATACAGTGCAGAATTTAAGATACAAAACTTGGCAGCCTTCAATTTAAGTGTTCTCGCTTTGTTTCTAGCCATGTCGGGTGGTGGTGATAGATTTTTCAGCACATATATTATATCAGAATACCATGGGGACAAAGAAAACATTTCGGATACCTGAATTGACGTTCCTTCCTCATTCTCGTCGGACATGGCAGCGATCAGATTTATGTCCAATGCATGCAAATTTGACTCAGCCATTAGCTTCGCCAATACCTATCCTTTGACCAGCTTTGTAGGCTTTATCTCCACATCGTATTCTAGCAAGGCTGCAATCCATTTGCCCCTTCTCCCTTCCAGATCAGTATGCACTAAAACATCTTTCACAGCAATATTAGGAACATAGACCAGAATGTGAGAATGTAAGATATACACCCGGAAATCCTTAAGTGCCTTCACCAATTCCAGGGCTTGCTTCTCAATGATGTTGTACTTCAAAGCTGCATCCCTTATAGCCCTACTGAAGAATGCAATGGGTCTCATGATCATCCCTTTTCTGCAACAATACCGTTTCCATAGTGTGCTCAGAAGCAAATGAAAACAATATGAAATCTTGAGTATAATTCGGGCTGACTAGAACTGGAGCTGAGGAAAGGGCAAATTTGACCAAGTTGAAAGATTTTACAGCCTCATTCGTCCATTTCACCTGGCTGTCCTTCTTAAGCATGTTGGTCATTTCTTTCAAGTGTTCTGCAAGATTAGGCACAAAGCGACGCAGAAAATTCATCTTACTATTGAATGACTGTATTTCCTTTTTGTTCCTAGGCAGATCGATTTGTTGAATTTCTTGGACACGTGCGATCTATACGGATGCCATCTTTTGAAATGATATGCCCAAGTAATTTTCCTTCCTCCATGGCGAACAAGCTCTTCTTAGGATTCAGAGATAGGCCATATTTCCTGCATTTTTGAAAGACAATTTTTAGGTGATGCATATGCTCTTCATCAGATTTTGAAAACACTGTCAAGTCATCCAAGTACACCACCAAAAACACATCCTTATCATTTGCAGATGCCAAGTCCACTGCACGCTGAAATGTGGCACCTGCATTCTTCAAACCGAATGGCATTTTGGCATAGTGAAATGTTCCCCATGGAGTTGTGAATGTTGTCTTATCCCTATTATCTTCATGGACTGAAATTTGGTTATATCCAGAATAACCATCAAGCAGTGACATACGAGATGCTCCCACTACTCGCTGAAGTATATGGTCCATCTTGGGCAGCGGATAGTTGTCCTTCAATGAGACCTTGTTTAGATTTCTGAAATCAATGCATAGGCGGATCTAACCGGTCTTCTTTCGTACAGGCACTAAGTTAGATATCCAATCTGAAAATCTGATAGGCACAACGATACCTGACTTGTACAACCTATTTAACTCTTTTTTGATGGATGGCAGCAACTTTGGATTGATCCTTCTCAGCTTTTGTCTAAATGTTTTTTTATTAGGCTTGATAGGTATTGTGTGCTGAATGATGTTCGTATCATAGGTCTTTAAACCAGAATAATCCCAAGCAAATACATCTGCAAATGAAGCCATCAAACTGATATATTTGTCCTTGATCTTTGGCAGTAGTGTCTTGGATAGTTTTACCAATTTTGGATTTGCTGCTGTACCAATGTTGACTTCTTCTACACCTTTCTTCGTGGGTTGCAAAGTTGGCTTGCGGGCTACATCATCCTGATCGAAAAGTTCTTCTAGGGGTATCAAGCCTTTAGGAATGATGTTGTTCTTCAGCTGCAATACGTCCATTTTATTGATTTGTAATTCTTCTGTACCATTCCCTTTGTTCTCATCATTTTCCACATCGATTAAGGTTTCTTTGAACTTGCCTTTGTTGAGCAGAAAATCCTTAATCTCCTCATCATCTTAGAACACTTGCCAATATCGTTGATTGTCTAGAATGGTTGGACGGTGCTTGACATGGATTTCAAATTTGTTGCTGGAGTTCATGGGGATCTTCAAGTTGCTCGTTGCCTTGGCAAGAGCATCAGTAATACTATTTTGTATTCGTGGCACACATGTCAAGGTGTATTTGAAAAATAGCTTCAAGATGTCCAAAACTGCATTACGATAGGCCTGAATCCTAGGATGTTTTGCTTGGTACTCACCTCTGACCTATTTTATCACCAACTTGAAGTCACCATATACTGAAATCCTCTTTTCATTCAGCTTTTTAAGAATCTTCAGGCCAGCAATCAGAGCTTCATATTCAGCTTCCTTATTGGAACATTCGAAGGCCAACTTGTAGGAGCAAACTCTCACGCTGCTAGGTACTTTGTTTGGGGCGGAGAAAGGACTGCGTACCCAAATACCAATACCAGCTCCATCATTCCCTACTGCTCCATCAAAATCCATGGTCCATAAGCCTTCTTCTTCTTCTTGCAAGTGCTGAAAATCTTTTTGTTGTCCATTGTTTGTTTGATGTTGTTAGCTACCTATACCAATAGGTTTCATATTTCATGATTGGCAATGAAAAGGTCCAAATATGCTCTGCTTTGATGATGCAAAGATCACATATTTCCAAGAGAATACAATTTGTGCTTATAGCTTGATGTGGACTCAATTTTGATGGATGGTCCAACAGCCTAATCTGGATCATGCCATGTTTTAAATTTCCAGTTGTAGAATAGAGAAAGAAGTCTGTCCAAACTGTTTAATCTTGGCAGACAAGTAGTTTAGGTAGAGAAGAAAGGCTCCCAACAGCTTAATCTGGGACCTTGGAAGAAATAAGGGTAGAAGTAGATAGACCATCAAAAGAAAAAAGCCAAAGAAAAGAAAAGGCAAGTAAGGGTCTGCAAGCCTAAGTGCACCCTCCAAGAAGAAATAAAAAAATGCTAGGCAAGTAGATGGGTAGGCAGATGGGGTTGCAGAAGTGTCATTCCTTATAATTGAAGGTATGCAAAACTATTTCACAAAAGCAGCATCAATGGATTGAGAAGTCCTTCTTCTCTATCAGATGGCAGCAAAGCAAAGAAGCATGTCTAACCTCCCTTCTTCCCCTCTTCCCATTCATTACTAATATCCCATCATCAGTTGTGATTCATGGAAGAATTGATGGTTTTATGGGGGTTCTTAGTCCCTTAAAAGCCACATTTCTTGTCTAAAACTATTTTCATTTTGCTCTACTCCCTAAGCTAAGTTATTTTCAAACAAACTTAGTGGTATCTCCCCTCATCCACTCCTTTCATCCATATTAACCCTAACCCTATTATATAATTCCCCTATGTTACCCTTTCCCTAGTATTATAACACCATGGTGTATAAACCCCAAACATTGTATAAATATCCCTCCCCTTGGCATTATAGCCATATGTTCTCTGTCAGGGATCAAAATGACATCTGGTCACTTTGATAAACCTAAGTCTAACCCCCCTCCTCTCTTCTGAATCCATTTGGCCCATTAAAACCTTCATTTGCTAAGAAAACCTTGGAAAAACCCTTTACCCATAACCCGCTTTGTATTATGAAATAACACAAAAACCCACTTTTTACCATTTATCCAAAGTCTCCGCCCACATTATTTCATTCCGAAAAAATACATTGAAAAACATTACAAAACACCATATCCCTAAGTTTTTCCGCCGGGCGCAAACTCCAAAAAATATGTTATTTTAATCCTTCCCCCGCGTCCGTATCATCCGATCAAATCATCAACCCGTCAACCGTCCGATCGGGCACTTTTGATCGGACGGCTATTATGAATATTGGGTTGGGCCCGAGGTCCGACGTTTAGCACCCGAGAAACTGTCAGAGGGTGACGTCAGGCCTCTGCCACGCGTCGCCCTCACAGCTTCTCGGGTCGGCCTCTGACAAAACCGTCGCCGTATTGTAAGCGGTCTGAGAAAACCATTACCGCTGTTCCGCTTACCACCTGTTTTGCCGGGCTTGCGTCATCCCCACGTCAGAACCACGTCACTGCCACCTCGCCGTCGCATCAACTCCTTCGTCCGCCCCTGCGCTGATATGGCCGCCACCTCACTATCCCCGTGGACCAATCGAAGCCTGCCACATCACACGGTGACGTCATGCTGACGTCATCCGACTCCGACCCCACCCGATGACGTCATGCTGACGTCATCCCAAAAACGCGCCAATATTGCCAAAAATCCATATTTAGGCCAAAATGTCATGTTTTTTCCACTTTTGGCAAAAGAAACTCTAGCTATTTCTGCATGCTGCTCACGTTCAAACCAGCGCCAACCTGCTAAAGCTGATTCCAAGACCGCCGGCGCCTCCATTGCACCTGCATTTGCAACTCTTACCGGCGAAATTACCAGGTATTCCTCAAAATCATTCCATGAGCCTGGTTTTATCCGTATTTCCTCAACCAAACTGTTAAGAGACTGTAAAACACTGTTTTCACCATCAAATACACAGTGACTTGCACCCATTTTCAACCAGTGAAGCCATAAACCTCCTGCAGAGCCGCATTTGACAAATTAAGCTGAATTCACAGCTAGTTCGCGCAGTCGTGAACTAGAAATTTCAATTGGCCAGATTCACCACAGAAAATGCTCCTGGTCAGTCCTGCTACTGTTTTATCAATCCTTTAGACAGTATTTCAACTGCTGTTTATTCAATTTGCCTTCTGTTTCTTACAATTCACTTCCATTGCAAGAAAACATTCCTCTCTGTTGTTCTGCTCGATTGAAACCGGTTCACCTACAGTTCAAAAGCTTCAGTAGCCATGGAGACACCAATAGCCCTGAATGTCCAGCCTCTGAATGCCCCTCATAGGGAAATAGCATGGAAAGCCCTGGGAGATGTGGATTATCAGATGTTAGATTGGTTTCCAATGGGTTCCAAGTTCAATATTCACATGCTCAATGAACTAAAAGCCCAACACCTTGGTGGAGCTGATATTTTAGGGATTTGGGACTCAAATTTGCCCATTTACAACCTCCCTCAAGTAAATGCCCTCCCAGATTTGATCCATAAATGCCAGGAATGCTATGATCCTTGCCAGAGAGCTGTTCTCAGTCCTACAGGCTTAGTTTTGTTCTTTATCACCCCAGAAACCATCAATGAGATGCTACATTTCCACTCTGCAAGGCCATTGACCCCTCTTTCCATGCTGGACTTAATAAAGAAGGGGAGGAATCTGTCAAGTGCCCAGATTACCAAAATTAACCAGTTATTTGTACAGCCAAGCTCTGAAACTATAAGGACTCCTCCTATTGGATATCACTACCTGAATGACTTGGGCAGAATTCTAGTGGATTTGATCAGCTATGTCCTGGGCTTTAAAGGAATTGAGGATGTTGATGAGACTATAATGGCAATGCTGTCCATATTTTCTCCTGGAAAGCCTCCAGCTGTACACTATGACTATGCCACTTATATTGCACAGAAGATCCATGAACAGCTAATGAATCTACCAAGGGAAAGGGTGTTCAGATACACCTCATACATCTACCACCTGTTCTTGTTTTATCAGCCAGACAGTTTCTCCATTCCCCTCAAGAAACTTAATGTCCAGGGAAATCCAAGGTCAGTTGTGTTTTGGACTCCTGTCTTCCATCATGTTTCTCAATCGCCATACACATACTGTGAATTTATAGACATGTTCATTCACCCAGCTATGACATTGTTGTATGGTGTCCCTCCTCCAAGGTTAACCGATGACATGCAGAGAATTCTCCATCTCTCCAAATCCTACAACATTGGTGATTGGTATTTTTACCAGCATCACACAGTAATCAGAGTATATGGCTGTGAGTTGGACCCTTTTAGGCTTCCAAGGTATGTCCCCATGAGACTTTTTGCCTTAGAATATTTCAGGCAGTTTGGATATGCTGACCACTTCCATTTCCAAAGCAAAAACAAGAAGGTACAACTGAAGGTAAGGAGCCAGCTAGGCCCCTCTTTGTACAACAAAAGAGAGGAGGGATGGAAGGAGGCAGATATGATCCTAGCAAGCCTCAAATTGCAAACCAGTTTCAAATGGTCACCTTATGACCGTAATCATTTTATTTCCCTCAGGAGGATAAAACACAAATTGAGTACCTATTCACATATTAAGCTGCCTCATATTGAAAAATATGAAAATTCTTTAGGCTGGAAAGAGGGCACTCTAGAAGAGCCAATCTCTAGAGAGCAGATACTAGACAGAGAGGCTAGGAATATGCAAAAAGAGGCTGACTTGGAAACTTGTGGACAGGTTTCCTTATCATATCAAAGGCAACTTGGAGCAGCTGCCTCTTCTTCAACAACACATCAGCAAGCTGCCATGGACACTCAACAAACAAGCAGCAAAGGCAAAGGAAAGCAGGTGGAACAAGAGCAACCACCTCCCATAACTGAACGACAAGCAGAAAAAGAGATGGAGCAACAAGAAGAAGTGCAGCAGCAGGGAGAGCAACAGCAACAACAGGAATCACAGCAAAGCGAAGGGCAGCATGACAGAGAGCAGCCCACACAGCAAGAAGGGGCAGTTGAGGCCCCAATTCTCACTGAGCAGCAGGCTCAAAACATAGTACCTCCTAGGCAAGAGGCTGTTAATGAAACCTCAGTCCTCCAAACTCCTCAAAAGGAGGATGTAAGCAGGAAAAGGGATAGAGAGACTCCCTTGACTACATCAAGAAGTCATGGTGAGAAGAGGCACAGGATGAATCCCCTTTCAGAGGAAGAGATGCCTATAGGGCAATCTTTGGGTATGGGCCCGCCCAGTTTGGAGGCATCTGCAAGTTCCTTCCAACAGGAATAAGAGAGGACAGTGGGAGGAGAAGTCAGCTCCTCTAGCCAGCAGAGAGAGGGTGAACTGAGCATTAAACAGCAGTTCATTGAAATAAAGAAAAGAAATGAGCCCATAAAGATACAACTGTATAACCATTTGTTGAAAATGGATCCCACCAACCAGCAGCGACTAATGTCTGCTTATGATGTCCAGGAGGGCAAGATGATCATGAGTCACCTCATACCAACTACATTGCAGCCACAGTCCCCTTCAGATTACTTAAGGACCAATCTTGAGGTCCTTGCCAAGGACATCCACCCGATGGATAAAATTGAGTTGCATAAACAAACAGGTGAGATGGTCTATGCTTCCTTGGCAGACAAGACATTGGATAACTACAGGCTAGAAAATGGCCTTAATAATACAGCTGCCCAACTTGAGTTGGAAAGGGCATCCTCACAAGCAAAGGACAACAGAATAAGGTCCTTAGAAGATATAATTATTGAGATTGGACATGACCACAAAGATATCAAGGGCATACAAGAAATATTAAAATTGAGGGATGCAGATATGGCAGCTTTGAGGAGAAAGATCAAACTCCCGGCCACAATTCACCCTCAAACAAATGAAGTAGCTCAACAAAGGCATGATCAAGATGCCACAACTTTGCTGGTGTCTCTCTACAAGCAGCTTATCCAGACACAAGAAAAGCTGGGAGAATCAGAGGCTGCACAGGCAGCGTTACAAGCAACTCTAAAACAAAGAGAAGAAGGTCAGACCTCCCAGCCTCCTCCTCAAATCATTAACCTTGAGGAAGCAGCTCCAACTACTATTCCTCCTCCTCAACAGACTGAAAAAGCAGCACCATCTACTTCTGCACCACCAACAACAGAGCATGCCCCTAGCTTGGATATGAAAAAGCTAAGGAATGAGATTCAGGCCCTGGAAGCTCAAATGACAGAACTGAATGAGACCAGGGAGAAATTGGCCAAAGTAAATGATAGATATGACAAGTCCAAGCAGTCTGTGGCAGAAAAGGGTAGGGAGATAAAAGCCCTCAAAGACAGGATCAAAGAGCTAGAGAATGAGCTTAGATTAGATAAGGTTGTGGCTGAGCTTAAAATAGTGCTGTGGGCTAATATTGGCCAATCTATTAATGACCAATGGCAGTATATTGAAACAATCCATGAGCAGTTAGAGCTCATTCCAAAAGCACAGACTGAAATTCAAAGATCAAGAGCTGCTCTAAGCAATATGCCTGAAGTGGCCACCAGGATGATTAATGTGCTTAACAATAGAACAAGTACTCAGTTAGCTGCCATGGGAATTTCAAACAGAACTGAGCACATTCAGTTAATCAAGAGGGTTCTTACACTGAGAAACTTGGTGCCGACATTAGAGAGAAGAACCCAGGACATGCAGACTGAGGTAAACAGGTTTATGGAGAAGTTTCAGGTATTAGAAAACAGAGGGCTCCCTAGCTTACTGAACAGCGCAGGGAGACTGTTCACTCATGAGCAGTATGCCAAAAGGGTTAATGCATTTGCCACAAGTCAGATCAATGAGAAGCCCAGCACCTTAGAGGAAACAGGGCCAGCCACAGGACAGACTCTCTACAACAGAGTAGAAAGTTTATTTTTTATAATGAATGAAATTAAACACCTGTTTGAAGTGCCTCCCAATTTTTATAAATATACAGAGGCAGAGGAGACTATGGATGCAATTCTCAGGCATCAGCTACCTACACTAGAATGGTGGACTAAGGCAATACAGATGATTTTATAAACAGGAAGCCGTTCAATAAATTTTGTCCATGGAAAATGCAAATTGTCATACGCAGTACAGTTTAAAAGAATCAACATGCATTAAAGATTAAACCTGAGCCAACTCAGTAGAATTTAAGGCCAACAAAGCAAGATGAGAAGCTACAGGTGTCCAGGCCGAAAAGCTACAGCAGAGCAGCTCCAAAAGCACATTTCTCAGCATTAATGCAGATCACTACAACCGACTCGTTGGCTTCCAAAAGCCAAAATATCTTCTGACAGATAGAAAGATGCATTTATGTTGTATTAAAGGTGGCAATAACTTCTTATCTGCTGATCTGAACAAAGTTGTTGAAATATTTATTTCTCAGATGACTCAACGCCTGAGATATTTTGTAAAACTGTTTGTATATATTTGCCCCTCGCACAAGCTTGCAGGGGTTGTTATTGATTCCTCTTGAAGAAGTTCTTATGCTGTAATCCTTCAGAGTTTAATAAAGAAAGTGATGGAATTTCTCGGAGTTCTGAAGTGTTGAATGCGTTCAAGTGTCTGTTAAAAACTGCAGGATTCCTGTGTACCTCACAATACAATAAGTTTTTCTGTAACTCTCTTTGTTATGCGTTTCAATCTGTTACAATCCATATATGTTTCTAATTTCTAAGTATTTAGCAACAAAGAAAAAGAATAACCTTCAGGATTTATTCATGTAATACCCTGAGTTCAATCTATGTTGTTAATGAATGTTTTTCTTCAGCTATAATTTTGATAAGTGTAATTCTTAATTGCTGCACTTTCAGAACATATCTTTCACAGTGACCTTTGTTTCAGGAATTCAAGTTTTCTCCTGAGCAACATGTTTCACTTTCACATCACCGGCTTAATGGAGAATTCTTAATTGCTTTCTGTTAGCTGACCATACATCACCACTTAAGTTTAAATTTTGTTTGTTGAGATACCCAATAGGCCCTGCAGTCTGAACATCATCACTCCAGCATTTCAAAACAGTTCACAGCTCTAGACTCCATTGCCCAATGATACACTACTCTCTGAACACTACATCTTAAAGCACTGAAAGAAGTCCTTCAACCAAAACATAAACTAAAAACCTGAGCATAATAGCTAGCCTAAAAACACTATCAGAACATAGACAAATTATAAAGAGAGAGCCATCTCTGACTACAGTTTGGCTAGAAACTGTAATCCAAAGATTGGTTAGTGGTTACCCCGGCCGTATTCCCTTGGGAGTCATAGGGAACAACCTGGGTGTTAACATAATTGGCGACTCCGCTGGGGACTTCCTCAAGATTTTCTAATTTCTGTTTATCTCTTGAAAGCTGCTCATTCCCTTTGCTGCTAGCTTTGGAAAATACACAGTAAGTTCAAAATCTTGTTTAGCCTCCGTAGACATAAAAATATCCTGCAAAATACCAAAAAGAAGTTTAGAAACTGGCTCCTAAAAGGAAAACCAGACATACTAGGTCAAATCCTGACCCAGAACCACCAGTTGTGTTTGAAAATCCTAATATAATCCCTAGGATCATCAGGAAGCAGCAGGGACAGCAAACTCTTGCTGACTCAACTCCTGAAACAGGTTATCCAAACCTTGTTCCAACTCCAATCAAGGTTCTGTTTCGATCTACCCTTGATTCCCCCAGTTCCCCTTCTACATCTCACAGCCCTCCTTTCACACCCACATCCACTGCACATACTCCCTTAACCAACATCCTAGTTTCTACCCCTCCCATTAACCCTGCTACACCAGTCACCCCGGTCCCATTCATCCCTGTCAACCCCTTAAACCCTGTGAATATGGCTAACCGGTATGCACCCTTGCAAATACCAGCTAATGCTGCAGCTCTACCCCAAGATTACCAAACCAAAATCTCATATTTTGACTCCAATGGCCCTTTGACAGCTGTTCAGCATGCCAAAAGGATGCAAGACCATTTTGAGACCTATGAAATAGATGATGACTGTGTGAGAATGAGGATGTTTGTTCAAAGCCTAACTGGGGATGTAAGAACTTGGTTTAGATCCCTGAATGCAAATTCCATCACAACTCCTAATGAGCTTTATCAAGCCTTTACTAGCAGATGGGAGAAGAAGAAGGATCCTCTGCACATACTTGGGGAATATGACACTATCAAAAGAGGTCCCCAAGAGACTGTTTTGGAGTATTGTGCAAGATTTAACAATGTATATAACGCAATCCCACAAAATTTAAGACCCCCTCCTGATTTAGCTTTGTACAAATTCCCTGATGGTTTTGACCCTGACATGGCCTATCAGTTAAAGGAAAGAGACCCTCAAACCCTTGCAGAGGCCCAAAGGGTTGCTGTCACAGTGGAAGCTAATCTGATTGCCAAAAGAAATAGAGCAAGGTTGGAAAAGAGGACTGTTTTCAAAGAGGAACCCTCTGCTTTTGATCAAAAGCTGGATGCAATACTCAATGGAATGAAAAGATTGGGTGATAGAGTAGAATCGGTTGAGAGAAAATCATCATGGGAAGCACCGCAAAACAACCCTCCTAGGAATCCAAATTTTAGGAGAACTCAAAACCCAGGCATTGGCAAGCCCAGTGCTGACCAAGACATAAGAACCCCTTTCCAAGAAAATTATGCAGAGACTTCCACATCAACTGAACCCAATGAAGATTCTCAAATTAATTTGCTGGGTCTAGATGGTGAAAGTCAAGTTTTCTTAACACAAGAAGATCATGAGGATGATGAAATCAAACTGTTCCAAACTAAATCAGGTGAATCCTTTGACTTTAAACAAGGCTATGACACTGCTGTTTATGAAGTCCATAAGCAATACAAGCTAAGGAGCAGAACTGTGAATGTAAATCAGCCTGAAAAGATAAAGGATAATCAGCAGCCTAAAGGAGCCATAGTCACAGAGCCTAATGACAAAACAAATTCACCTGCAGAAGAAGTAATTATTGAAGAGATTACTGAACCATTGTCCTCAAAACAGCAGCCTATAGCTACTTCATCCTCTCACCCTAATTTAAATACTACTCCTCAAGAGATGAGTAAAAAAGACAAGTCCCAAAATCAAGATAAGAACCAAGAAGAAGATTTAGGGAACAAGGAAAGGACTGTTATCCATAACCCTAAGACCCAATCTGAAAAACCCTTTGATCTAGAAACTGAAATTGGCAAACTAAAGATAGCAATTCCTCTCTCAGAACTAGCCAAGCATAACATCTATAAACAACAGATCAGGAACTCCCTTCAACTCACTAGCAACAAAGATGATGTTAATGTGTTGGATGATACCCCAGAATTACTATTTGGCCCAGAAGTGGATGGAAAAACAGTAGTCACAGGGGTATTACCCTTTTATGTCAGCTTACATATTCATGATAAAATATTACATAATGCAATGTTTGACTCAGGTGCCTCTCACAATCTCATGCCAAAAGCAGTCATGGAGAGATTGAATCTAGATATAACAAGACCATACAAGGACCTGTTTTCCTTTGACTCCAGCCAAGTCAAGTGTTTAGGTCTCATAAAAGATTTATGTGTGTCTTTGGTTCAATACCTAAACAAAACAATTCTAATGGATGTTGTAGTTGCTGATATCCCACCTAAGTATGGGATGTTGTTATCAAGATCATGGGGAGCTAAGCTCCAAGGCTCCCTACAATTAGATATGTCATATGCCACCATCTCTGTTTTTGGGCAACCAAAAAGACTATACAGAGAAACACTCATGAAATACATGGTCAGCAGTGAAGAAAAGCCTCAAAACTTTCCCATATATGCTGTCCATTCAGACATAGACTCATACATTCTCTTCAATGACACCACAACTCTCTCAAAAAATGATGTTGAAACCAAAATACTCATACAGGAGGAAGACTCTAATGAAAGAATTACCACCCATAAAACAACAGTCAATCAAACACTAGACACTGCTGCTGCTCTAGTTGTCAAGCATATTCAATCAAATGATGAGTCTGTCCTAGAAGACAAGCCAGATGAAAAACCAAAACTTCAACTTACATTGCCAGCCCATGAATAGATCATTAAATCTCCTTCCCAACAAGATATTCTATGGTTCCTTGAATTTGATGGCTCAGTCAACAAATTAGGGGCAGGAGCTGGAGTTTGGGTACACAATAAAGAAAACAGCCATGCAGAAGGCAGAGCCTATAGATTAAACTTCAGATGTACAAATAACATGGCAGAATATGAAGCTCTTTTACTAGGCCTCAAGTTAGTAAAGTTCTTACAAGCTGTCAGGGTCTCAATCATGGGTGATTCAGATTTAGTTATCCAACAAGTGAAGGGAAATTTTGTCACCAATGACAAAAGACTAAGGTCTTATAGGTCTGATGTTGCTGAAGTACTAAACTTTTTCTCTGAATTCCAAATCACTAAAATTCCTAGAACCCACAATCTGCACGCTCATAGTTTGGCCACATTTGCTAGTACTTGCAAATTACCATTGGAACCTAACAATTGTTTCACAGCTGAGATAAAACATAGACCCTCCATTCCAAACAATGTTAAAGATTGGCAAGTATTTGAGGATGATATGCAAATAAACAATTTTTTAACGCTGCAACAAGATTTTGCTGGACTAAATATTGACACTGACAGAGCAAGTCAATCACAAATACTTGACAAAGCAAGTCAATCACAAATACTTGACAAAGCAAGTCAATCACAAATACTTGACAAGGCAAGTCAATCACAAATACTTGACAAGGCAAGTCAATCACAAATACTTGAAAAAGCAAGTCAATCACAAATACAGTTTGAACAGATCAACCACCCAATATCACCTAGGACAGCAAAACAAATGCTAAATCCAACTATTTTCAACAAGGAAAACATTCAGCAAATTCAACCAATTAGTTGTGAAGAAGTGGCCAATGCTGAAACTGAAATCATAGAGCTGAAAGACAATTTTCTGCCAACAGGCCTAACTCCACTAGAGGACATCTTTGATTCAAATGATATTCCCAGAAAACCAAAAATGCAGCCCTTAAATGCAGCCATTGAAGAATGCAACATTGGTACCATTGACAAACCCAAAATAATAAAATTGTCTGCATCTCTACCTCCTGATCAAAAGCCTAAATACATTGACCTCTTTAAAGAGTTCCAGGATGTTTTTGCATGGAGTTATGAGGACCTAAAGTCCTATGATACCTCTGTTATCCAGCATACTATCCCTCTCAAGCCTGATCAAAAACCCTTTAAACAAAAATTCAGGAGAATCAATCCTATGCTTCTCCCAGTAATGGAACAAGAGGTACAGAAAATGTTCAAGGCAGGCATCATAGCACCAATCAGATTCTCTGAGTGGATTTCAAACTTAGTCCCTACAAGAAAGAAAACTGGTGAAATAAGGCTGTGTGTGGATCTTAGGAACTTGAATCAAGTATCCCTCAAAGACAATTATCCCTTACCCAAGATGGATCACATTCTCCAAAGAGTGGTAGGGGCCTCAAGGATCTCATTACTTGATGGATTCTCAGGATTCAATCAAATCTTAGTACACCCTGATGATCAAGACAAAACTGCATTCACAACCCCATGGGGAACTTTCAAATATGTTAAAATGCCTTTTGGGTTAAAGAATGCAGGGGCAACATTCCAAAGAGCAATGGATATTGCTTTTGCCAAAGAGATTCATGACTTTCTTGTCATCTATTTAGATGACCTCACACCTTTTTCAAAATCGGACCAAGAACATTTAAAACACTTAAGGCAGATCTTCCTAACATGCAGAAAATATGGAATTTCATTGAATCCCAATAAATCCTTATTTGGTTTAGAGGAAGGTAAGCTACTAGGGCATATCATTTCAAAAGATGGCAATAGAATTGATCCAGATAGGATACAAGCTATCTTGCAAATGCCCCACCCAAGAAATATCAAAGAATTGCAAGGATTCTTGGGAAAAATCAATTTCTTAAGAAGGTTTATCCCAAACTTAGCAGAATTGATCAGATTGCTAAATAACATGCTAAAGAAAGATTCAAAAGTGAAATGGACAGTTGAAGCAAATCAAGCCTTTGAAGGTATAAAGCTAGCCCTTACCCAAACCCCAGTCCTGACCAATCCTCAATTTGACAGAGAATTTATCATTTTCTCTTTTGCCTCCCAGCATACTATTGCTGCTGTTTTGTTACAGAAAGATGACCAAGGAAATGAGAAGCCAATTGCTTTCTTTAGTAGAGCTCTTAGAGATGCTCCCCTAAAATACCAAATCATGGAAAAGCAAGCTTATGCTTTGGTCAAATCCATTAAAGACTTTAGGATTTACATCCTCTATTCACATGTTATAGCTTATGTACCAAGTCCTATTGTCAAAGACATTCTCACCCAAGAAAATTTAGAGGGCAGAAGAGGAAAGTGGATTGCCAATATTTTGGAATTTGATATTGAAATAAAACCTACAAAACTAATAAAAGGGCAAGGTTTGGCCAAACTAATGACAGAAGCAAATTTCCAAGCCTTAGACATCAACCAGCTGGACAGTGAACCGGAGCTGGCGACTCCAAAGATCAATGTAGCCTTTGAACAATCCCTTTGGTACTCTGATATATGTTATGTATTGCAAAACCTGTGTGCTCCCCCAGGATTGTCCAGAACTAAATGTAGGTTCTTAAAAATGAAAGCTTCTAAATTCTGTGTAATGGATGGAAATTTATTTTGGAAAAACCATGAAGGGATATTGCTGAACTGCCTAATTGAGAATGAAACTGACAATATCATAAAAGAATTTCATGCAGGTGACTGTGGTGGACACTTGTACTGGAAGTCCACTGTAGATAAAATACTAAGGGCTGGTTACTACTGGCCCACCATGTTCTCTGATGTCAAGAAATTCACCACCTCATGTCATAAATGTCAAGTGTTCGAGGGCAAGAGACAGTTGCTGCCACTTCCCTTAAGGCCTATTGCAACAAAGAGACCTTTCCAACAATGGGGCTTGGATTTCATTGGGGAAATTCATCCCTCATCTTCAGGCCAACATAGATGGATCTTAACAGCCACAGATTACTTCACTAAGTGGATAGAAGCTGTTCCATGCAGACAAGAAAATGATTCAACTATCATTCAGTTCTTGGAGAATAACATATTGGCTAGATTTGGCTGCCCTGACAAAATAATAACAGACAATGCTGCTGCTTTCAGATCTAAAAAAATGGTGAATTCCTGCCACAAATTTCACATTACCTTAGGCCATTCTACTGCATACTATCCCCAAGGTAATGGCCTTGCTGAGTCATCAAACAAAAGCCTAGTAAACATTATAAAGAAAGTGCTAGAAGAGAACAAAAAGAATTGGCATAAGAAGCTTGTGAACGCTCTATGGGCAGATAGACTAACAACCAAGAGATCAATTGGGACCAGCCCATATGAGTTGGTTTATGGATTAGAAGCCAAGTTTCCTTCATCACTAGGGGTACCTGTTATGAAACTTCTTCAAGAAAGCCAAGCTGAACCAAATGATATGCAAAGAAGAATCAATCAAATCATATGTTTACAGCAAACTAGAGACCAAGTTTTCAGCAGAGTTCAGGTTCTACAAGAAAAATTAAAGAACGCCTTTGACAGAAGAACTAAGGCAGAAGATTTCAACATTGGTGACAAAGTCCTCAAGTGGGATTCAATAAGAGAGGATAAGGGAAAGCATGGAAAATTTGACTCCCTTTGGAGAGGACCATTTGCTGTCCAAGCAGTACAAGGAAACAACACTTATTTCCTTAAAGTCTTAATGAAACTGATTTGGATGAAGGTCCTGTGAATGGCAGGATGCTGAAGCACTATTTTGACTACCACCCATAAGTGGAGCCTGAGTTTTCCCTTGTACATATCCAGATGTATATATTATTTTCTGTCAAGATGTAAAAATGCAATTTCTCAAAGTTTTCTTAACTACCAGCAAAAGGTAAATAGGATCAGAGGTCTACCAAGAAGGGAAGTACACAATTTTGGCATTTCAAAGCAGCAAACTTCAAAATTTTGATAAAATTAGTCAAGGGCCAAGGCAATCTGACCTGCTGTTCTTGGTCTTTCAAATGAAAAACCATCCCCATGTGGAGCCACTGTTAGCTACCTATACCAATAGGTTTCATATTTCATGATTGGCAATGAAAATGTCCAAATATGCTCTGCTTTGATGATGCAAAGATCACATATTTCCAAGAGAATACAATCTGTGCTTATAGCTTGATGTGGACTCAATTTTGATGGATGGTCCAACAGCCTAATCTGGATCATGCCATGTTTTAAATTTCCAGTTGTAGAATAGAGAAAGAAGTCTGTCCAAACTGTTTAATCTTGGCAGACAAGTAGTTTAGGTAGAGAAGAAAGGCTCCCAACAGCTTAATCTGGGACCTTGGAAGAAATAAGGGTAGAAGTAGATAGACCATCAAAAGAAAAAAGCCAAAGAAAAGAAAAGGCAAGTAAGGGTCTGCAAGCCTAAGTGCACCCTCCAAGAAGAAATAAAAAAATGCTAGGCAAGTAGATGGGTAGGCAGATGGGGTTGCAGAAGTGTCATTCCTTATAATTGAAGGTATGCAAAACTATTTCACAAAAGCAGCATCAATGGATTGAGAAGTCCTTCTTCTCTATCAGATGGCAGCAAAGCAAAGAAGCATGTCTAACCTCCCTTCTTCCCCTCTTCCCATTCATTACTAATATCCCATCATCAGTTGTGATTCATGGAAGAATTGATGGTTTTATGGGGTTCTTAGTCCCTTAAAAGCCACATTTCTTGTCTAAAACTCTTTTCATTTTGCTCTACTCCCTAAGCTAAGTTATTTTCAAACAAACTTAGTGGTATCTCCCCTCATCCACTCCTTTCATCCATATTAACCCTAACCCTATTATATAATTCCCCTATGTTACCCTTTCCCTAGTATTATAACACCATGGTGTATAAACCCCAAACATTGTATAAATATCCCTCCCCTTGGCATTATAGCCATATGTTCTCTGTCAGGGATCAAAATGACATCTGGTCACTTTGATAAACCTAAGTCTAACCCCCCTCCTCTCTTCTGAATCCATTTGGCCCATTAAAACCTTCATTTGCTAAGAAAACCTTGGAAAAAACCCTTTACCCATAACCCGCTTTGTATTATGAAATAACACAAAAACCCACCTTTTTCCATTTATCCAAAGTCTCCGCTTGCATTATTTCATTCCGAAAAAATACATTGAAAAACATTACAAAACACCATATCCCTAAGTTTTTCCGCCGGGCGCAAACTCCAAAAAATATGTTATTTTAATCCTTCCCCCGCGTCCGTATCATCCGATCAAATCATCAACCCGTCAACCGTCCGATCGGGCACTTTTGATCGGATGGCTATTATGAATATCGGGTTGGGCCCGAGGTCCGACGTTTAGCACCCGAGAAACTGTCAGAGGGTGACATCAGGCCTCTGCCACGCGTCGCCCTCACAGCTTCTCGGGTCGGCCTCTGACAAAACCGTCGCCGTATTGTAAGCGGTCCGAGAAAACCATTACCGCTGTTCCGCTTACCACCTGTTTTGCCGGGCTTGCATCATCCCCACGTCAGAGCCACGTCACTGCCACCTCGCCGTCGCATCAACTCCTTCGTCCGCCCCCGCGCTGATATGGCCGCCACCTCACTATCCCCGTGGACCAATTGCAGCCTGCCACATCACCCGGTGACGTCATGCTGACGTCATCCGACTCCGACCCCACCCGATGACGTCATCCCAAAAACGCGCCAATATTGCCAAAAATCCATATTTAGGCCAAAATGTCATGTTTTTTCCACTTTTGGCAAAAGAAACTCTAGCTATTTCTGCATGTTGCTCACGTTCAAACCAGCGCCAACCTGCTAAAGATGATTCCAAGACCGCCGACGCCTCCATTGCACCTGCATTTGCAACTCTTACCGGTGAAATTACCAGGTATTCCTCAAAATCATTCCATGAGCCTGGTTTTATCCGTATTTCCTCAAGCAAACTATTAAGAGACTGTAAAACACTGTTTTCACCATCAAATACACAGTGAATTGCACCCATTTTCAACCAGTGAAGCCATAAACCTCCTGCAGAGCCGCATTTGACAAATTAAGCTGAATTCACAGCTAGTTCGCGCAGTCGTGAACTAGAAATTTCAATTGACCAGATTCACCACAGAAAATGCTCCTGGTCAGTCCTGCTACTGTTTTATCAATCCTTTAGACAGTATTTCAACTGCTGTTTATTCAATTTGCCTTCTGTTTCTTACA
Organism: Pinus tabuliformis; assembly: GCA_031772625.1. Lineage (NCBI taxonomy): Eukaryota > Viridiplantae > Streptophyta > Pinopsida > Pinales > Pinaceae > Pinus > Pinus tabuliformis. The sequence continues at coordinate 1,156,609,014 of CM062816.1, forward strand.
ATTCACTTCCATTGCAAGAAAACATTCCTCTCTGTTGTTCTGCTCGATTGAAACCGGTTCACCTACAGTTCAAAAGCTTCAGTAGCCATGGAGACACCAATAGCCCTGAATGTCCAGCCTCTGAATGCCCCTCATAGGGAAATAGCATGGAAAGCCCTGGGAGATGTGGATTATCAGATGTTAGATTGGTTTCCAATGGGTTCCAAGTTCAATATTCACATGCTCAATGAACTAAAAGCCCAACACCTTGGTGGAGCTGATATTTTAGGGATTTGGGACTCAAATTTGCCCATTTACAACCTCCCTCAAGTAAATGCCCTCCCAGATTTGATCCATAAATGCCAGGAATGCTATGATCCTTGCCAGAGAGCTGTTCTCAGTCCTACAGGCTCAGTTTTGTTCTTTATCACCCCAGAAACCATCAATGAGATGCTACATTTCCACTCTGCAAGGCCATTGACCCCTCTTTCCATGCTGGACTTAATAAAGAAGGGGAGGAATCTGTCAAGTGCCCAGATTACCAAAATTAACCAGTTATTTGTACAGCCAAGCTCTGAAACTATAAGGACTCCTCCTATTGGATATCACTACCTGAATGACTTGGGCAGAATGCTAGTGGATTTGATCAGCTATGTCCTGGGCTTTAAAGGAATTGAGGATGTTGATGAGACTATAATGGCAATGCTGTCCATATTTTCTCCTGGAAAGCCTCCAGCTGTACACTATGACTATGCCACTTATATTGCAGAGAAGATCCATGAACAGCTAATGAATCTACCAAGGGAAAGGGTGTTCAGATACACCTCATACATCTACCACCTGTTCTTGTTTTATCAGCCAGACAGTTTCTCCATTCCCCTCAAGAAACTTAATGTCCAGGGGAATCCAAGGTCAGTTGTGTTTTGGACTCCAGTCTTCCATCATGTTTCTCAATCGCCATACACATACTGTGAATTTATAGACCTGTTCATTCACCCAGCTATGACATTGTTGTATGGTGTCCCTCCTCCAAGGTTAACCGATGACATGCAGAGAATTCTCCATCTCTCCAAATCCTACAGCATTGGTGATTGGTATTTTTACCAGCATCACAAAGTAATCAGAGTATATGGCTGTGAGTTGGACCCTTTTAGGCTTCCAAGGTATGTACCCATGAGACTTTTTTGCCTTAGAATATTTCAGGCAGTTTGGATATGCTGACCACTTCCATTTCCAAAGCAAAAACAAGAAGGTACAACTGAAGGTAAGGAGCCAGCTAGGCCCCTTTTTGTACAACAAAAGAGAGGAGGGATGGAAGGAGGCAGATATGATCCTAGCAAGCCTCAAATTGCAAACCAGTTTCAAATGGTCACCTTATGACCGTAATCATTTTATTTCCCTCAGGAGGATAAAACACAAATTGGGTACCTATTCACATATTAAGCTGCCTCATATTGAAAAATATGCAAATTCTTTAGGCTGGAAAGAGGGCACTCTAGAAGAGCCAATCTCTAGAGAGCAGATACTAGACAGAGAGGCTAGGAATATGCAAAAAGAGGTTGACTTGGAAACTTGTGGACAGGTTTCCTTATCATATCAAAGGCAACTTGGAGCAGCTGCCTCTTCTTCAACAACACATCAGCAAGCTTCCATGGACACTCAACAAACAAGCAGCAAAGGCAAAGAAAAGCAGGTGGAAACCACCTCCCATAGCTGAAGGGCAAGCAGTAAAAGAGATGGAGCAACAAGAAGAAGTGCAGCAGCAGGGAGAGCAACAGCAACAACAAGAATCACAGCAAAGAGAAGGGCAGCATGACAGAGAGCAGCCCACACAGCAAGAAGGGGCAGTTGAGGCCCCAATTCTCACTGAGCAGCAGGCTCAAAACATAGTACCTCCTAGGCAAGAGGCTGTTAATGAAACCTCAGTCCTCCAAACTCCTCAAAAGGAGGATGTAAGCAGGAAAAGGGATAGAGAGACTCCCTTGACTACATCAACAAGTCATGGTGAGAAGAGGCACAAGATGAATCCCCTTTCAGAGGAAGAGATGCCTATAGGGAAATCTTTGGGTATGGGCCCGCCCAGTTTGGAGGCATCTGCAAGTTCCTTCCAACAGGAACAAGAGAGGACAGTGGGAGGAGAAGTCAGCTCCTCTAGCCAGCAGAGAGAGGGTGAACTGAGCATTAAATAGTAGTTCATCGAAATAAAGAAAAGAAATGAGCCCATAAAGATACAATTGTATAACCATTTGTTGAAAATGGCTCCCACCAACCAGCAGCGACTAATGTCTGCTTATGATGTCCAGGAGGGCAAGATGATCATGAGTCACCTCATACCAACTACATTGCAGCCACAGTCCCCTTCAGATTACTTAAGGACCAATCTTGAGGTCCTGGCCAGGGACATCCACCCGATGGATAAAATTGAGTTGCATAAAAAAACAGGTGAGATGGTCTATGCTTCCTTGGCAGACAAGACATTGGATAACTACAGGCTAGAAAATAGCCTTAATAATACAGCTGCCCAACTTGAGTTGGAAAGGGCATCCTCACAAGCAAAGGACAACAGAATAAGGTCCTTAGAAGATATAATTATTGAGATTGGACATGACCCCAAAGATATCAAGGGCATACAAGAAATATTAAAATTGAGGGATGCAGATATGGCAGCTTTGAGGAGAAAGATCAAACTCCCGGCCACAATTCACCCTCAAACAGATGAAGTAGCTCAACAAAGGCATGATCAAGATGCCACAGCTTTGCTGGTGTCTCTCTACAAGCAGCTTATCCAGACACAAGAAAAGCTGGGAGAATCAGAGGTTGCACAGGCAGCGTTACAAGCAACTCTGAAACAAAGAGAAGAAGGTCAGACCTCACAGCCTCCTCCTCAAATCATTAACCTTGAGGAAGTAGCTCCAACTACTATTCCTCCTCCTCAACAGACTGAAAAAGCAGCACCATCTACTTCTGCACCACCAACAACAGAGCAGGCCCCTAGCTTGGATATGCAAAAGCTAAGGAATGAGATTCAGGCCCTGGAAGCTCAAATGACAGAACTGAATGAGACCAGGGAGAAATTAGCCAAAGTAAATGATAGATATGACAAGTCCAAGCAATCTGTGGCAGAAAAGGGAGGGAGATAAAATCCCTCAAAGACAGGATCAAAGAGCTAGAGAATGAGCTCAGATTAGATAAGGTTGTGGCTGAGCTTAAAATAGTGTTGTGGGCTAATATTGGCCAATCTATTAATGACCAATGGCAGTATATTGAAACAATCCATGAGCAGTTAGAGCTCATTCCAAAAGCACAGACTGAAATTCAAAGATCAAGAGCTGCTCTAAGCAATATGCCTGAAGTGGCCACCAGGATGATTAATGTGCTTAACAATAGAACAAGTACTCAGTTAGCTGCCATGGGAATTTCAAACAGAACTGAGCACATTCAGTTAATCAAGAGGGTTCTTACACTGAGAAACTTGGTGCAGACATTAGAGAGAAGAACCCAGGACATGCAGACTGAGGTAAACAGGTTTATGGAGAAGTTTCAGGTATTAGAAAACAGAGGGCTCCCTAGCTTACTGAACAGCGCAGGGAGACTGTTCACTCATGAGCAGTATGCCAAAAGGGTTAATGCATTTGCCACAAGTCAGATCAATGAGAAGCCCAGCACCTCAGAGGAAACAGGGCCAGCCACAGGACAGACTCTCTACAACAGAGTAGAAAGTTTATTTTTTATAATGAATGAAATTAAACACCTGTTTGAAGTGCCTCCCAATTTTTATAAATATACAGAGGCAGAGGAGACTATGGATGCAATTCTCAGGCATCAGCTACCTACACTAGAATGGTGGACTAAGGCAATACAGATGATTTTATAAACAGGAAGCCGTTCAATAAATTTTGTCCATGGAAAATGCAAATTGTCATACACAGGACAGTTTAAAAGAATCAGCATGCATTAAAGATTAAAGCTGAGCCAACTCAGCAGAATTTACGGCCAACAAAGCAAGATGAGAAGCTACAGGTGTCCAGGCCGAAAAGCTACAGCAGAGCAGCTCCAAAAGCGCATTTCTCAGCATTAATGCAGATCACTACAACCGACTCGTTGGCTTCCAAAAGCCAAAATATCTTCTGACAGATAGAAAGATGCATTTATGTTGTATTAAAGGCAGCAATAACTTCTTATCTGCTGATCTGAACAAAGTTGTTGAAATATTTATTTCTCAGATGACTCAACGCCTGAGATATTTTGTAAAACTGTTTGTATATATTTGCCCCTCGCACAAGCTTGCAGGGGTTGTTATTGATTTCTCTTGAAGAAGTTCTTATGCTGTAATCCTTTCAGAGTTTAATAAAGAAAGTGATGGAATTTCTCGGAGTTCTGAAGTGTTGAATGCGTTCTGGTGTCTGTTAAAAACTGCAGGATTCCTGTGTACCTCACAATACAATAAGTTTTTCTGTAACTCTCTTTGTTATGTGTTTCAATCTGTTACAATCCATATATGTTTCTAATTTCTAAGTATTTAGCAACAAAGAAAAAGAATAACCTTCAGGATTTATTCATGCAATACCCTGAGTTCAATCTATGTTGTTAATGAATGTTTTTCTTCAGCTATAATTTTGATAAGTGTAATTCTTAATTGCTGCACTTTCAGAACATATCTTTCACAGTGACCTTTGTTTCAGGAATTCAAGTTTGCTCCTGAGCAACATGTTTCACTTTCACATCACCAGCTTAATGGAGAATTCTTAATTGCTTTCTGTTAGCTGACCATACATCACCACTTAAGTTTAAATTTTGTTTGTTGAGATACCCAATAGGCCCTGCAGTCTGAACATCATCACTCCAGCATTTCAAAACAGTTCACAGCTCTAGACTCCATTGCCCAATGATATACTACTCTCTGAACACTACATCTTAAAGCACTGAAAGAAGTCCTTCAACCAAAACATAAACTAAAAACCTGAGCATAATAGCTAGCCTAAAAACACTATCAGAACAGAGACAAATTATAAAGAGAGAGCCCTCTCTGATTACAGTTTGGCTAGAAACTGTAATCCAAAGATTGGTTAGTGGTTACCCCGGCCGTATTCCCTTGGGAGTCATAGGGAACAACCTGGGTGTTAACATAATTGGCGACTCCACTGGGGACTTCCTCAAGATTTTCTAATTTCTGTTTATCTCTTGAAAGCTGCTCATTCCCTTTGCTGCTAGCTTTGGAAAATACACAGTAAGTTCAAAATCTTGTTTAGCCTCCGTAGACATAAAAATATCCTGCAAAATACCAAAAAGAAGTTTAGAAACTGGCTCCTAAAAGGAAAACCAGACATACTAGGTCAAATCCTGACCCAGAACCACCAGCTGTTTTTGAAAATCCTAATATAATCCCTAGGATCATCAGGAAGCAGCAGGGACAGCAAACTCTTGCTGACTCAACTCCTGAAACAGGTTATCCAAACCTTGTTCCAACTCCAATCAAGGTTCTGTTTCGATCTACCCTTGATTCCCCCAGTTCCCCTTCTACATCTCACAGCCCTCCTTTCACACCCACATCCACTGCACATACTCCCTTAACCAACATCCTAGTTTCTACCCCTCCCATTAACCCTGCTACACCAGTCACCCCGGTCCCATTCATCCCTGTCAACCCCTTAAACCCTGTGAATATGGCTAACCGGTATGCACCCTTGCAAATACCAGCTAATGCTGCAGCTCTACCCCAAGATTACCAGACCAAAATCTCATATTTTGACTCCAATGGCCCTTTGACAGCTGTTCAGCATGCCAAAAGGATGCAAGACCATTTTGAGACCTATGAAATAGATGATGACAGTGTGACAATGAGGATGTTTGTTCAAAGCCTAACTGGGGATGTAAGAACTTGGTTTAGATCCCTGAATGCAAATTCTATCACAACTCCTGATGAGCTTTATCAAGCCTTTACTAGCAGATGGGAGAAGAAGAAGGATCCTCTGCACATACTTGGGGAATATGACACTATCAAAAGAGGTCCCCAAGAGACTGTTTTGGAGTATTGTGCAAGATTTAACAATGTATATAACGCAATCCCACAAAATTTAAGACCCCCTCTTGATTTAGCCTTGTACAAATTCCCTGATGGTTTTGACCCTGACATGGCCTATCAGTTAAAGGAAAGAGACCCTCAAACCCTTGCAGAGGCCCAAAGGGTTGCTGTCACAGTGGAAGCTAACCTGATTGCCAAAAGAAACAGAGCAAGGTTGGAAAAGAGGACTGTTTTCAAAGAGGAACCCTCTGCTTTTGATCAAAAGCTGGATGCAATACTCAATGGAATGAAAAGATTGGGTGATAGAGTAGAATCGGTTGAGAGAAAATCATCATGGGAAGCACCGCAAAACAACCCTCCTAGGAATCCAAATTTTAGGAGAACTCAAAACCCAGGCATTGGCAAGCCCAGTGCTGACCAAGACATAAGACCCCCTTTCCAAGAAAATTATGCAGAGACTTCCACATCAACTGAACCCAATGAAGATTCTCAAATTAATTTGATGGGTCTAGATGGTGAAAGTCAAGTTTTCTTAACACAAGAAGATCATGAGGATGATGAAATCAAACTGTTCCAAACTAAATCAGGTGAATCCTTTGACTTTAAACAAGGCTATGACACTGCTGTTTATGAAGTCCATAAACAATACAAGCTAAGGAGCAGAACTGTGAATGTAAATCAGCCTGAAAAGATAAAGGATAATCAGCAGCCTAAAGGAGCCATAGTCACAGAGCCTAATGACAAAACAAATTCACCTGCAGAAGAAGTAATTATTGAAGAGATTACTGAACCATTGTCCTCAAAACAGCAGCCTATGGCTACTTCATCCTCTCACCCTAATTTAAATACTACTCCTCAAGAGATGAGTAAAAAAGACAAGTCCCAAAATCAAGATAAGAACCAAGAAGAAGATTTAGGGAACAAGGAAAGGACTGTTATCCATAACCCTAAGACCCAATCTGAAAAACCCTTTGACCTAGAAACTGAAATTGGAAAACTAAAGATAGCAATTCCTCTCTCAGAACTAGCCAAGCATGACATCTATAAACAACAGATCAGAATCCCTTCAACTCACTAGCAACAAAGATGATGTTAATGTGTTGGATGATACCCCAGAATTACTATTTGGCCCAGAAGTGGATGGAAAAACAGTAGTCACAGGGGTATTACCTTTTTATGTCAGCTTACATATTCATGATAAAATATTACATAATGCAATGTTTGACTCAGGTGCCTCTCACAATCTCATGCCAAAAGCAGTCATGGAGAGATTGAATCTAGATATAACAAGACCATACAAGGACCTGTTTTCCTTTGACTCCAGCCAAGTCAAGTGTTTAGGTCTCATAAAAGATTTATGTGTGTCTCTGGTTCAATACCCAAACAAAACAATTCTAATGGATGTTGTAGTTGCTGATATCCCACCTAAGTATGGGATGCTGTTATCAAGATCATGGGGAGCTAAACTCCAAGGTTCCCTACAATTAGACATGTCATATGCCACCATCTCTGTTTTTGGGCAACCAAAAAGACTATACAGAGAAACACTCATGAAATACATGGTCAGCAGTGAAGAAAAGCCTCAAAACTTTCCCATATATGCTGTCCATTCAGACATAGACTCATACATTCTCTTCAATGACAACACAACTCTCTCAAAAAATGATGTTGAAACCAAAATACTCATACAAGAGGAAGACTCTAATGAAAGAATTACCACCCATGAAACAACAGTCAATCAAACACTAGACACTGCTGCTGCTCTAGTTGTCAAGCATATTCAATCAAATGATGAGACTGTCTCAGAAGACAAGCCAGATGAAAAACCAAAACTTCAACTTACATTGCCAGCCCATGAACAGATCATTAAATCTCCTTCACAACAAGATATTCTATGGTTCCTTGAATTTGATGGCTCAGTCAACAAATTAGGGGCAGGAGCTGGAGTTTGGGTACACAATAAAGAAAACAGTCATGCAGAAGGCAGAGCCTATAGATTAAACTTCAGATGTACAAATAACATGGCAGAATATGAAGCTCTTTTACTAGGCCTCAAGTTAGTAAAGTTCTTGCAAGCTGCCAGGGTTTCAATCATGGGTGATTCAGATTTAGTTATCCAACAAGTGAAGGGAAATTTTGTCACCAATGACAAAAGACTAAGGTCTTATAGGTCTGCTGTTGCTGAAGTACTAAACTTTTTCTCTGAATTCCAAATCACTAAAATTCCTAGAACCCACAATCTGCATGCTCATAGTTTGGCCACATTTGCTAGTACTTGCAAATTACCATTGGAACCTAACAATTGTTTCACAGCTGAGATAAAACACAGACCCTCCATTCCAAACAATGTTAAAGATTGGCAAGTATTTGAGGATGATATGCAAATAAACAATTTTTTAACGCTGCAACAAGAATTTGCAGGATTAAATATTGACACTGACAGAGCAAGTCAATCACAAATACTTGACAAAGCAAGTCAATCACAAATACTTGAAAAAGCAAGTCAATCACAAATACTTGACAAAGCAAGTCAATCACAAATCACAAGTCAGTCACAATACTTGACAAAGCAAGTCAATCACAAATACAGTTTGAACAGATCAACCACCCAATATCACCTAGAACAGCAAAACAAATGCTAAATCCAACTATTTTCAACAAGGAAAACATTCAGCAAATTCAACCAATCAGTTGTGAAGAAGTGGCCAATGCTGAAACTGAAATCATAGAGCTGAAAGACAATTTTCTGCCAACAGGCCTAACTCCACTAGAGGACATCTTTGATTCAAATGATATTCCCAGAAAACCAAAAATGCAGCCCTTAAATGCAGCCATTGAAGAATGCAACATTGGTACCATTGACAAACCCAAAATAATAAAATTGTCTGCATCTCTACCTCCTGATCAAAAGCCTAAATACATTGACCTCTTTAAAGAGTTCCAGGATGTTTTTGCATGGAGTTATGAGGACCTAAAGTCCTATGATACCTCTGTTATCCAGCATACTATCCCTCTCAAGCCTGATCAAAAACCCTTTAAACAAAAATTCAGGAGAATCAATCCTATGCTTCTCCCAGCAATGGAACAAGAGGTACAGAAAATGTTCAAGGCAGGCATCATAGCACCAATCAGATTCTCTGAGTGGATTTCAAACTTAGTCCCTACAAGAAAGAAAACTGGTGAAATAAGGCTGTGTGTGGATCTAAGAAACTTGAATCAAGTATCCCTCAAAGACAACTATCCCTTACCCAAGATGGATCACATTCTCCAAAGAGTGGTAGGGGCCTCAAGGATCTCATTACTTGATGGATTCTCAGGATTCAATCAAATCTTAGTACACCCTGATGATCAAGACAAAACTGCATTTACAACCCCATGGGGAACTTTCAAATATGTAAAAATGCCTTTTGGATTAAAAATGCAGGGGCAACTTTCAAAGAGCAATGGATATTGCTTTTGCCAAAGAGATTCATGACTTTTGTCATTTACTTAGATGACCTCACACCTTTTTCAAAATCAGACCAAGAACATTTAAAACACTTAAGGCAGATTTTCCTAACATGTAGGAAATATGGAATTTCATTGAATCCCAAGAAATCCTTATTTGGTTTAGAGGAAGGTAAGCTACTAGGGCATATCATTTCAAAAGATGGCATTAGAATTGATCCAGATAGGATACAAGCTATCTACAAATGCCCCACCCAAGAAATATCAAAGAATTGCAAGGATTCTTGGGAAAAATCAATTTCTTGAGAAGGTTTATCCCAAACTTAGCAGAACTAATCAGACTACTAAATAACATGCTAAAGAAAGATTCAAAAGTGAAATGGACAGTTGAAGCAAATCAAGCCTTTGAAGGTATAAAGCTGGCCCTTACCCAAACCCCAGTCTTGACCAATCCTCAATTTGACAGAGAATTTATCATTTTCTCTTTTGCCTCCCAGCATACTATTGCTGCTGTTTTGTTACAGAAAGATGACCAAGGAAATGAGAAGCCAATTGCTTTCTTTAGCAGAGCTCTTAGAGATGCACCTTTAAAATATCAAATCATGGAAAAGCAAGCTTATGCTTTGGTCAAAGCCATTAAAGACTTTAGGATTTACATCCTTTATTCACATGTTATAGCTTATGTACCAAGTCCTATTGTCAAAGACATTCTCACCCAAGAAAATTTAGAGGGCAGAAGAGGAAAGTGGATTGCCAACATCTTGGAATTTGATATTGAAATAAAACCTACAAAACTAATAAAAGGGCAAGGTTTGGCCAAACTAATGACAGAAGCAAATTCCAAGCCTTAGACATCAACCAGCTGGACAGTGAACCGGAGCTGGCGACTCCAAAGATCAATGTAGCCTTTGAACAATCCCCTTGGTACTCTGATATATGTTATGTATTGCAAAACCTGTGTGCTCCCCAGGATTGTCCAGAACTAAATGTAGGTTCTTAAAAATGAAAGCTTCTAAATTCTGTGTTATGGATGGAAATTTATTTTGGAAAAACCATGAAGGGATATTGCTAAACTGCCTAATTGAGAATGAAACTGACAATATCATAAAAGAATTTCATGCAGGTGACTGTGGTGGACACTTGTACTGGAAGTCCACTGTGGATAAAATACTAAGGGCTGGTTACTACTGGCCCACCATGTTCTCTGATGTCAAGAAATTCACCACCTCATGTCATAAATGTCAAGTGTTTGAGGGAAAGAGACAGTTGCTGCCACTTCCCTTAAGGCCTATTGCAACAGAGAGACCTTTTCAACAATGGGGCTTGGATTTCATTGGGAAATTCATCCCTCATCTTCAGGCCAACATAGATGGATCTTAACAGCCACAGACTACTTCACCAAGTGGATTGAAGCTGTTCCATGCAGACAAGCAAATGATTCAACTATCATTCAGTTCTTGGAGAACAACATATTGGCTAGATTTGGCTGCCCTGACAAAATAATAACAGACAATGCTGCTGCTTTCAGATCCAAAAAAATGGTGAATTTCTGCCACAAATTTCACATTACCTTAGGCCATTCTACTGCATACTATCCCCAAGGTAATGGCCTTGCTGAGTCATCAAACAAAAGCCTAGTAAACATTATAAAGAAAGTGCTAGAAGAGAACAAAAAGAATTGGCATAAGAAGCTTGTGAATGCTCTATGGGCAGATAGACTAACAACCAAGAGATCAATTGGGACCACCCATATGAGTTGGTTTATGGATTAGAAGCCAAGTTTCCTTCATCACTAGGGGTACCTGTTATGAAACTTCTTCAAGAAAGCCAAGCTGAACCAAATGATATGCAAAGAAGAATCAATCAAATCATATGTTTACAGCAAACTAGAGACCAAGTTTTCAGCAGAGTTTCAGTTCTACAAGAAAAATTAAGAAGGCCTTTGACAGAAGAACTAAGGCAGAAGATTCAACATTGGTGACAAAGTCCTCAAGTGGGATTCAAGAAGAGAGGATAAGGAAAACATGGAAATTTGACTCCCTTTGGAGAGGACCATTTGCTGTCCAAGCAGTACAAGGAAACAACACTTATTTCCTTAAAGTCTTAATGAAACTGATTTGGATGAAGGTCCTGTGAATGGCAGGATGCTGAAGCACTATTTTGACTACCACCCATAAGTGCAGCCTGAGTTTTCCCTTGTACATATCCAGATGTATATATTATTTTCTGTCAAGATGTAAAAATGCAATTTCTCAAAGTTTTCTTAACTACCAGCAAAAGGTAAATAGATCAGAGGTCTACCAAGAAGGGAAGTACACAATTTTGGCATTTCAAAGCAGCAAACTTCAAAATTTTTGATAAAGCAGTCAAGGCCAAGGCAATCTGACCTGCTGTTCTTGGTCTTTCAAATGAAAAACCATCCCCATGTGGAGCCACTGTTAGCTACCTATACCAATAGGTTTCATATTTCATGATTGGCAATGAAAGGTCCAAATATGCTCTGCTTTGATGATGCAAAGATCACATATTTCCAAGAGAATACAATCTGTGCTTATAGCTTGATGTGGACTCAATTTTGATGGATGGTCCAACAGCCTAATCTGGATCATGCCATGTTTTAAATTTCCAGTTGTAGAATAGAGAAAGAAGTCTGTCCAAACTGTTTAATCTTGGCAGACAAGTAGTTTAGGTAGAGAAGAAAGGCTCCAACAGCTTAATCTGGGACCTTGGAAGAAATAAGGGTAGAAGTAGATAGACCATCAAAGAAAAAAGCCAAAGAAAAGAAAAGGCAAGTAAGGGTCTGCAAGCCTAAGTGCACCCTCCAAGAAGAAATAAAAAAATGCTAGGCAAGTAGATGGGTAGCAGATGGGGTTGCAGAAGTGTCATTCCTTATAATGAAGGTATGCAAAACTATTTCACAAAAGCAGCATCA